>CM053027.1:55806343-55855312 GCA_028564925.1 Lithobates sylvaticus | reverse complement strand
TGTTATGTCTTATTGTTTTTCACTATACAATCCTATGTGTATGTATACACACATTGGTTTCACAAAAAGTACTGTATCATCTATATATATATATACACACACACATAGCCAACTACTTTATTCAATGTATTTTAACAGTTTTAATGAGGACACAAGCAGACCTTTGTTTGACCCTGTCAAACTTAATTACTGTGTACACAACTTTCCCATATTCGAAATAATTATTTCTAAACCACCTGTTTAAGATGTTCTTATCAGGCTGTAGCTCAACTGCTGTCAATCTAATTAGTGAACTAAAAATTAACTATATTATCTCAGAGATTTATATGCAGTTCAAGAACTCTAAACAACTTCTGTGTGACATGAAATTATTCTACTTCTAAGCAATCTCATGCAAGCATTCATTAAATGATTATAAATTAATTAATTTCGCTAACATTTACCCCCTGTTTATACTAATTTATGAAAGTTATTTCAGCACTTCAGGATTTCACCAAGGTCCATCATATAGTTCACACATGAGAGTCAGATGAGGACGAGTATAAGAACTTTACCCCTGTTTCAGAATGAAGTCCAGAATAGAGTTAATTTAGATCTTTTTGGAGAAACATAGTCTTTGTCAAAGATGTGTCAATGGACCGTTGAAGGAGTCCTTGGACACAGGGAATGCCATAGCGACCACACAGGGTCAGTACTGTGGCTGCCATCACTATTGAAATTAACATATTTCTCACCAGTTCACCCCATTTACCGAACCATGTCTCAGAGTCCAACCAGAGGATCTTCCACGCCAGAGTTTTCTGCCAGTTCTTCGGACAGCATCTGCAATCCTTGCAGGGCCTTCGTTATGCTACCATCGGGGGCTGTATTGTAAGGAATAAAGGTGCAACAAAGGGTTCCGAGCATCTTGCACGCCCCTCTCTTCTCTGCCAACAGCATATCAAGAGCAATACGATTCTGCCAGGCTGTTAATGAGGTTGCATCCAGTTGGCTGGCTACTCCTTTAAAGGCATCTCTGGTATAGTTCACAAACCTTTGATGGTTATAGTAGATGTAGTTTATCCAATTGATATTCTTGTTAGGGTGAATCCGGCGGATATCTGGTTTTGTGCCTTGAATTCATTAGGGACTCCTCGTGGTACTTTGACAATCAAGTCTACATTGATTCCATCGAACAAACCTTGTGGTGCGTTCCTTTTCATTTGGAAATGTTGTTTCTTCAACTGTGGCAACTTTATCTCATCACCTACAGGTATCATATAAAAGGGGAGACGAAAATGGGTTAAAGCACAGCTCCCTTTCCATTTAGGAGGAAGTTTGGTCCTACGTTTCATATCCCCGCACATCCACCACACATCAGCTAATTGTTTCTTTTATTTTTGAAACCAATCCTGCTGGTATGATGGGTCACTAGTTGATATATTTTGTATGCAGTACGTCGGGGGTAAGTCTCCTACCTGCTGTCCACTATCCTCAGTGCTGACAAAGCAGGTGAAATTCCCTGGGACCGCTTTAACAGAGGGGGGTATACTTTGCATCTTGGTGGTTGAATATAATTTCTGCTCTTTTGTACATTCAGTATTTGTGATATTTTCCTTGAACATTATTTCTTATTATACATGTCAGGTTTGTTTCGTCAGTTAGGAAAGGAACAGTCACTAGTTGAGGTCGTGAGTTGGCACAGGAGATACAATTCCCCAGCCCCTTGGTCTTGGTTGTCTATCTTACCCATTCTATCCACTTATTTTTATCTCCAAACCCTGTTTCTACACTTAACTGCTCTTTATAGGTGAAGTTGGCTTTGAACAGGTCTGTACGTGGCTTTATTAGTGGCATGCTGGTGACTGAGGGCACAACTTGTTCTTTCCTGGGTACTTGAATCCGTATAGTCCCCACTGCATCTTTTCCCAGGGGTATATGTTCTCTTATGTACTGGTTTGTCCTGTTTTTGGGCCTCAGTGTTTAGATCCAAGAGTATTAGTACCAATGCTTCCCACTGTCATTATCCCTATTAGAAATCTGCCTGTCCATGTTTTGGTAAAGTACCCTGGTTCTAAATTCTTTACCGGGTTTGAAACGAGTGGTCCCTATTGGAGTCACCCCCCTTTGTAGTTGGACTTTTTTTTTTTAAAGTAAATTATACTTTATCTGTTGCTTCCCACCCCCAGCAACTTCCCAAAGTCTGCATTTGTCCTCTCAACAGTTGATGGCTTTCCCTCAGGAATGGATGGATTCTACACTTGCATAGGTTGGCCAGTACTGATACACACTCCTTCATACCCAGAAGTACCAGATATTTTAATCTCTAAATGGTGTGACGATGGAGTGCAGAAATGGTGAGTATATGCTTGGGGTATGTAGGGGGATGATTGAAACTAAAGTGGCAAAGCACAGGTTTGCTTTAAGTGCCGCAATACAGTAAATATCACATTTCCCACCTGGACCTGGCAGGATATCAGTCTGCAGTCGTGTTTTTCTGAAAGCAATGTATATGCGGGACTCACTCTACAAGCTGCCAAGATTTCATAAATATATTTGTCTCCTCATCTGCTATAAGTACAATTAAAAATAACCACCGTAACTGATGGTGCAGAAGAACAGATGATTTGACGCCTCTCCACATTAAAATCATTCCACAAACCCCAAGCAAATGTTAATGTTGTGGCAATTTATCCTTGCAGAAAATGTAGAAATACATTACACAAATTTCTAGAATTAGAGAAAACCTCTACAGAGAAATTGGCTCACTGACTTTGCCTGGCTTCAAAATGCCAGCTGCCTGGTTCCACTGCTTTCTAGGTTACTGACCTGGAAACGGAGTGCATCCCCAGTTTGACTTCTCTTTAACCCCACTTTCCAGGTCCTGTCACACCTTTCAAATCCATTGCAGCGCATTACTGAATGTGGTTTACTGTGTTGCATTAAACTGCACCTGTGCTCAGACGAATATTAAAGGAGCAGTATGGCCAAAGCTTTTTTGGCCTTAGTTCTCCTATGGATCACAGGAAGGCAGTCTGTTCTGAACTTCTGTGACCTGTTTTCAGCTGACAGCGAAGCTGAAGCCCGCTCTGAGCTGACGATCCACCCAGATGCCTGCCCTGGCACCTGGCTCAGTCTTTCAGCAATGCACTGAGAGCCTGAGCCAGTCCCTCTCACCCCCTCCACTGCCCAGCACTGCGGTGAGCGCTGGAACGGAGAGCAGAGAGCCACTGAATGACAGTCACGGCTCTCTGCTCAGAGTGGAGGGGAGGACTGATCGAACATCGATTTTTAATTGTTCAGCTCTCACCACAGAGTGATCGATGCTGTATCCACCTAGGTGACTATGTTTGTTTTCTTTAAATCCCAAACTTCCCTTTTAAAGCGGAGTTCCACCCAAAAGTGGAACTTCTGCTGATCTGCCCCCCCCCCTTCGGTGCCACATTTGGCACCTTTCAAGGGGGAGGGGGGGAACGGCTCCTCCTCTTTGGAAGTTCAGTCCCCCTCTTCCTTCCCCAGTCATCAGGTCAATTAGAAAGTGCAGCAGGACAGGCCCAATGCTATGGAAGTCCCAGGCTTCCATAAGAGCCCTGCATCAGCGGACATTGCGTGCCCTGAGGTGAGGCTGAAGAGCACAGCTGTGCAGACCTAACATAACACTACAGAAGCTAAATACCTGGTTTTCATTAGGACTGCCCGTGGTTCTCATTATTAATCCCATCACCAAGCCCAGGTGGCGCATGCGGAATGCAGCACTTGTCAGGCCAGGGGAGCTCTCTCCCTGTCGGCCAATTGCTTTTCGTGTGCGGCCTGTTTTTTTTCGAGAGAGTGTAATACACAGAGTGCCGTGTTCCGGAGAGAGTAATACACAGTGTGACGTGTTGCGGAGAGAGTAATACACAGAGTGCCATGTTCTGGGGGGAGAGTAATACACAGAGTGCCGGGTTCAGGAGAGAGTAATACAAAGAGCGTTGGGTTCAGGAGAGAGTAATACACAGAGCGTTGGGTTCAGGAGAGAGTAATACACAGAGCGTTGGGTTCAGGAGAGAGTAATACACAGAGCGTTGGGTTCAGGAGAGAGTAATACACAGAGCGTTGGGTTCAGGAGAGAGTAATACACAGAGCGTTGGGTTCAGGAGAGAGTAATACACAGAGCGTTGGGTTCAGGAGAGAGTAATACACAGAGCGTTGGGTTCAGGAGAGAGTAATACACAGAGCGTTGGGTTCAGGAGAGAGTAATACACAGAGCGTTGGGTTCAGGAGAGAGTAATACACAGAGCGTTGGGTTCCGGAGAGAGTAATACACAGAGTGCTGGGTTCAGGGGAGCGTAATACAGAGAGTGCTGGTTTCAGGACAGCATAATACACAGAATGCTGGGTTCAGGACAGCATAATACACAGAGCGCTGGGTTCAGGACGGCATAATACACTGAGTGCTGGGTTCAGGACAGCATAATACACAGAGCGCTGGGTTCAGGACAGCATAATACACTGAGTGCTGGGTTCAGGAGAGTGTAATACACTGAATACTGGGTTCATGACATCGAAATACACTGAGTGCTGGGTTCAGGAGAGCATAAGGGCATTGGCAATGTCCATCAATGCAGCCTCACCTGGCCCATCAATGAAGCCTCAACAGTGCCCAGCCATCTGTACTCATCAATGCAGCCTCAACAATACCCAGCCATCAGTGCCCATTAATGCAGCCTCATGATCAGTGCCCGGCCCAATCCCATCAGCTTAGCCTTACTTGGCTGTGCCCAGGCATCTGGAGAAGAGAGCCACCACAGCCTGTTTACACAGAGTGGGCCCGGGATCTTCCACTTACCCAGCAAGTTCAGTGTCCTACTAAAAATGGAAAGGATATACTGCACTGTGCAAAGGTGAATACAAAATAATAGCTTCCAACACAGCTGTAGACAGAAGAGCAATATATGTGGATGTAAAAAAGTGTAGTGCTATTTATGTATACAGGTGTGAATGTTTCTATAATTGTATTAGCAAAACAGATAAGCAACTCAAAATGCTAGAAAACAAAAATAACACTTCAATTATAACAAATTACAGTGAAAAGTATTCAGTGATACCTCACTTTGTGAGGCAGTGTAATCTCCAAAAGTGAAAATAAATACAAAGGTTGAACTTGATAAAGTAAATATACGGTAAGTGACAAAAACAAAGTCCAAGAATAAAGATGTGATCCAACAAACTTGAACAAAAGAATCCAACACAGGTGTGACCCTCCAGATGGAAACAAAATTGTTAAAGGAACCACCACCTATAAAGGAGGAGGCTTACCAGATGTCAATGACTTAGAGAGGCATATACCACCTAAGTCAGGAAAAAGCTTATTGGTCAGTAAACTCGATGGGTACAGCTGGTCCTAGATCCAACCAGTGACTCAACATCAGCGATCCCAGACATCAATGAATTACAGAAGATATGTACCGTTTTTACTTGTTGGGGACAGAGGTACATGAGCGATGTATGTAGGTAGGTCCACCCTGGACCCTTGGGTGGACCTACCTACATACATCGTTCATGTACCTGTATTTACACAATATATATACTCTGCATTCAGTGTATATATATATATATATATATATATATATATACACATATACACAGATATATATATATAGGTTGGTTGTTACATTATATATACACAGTCTAGTGTGTGTGTGTGTGTATGTATATATATTATATATATATATACATATATATACATATATATATATATTCAGTGGTGTACAGTTTCTAATACACTCTGCATTCAGTGTAGCATATATATATATATACAGTGCAGCCAGTTTATTAGGTGGTGTACATTATATAATACACTTCAGGCGGTGTACACAGTTTCTAATACACTTCAGGCGGTGTACACAGTATATAATACATTGTAGTGTGCTTATAAATAGAAAAAATACCCATCATGTACGGAAGGCCACCAAGGCGAGGCAGACGCTCGCAAGCCACTAAAAGAGGGCAAGCAGCCTCTGTGTCTACAGTCAACAGTGGTGGTCGTAGACATAGTGCATCTTCTGCAGATGGCCATGGGGCACACGTGTCCTTTTTTTCTGCTGCTGGCCGTGTTATTGAGCCACAACATGCAGAAGAGTTGGTGGAGTGGACAACAAAGCCATCCTCATCCTCTTCATTCTCTGTCACCCAGGCTCATAGTAGTTTGCCTTCCAACGCAGTTGCCAAAGTGGCCTATTTCACGGGCTCCTTGTCCACAGTTACTCCTTCTGTAGCCCACCATCATGCATGGAGGAGTTCCCAGAATTATTCAACCACAGTGTCGGTTACATGCTGCTATAGGATGCTCAGCAATTTGAAGGCTCCGATGTTGCTTCCCAGGTGAAGGAAGGAAGTAACGTGAGCCTAGAGAGAGGGGTTGCCACAGAAGGACAAGAAACTGGCAGTCATGTTCCCCAAGCTGCAGCATACTGCCAAGTTTGCTCCAGTGATGAGGAGGGAGGGATTGATGTGGTCACAGACCGTACTTGGGTGCCTGAGAGAAGAGAGGAGGAAAGTGAGGAGGAGGAGGAGGCACAACCCCGAGGCAGGATGTCCTCCAGGGGCTAGCTTAAGGGCAGCCACCCTATTGCATCACACCGCAGAGCTCCGCAGATGCAAGGCGCTGCTGACTCCCCGCTGACTTTTAAAAGTTCCTTGGTGTGGGCCTTTTTCGACACGTGTGCAGCAGATCGCACCGTTGCTGTTTGCAACCTATGTCTGAAGCGGATCAAGCGTGACCAGAACAGCAGTCGCTTGGGCACCACATGCTTGACCAGACATATGACGACCAGGCATGCAGTTCGTTGGCAGCAGCACCTGAAAGACCCACATCATGGAAAAAGGCAGACTTCTCCTTGCTCCTTAACTGGGATCTCAAACCCTACTATACCTCCAGTCCTCTCAAAAACTTGCACTGAGATGAATGAAGGTAAAGCAATAGGTGTCACAAGTACTTGCAGCCAATCTGCTAGCAGTACACCACCAGTTGATTTCAGCAGGCACATTTCCCTACTCCAGATGCTGAACTTTAAAAAAAGAAATTCTAAGTCTAAATGCTAGCTTGGCCAAATTGCTAGCACTGCAACTGCTGCCTTTTCAGCTGGTAGACTCAGCCCCCTTTCGTGAATTTGTGGAATGTGCTGTACCACAGTGGCAGGTTCCAAAACGCCATTTCTTTTCACGTAAGGCCATTCCGGCTCTCTACTGCCATGTGGAAGGCAATGTTTTGGCCTCGTTGGACTGGGCGGTCAGCAGTAAGGTTCATATTACCGCTGACTCATGGTCCAGCAGGCATGGGCAGGGACGTTACCTTTTCTTCATGGCGCACGGGGTAACTCTGCTGGCAGCTGGGAAGGATGCAGGACAGGGTTCAGTTTTGGAGCTTGTTCTTCCACTATGCCTCCAAAAAGCTAGTGGTGATTCTGCCACAACATCTGTATGCTCCCCTCCCTCCTCTTCTTCTTCCTCTATGGCCTCTTCTGCAGAATTGTCCTCTGAACCAGCAGTGCTCCCTAAACGCTCAAGGGGCTACGCAAGCTGTCAGGCAAAAAGATGTCATGCGGTGCTTGAGTTGGTCTGCCTAGGGGACAGGAGCCACACTGGGGCAAAGATTCTGTCAGCTCTGCAGGGGCAGGCTCAGGTGGTTAATGCCACGCCAGCTTCAGCCAGGAATGGTTGTATGTGACAATGGCACCAACCTTCTCTCCGCCCTCCGACAGGGACACTTGACCTATGTTCCATGTTTGGCACACGTCCTGAATTTGGTGGTGCAGTGTTTCTTAACCAGGTACCCAAGCTTACAAGATCTTCTAAGGCAGGCCAGAAAAGTCTGGTCATTTCTGCCGGTCATACAATGCCAGTGCTCGGCTGGCTGACATTCAAAGGGAATGCAACCTGCCCGTCAACCGCCTCCTTTGTGATATGCCCACCAGGTGGAACTCAACGTTGGCAATTCTGCAGCAGCTGCACACACATCAGAGGGCCATCAATGAGTACCTGTGTAAGTATGGCACCAGGACAGGGTCAGAGAAGCTTGGCATCTTTTCGCCATGCCAGTCGCTACTGATCAAGAATGCATGCACTGTCCTGTCACCATTTGAGGAGGCCACAAGGATGGTGAGCAGCGACAATGCATGCATCAGTGACACTGTCCCTCTAGTCTTCCTGCTGGAGCACACATTTCATGGAATCAAGGACAGAGCACTTGAGGCAGAACAGCAGGAGGAAGAGGAGGACTTCCTTTCCTCTCAAGGCCCTTTTGGCGGGTCTGCCAAACACACAGGAAGAAGAGGAGGGTTGTGTCAGCATGGATGTCGAGGATAACACGCAGCAGTCTTCAAGGGATGATTTTTAGTCCCCAGAAACCCAAGAAGTTGTACGTGGTTGGGAGGAGGTAGTTACGGATAATGTGATCTTTAGTGACTCAGAATCGAATGCCTCTGCAAACTTACCTTGCATGGCCTCCCTGATTCTGCAAAGCCTGCAAAAGAGAGGAGAGGGATCATTACTGGCTGGCAACCCTTCTTGATCCATGTTACAAGGGTAAGGTTGCAGAACTAATCCTGCCTTCGCCGTGAGAGCAGAGGATGAAACATCTTCAGGAGGCCTTGAAGAAAAGTGTGTGTAACGCATTTCTAGACCAGGAGGTTACCATTTCCTGGTGCTGGACAACGTGTTTCTGAGGCTTCGTTTGGTCAGAGGAAGAGCGGTGGAGAAGGTGGCCGGCTGACCAATGCCTTTAAACAATTTTTCAGTCCTCAGCACCAAGGTCTGATAGGTTCCAGCAACCATCGCCAGCATCTGCATTATATGGTGCAGGAATATCTAGGGGCAAGAGCAGACTTGGAGACCTTTCCAACAGAGCATCCACTGAGTTACTGGGTCTTGAGGTTGGACCACTGGCCAGAACTTGCTCAATATGCAACTGAGCTACTGGCCTGTCTTGCATCCAGCGTGATTTCTGAATGCACATTCTGTGCTGCTGGAGAGTTTGTAATGGCTCAAAGGGTGCGTCTGTCCAGACTCCGTTGATGGGCTCACATTTATTAAAATGAATCAGTCCTGGATCAGCAGCTATCCAGCACCTGATGCTGATGTAACTGATTGAATTTGCTATGGATCTGGGATCCCTTGAAGACTGCCTATGCTGCTTATCCTATTCCTCCTCAATCATGATGATGCTAGCTTCCAACAATATTTTTGGTTTAGGGCACCACCACCCAAGGCCCAATTTTTCTGCCCCTGTTTAACAGGGGCATGTAATTACAAATTTTTTAAAATAATATTTAACAGCAGGGCCCGTTCCTGCGCCCAACAAGAGTAACTGTGAGGGTTACAGTGTTCTGGCACCACCAACACCTAAGGCCCAATTTTTCTGCAGAGTTCAGAGTTCAGCTCATCCCTACTGCTGACTTTTAATATTTTTCCCCAGACGGAACACCGCATTAAAACTATTTATTTTCCCCAAACAGCACTTTCAACAGGACTAATGTGCAGTTTCTGGCTAGTGTGTGTAGGGTAGCCCTGTTGACTTGACTGGGCGAGTTTGACAGGTGGTGAACGCTGTTAACTCAGCATGCCACGTATAATTTTCCGTGCCCATGACACAAAGCATTGGGACTGAGGCATGTGAATAGCCCCCTCTGACTCTATGGTAGATTTTTGGTGAGTGGCCGGTGGGGGGGCGTGGTTGTGTATGTAAAACTATGGCTCAACTGTCTGTTTTTATCACCCCTTGGCTGTCTTTGTAAAAGAGGTCTAGACGATCTTTAAAACAAGTCATCATTGGCCTCTTTAGCTGATTTTAATGAAGAGTTATTTGTTCTCAAAGATCCCCAAAGTCCACAACTAAGGCCCCTTTCACACGGGACGGATCCGTATTGATCCGCCCCGTGAAGATCCGCTAATCCGCGGATGACAGGGCGGTCCCTGCACGCTGTGCAGGGACCGCCCTGTCAGATCTTCGCTCTCCTCTATGGGGGGTCGGATGAACACGGACCGTCTGTCCGTGTTCATCCGATCTGCTCGGCAGACGGATGGAAAAATAGGATTTTCCTCTGTCTGCAGAATCAGACAATAGCGGAGGCGGACGATATCGGGTGTCAGCGGATGCTCATCCGCTGACACCCGCTATCCCATAGGGGTACATGTATGTCCGTTTTTCATCCAAAAACGGATGGATGAAAAACGGACATACGGTCCGCATGTGTGAAAGGGGCCAAAGAGGTTTTTTGTTGGTTTCTAACTGCAAACACCTGCTGTTCATTTACATTAGATGACCGGCAGCCTGTTGAACTGTATGAGGACTTATTTTAAAGTAATTTTACTGGTTGTTCAATTTAGGCAGATACATTAACCAGTTGCCGACCGCCCACTGTCTATTGACGGTGGGGCGGTGCGGCTCTCCTGGCGGGACGCCGTCATATGACGTCCTCTAAGAAAACACGGCCGCGCGCGCGATCGCGGGTGCGCAGCCGTGCTCTGTCAGTGTCGGCGTGTCCCGGAGACACACCGCGTCACCGACAGGGGTGAACAGCCATTGGGCATGGCTGTTCACCATGTGATCAGCTGCGATTACGTCACGGCTGATCACATTGTGAAGTCCCGGCTTTAGACCGCGCATGCGCGCGATCGGGAGCGCGCAGCGCGGTCATGTCGTGGCGGCGTGTTCCCAGGAACACTGCTCGTCACCGACAAGGGTAAACAGCCAATGCCTGTCGGCTGTTTACCACGTGATCGGCTGTGATCCATTCACAGCCGACCACTAAATGTAAACAAAGACCGGTTACTAGCTGTTACCGGCTATTCTCTCCTCACACACCGTTACCAGTGTGAGGAGAGAACAGCCAGGACCAGTGAGTTACCGATCTTTGTCTGTTCTGTACTGTACTGCACCAAACACCTAAAGAGAACCTGTCACATCGCCCCCCCCCCCCCCCAATTACAGCTGTCACCCAACAGTCACCACATCAGTGTCCAAAGTGCACCTGTCACCCATCAGTGTCCAAAAGTGCACCTGTCACCCATCAGTGTCCAAAAGTGCACCTGTCACCCATCAGTGTCCAAAAGTGCACCTGTCACCCATCAGTGACCATCGCCAGTGACCGTCATAAGTGACCGCCATCTGTGACCATCATAAGTGACTGACCGCCATCTGTGACCGTCATAAGTGACCGCCATCAGTGACCCAGATCTGTCACCTATCAGTGCCCAAAAAGTGCACCTGTCACTCACCTGTCACTGTCAGAGACTGCCGTCAGTGGTTCACCTGTTACCCATCGCCAGTGACCCATCCGTGACCCTCATCTGTCACCTATCAGTCACCATCAGAGACTGCCATCAGTGACCGTCACACGTCACCCACCAGTGACCGTCACCCGTCACCCACCAGTGACCGTCACCCACCAGTGACACCATTCGTCACCTGTCACCTGTCGCCCATCACTGACCGTCATTTGTCACCAGTCGCACAGCCCATCAGAAAGAATGTCCAAAAGATTATATTCAAGTGAGGAGGCGTTCCAGATCCTCGCCATGACTGATGAGAGCAGCGGGGAGTTCTCATCAGATTCAAATGCCAATTCCGATCGTTCAAATTCAGCATTTGAACTGATCGAAAGTAGTATATCGGCAAATGAATCGGAGGAAGAATGGATCCCTCCTAAACGAGCACGGCGTTCTGGAAACCAGGCAGCCACCAGCAATACATCCCAGGATCAAATTCCCAGGCCCAGTACCAGCGCTGCCGCCAGCGAAAGGCCACAAGAAATGCCCAGCCCCAGTACCAGCACTGCCGCATCATCACGCCCAAATGCCAGCACAGGAACAAATCCCCCAACTACCAGCACTGGAGTGCCACGTCCCCCAAGAGCCAGGGCCGCTACATACCTCCCAGATGGTCTTGCCAATCCAACATGGCTGCCTTCCAACTCAGGATCAGCAAGAATCCCCCCTTTCACCGCACAGCCAGGTGTGCAGGCCAATACCCAAAATTTTTCCCCAATTGATTGTTTTCATTTATTTTTGCCCGACACTTTGCTGCAAGTCATCGTGGACCAGACCAATTTATATGCCCAGCAGTATATTGCCAACAACCCCCAATCATCTTACGCCCGTCCATTTGAGTGGAGAAGCTTGACTCTGGAGGAGTTCAAAGTGTTTATGGGCCTCACCATAAACATGGGGCTTACCAAAAAAAATGAAGGACATGCCTATTGGTCCACCGACCCCATCCACCACATGCCCATTTATTCTTCCGTTATGTCCCGGTCCCGATACAGGATGATAATGCGTTTTTTCCATTTCAGGGACAACAGCCAGTGCCCTCCCCGCAATCATCCAAATCATGACAAATTATATAAAATTCGCCCACTCATTGATTTCTTTTCCCAACGATTTGCAGAACTCTATGTCCCCGAAAAGCACATATGTGTAGACGAGTCCCTGGTACCCTTTTCAGTGCCCGGCCTACATGGGCACAACTGGTAAAATTGTATGGGACCTGGCATACCCACTGCTGAGGAAAGGTTACCACATATACCTGGATAACTTCTACACCAGCCTGCCCCTTTTTCAGACACCTATACCTCGCAGAAACCCTGGCCTGTGGAACCTCCAGAAAGAATAGGAAGGGCTTCCCACAATCCATAGTAAACAAGAAATTGTGAAGGGGAGAAAGAGCAACCTTGCAATGCGACGAAGTGCTGGCTTTGAGGTGGAAGGATACCAGGAATGTGTTCATGATGTCCACCATCCATGATGACACTACGGTGGAAATTCAGAGACGACAAGGTCCCATCGTAAAGCCAAAATGTGTACACGATTACAATCTGTACATGGGGGGGGTGGATTTCAACGACCAAATGCTTCAGCCCTATTTAGCAATAAGGAGGTCCCGTTTTTGGTACAAGAAGGTAGCACTCTATTTAATTCATTTGGCCATTTATAATGCCTACATAGTTCACACCAAGTCCACAGAAAGCCCTTCCCACTTCCTAAAATTTATAGAAAATGTTGTCCGGTCCCTCATCTACGGTCAAAGACCCCCCCCAGAAAACCTTCGCTCCGATGCCGTTAGCCGACTTCACGAACGCCACTTCCCAGACCACATTCCACCAACTGAAGCAGGCCGAAGACGCCAAAAAAGATGTCGAGTATGCACCAAAAATGGATTTAGAAAAGATACCAGCTACCATTGTGTCGACTGTCCCTCCGAACCCGGCCTTTGCATTGGTGTATGCTTCAGACAATATCACACATCCCTAAATTATTAGCTCATATTCCTAACCATTTCCCCATTTTCAACATCTGTGCTGACCATTCCCCATGCTTCCTCAAATATCCACTGCCTTCCACGTGAACTGACCCTGGCCTGTTTTTTGACTATGCCTCTGCCAACCGTTTGGACTGCTTCCATGTGAAATGACCCTGGCCTGTTTTATCAACTACGCTTCTGCCTACTGCTTGGACTGCTTACATGTGAACTGACCCTGGCCTGTTTTATCAACTACGCTTCTGCCTACCGCTTGGACTGCTTGAACGTGAACTGACCCTGGCCTGTTTTATGGACTATGCTTTTGCCTACCACTTGGACTGATCTGTTGCCCTGCTACTGTAGTACACAGGGGTCTCACATGTGAGGGGCTCCAGAAATGTTTTTCCGGATGGAGAAAACAATATTTTTGTTGTCTCCGGGTTTCTTAATTTCCGGATTAGGGTCTGGAGTCCGGAGGCTTCATAGAGATTTGGGTGGGTCGAAGCCTCTACCCCTGTGGCCCTGTGCACAGGTCTTACCTGATTGCGGCCCTCAGCCTGCTGCTGACTTACTGCCACTATCTCCCTGCCTGCAGCATAAACTGACCACACCTGGACACATTTTCTATGGACAAATGCTTTGGCTGTGCCGACGATATCCTGGTGCTGACTATAGACAATATTCCTACCTGCTGCCTGGATAATTACTATTGTTGCTAAGCACATCCCTGCCTGCTGCCTGCGGCCTGCTGCCTGCTGCCTGCTGTCTGCTGCCTGCTGCCTGCTGTCTGCTGCCTGCTGTCTGCTGCCTGCTGCCTGCTGCCTGGACCAAATCCCTCCTCTGGGGACACTACAAAAACCACAGGTAATACTTTTTTTTTACCCTTTGCTCAATAGAATTTATTTTGGAGTGTATTTTTTGGTATGTAAATGCTATGTGTTAGAAATATAAGGGCCTTCAAAAATAATAGGTTGTCAGGAAATTAGAAGTGCAATTTATGCTTGTAGAACGCCTGAAGGTGCTACTTCAATGGTGGGCCTCTGTATATGGCCAGGCTGTGTAAAAGTCTCACACATGTGGTATCGCCATACTCAGGAGGAGTAGCAGAATGTATTTTGGGGTGTCATTTTTGCTATGTACATGCTATGTGTTGGAAATATCTTAAAAATGGACAACTTTGTGGAAAAAAATGCGTTTTCATTTTTTTTCCACATATTCCAAAAACTTCTGGAAAAAAATGAACAGTTCAAAAGACTCATAATGCCTCATAGATTATACGTTGGGGTGTTAGCTTTCCAAAATGGGGTCATTTTATGGGCGTTTCCATTGTCCTGTGGCTCCAGGGCCTTCAAAACTGTAATAGGTGATTGAGAAATGAGATGTGTAATTTATGCTTGTAGAACGCCTGAAGGTGCTACTTCACTGGCGGGCCTCTGTAAGTGGCCAGGCTGTGTAAAAGTCTCACACATGTGGTATCGCCATACTCAGGAGGAGTAGCAAAATGTATTTTGGGGTGTCATTTTTGCTATGCACATGCTATGTGTTGGAAATATCTTAAAAATGGACAACTTTGTGGAAAAAAATGCGTTTTCATTTTTTTTCCACATATTCCAAAAACTTCTGGAAAAAAATGAACAGTTCAAAAGACTCATAATGCCTCATAGATTATACGTTGGGGTGTCTGCTTTCCAAAATGGGGTCATTTTGTGGGTATTTGTACTTTCCTGGCTTGTTAGTGTCTCAAGAACTGAGAGAGGTCTTCAGTACATCAGGTGTGATCAGGTGTGATCAATTTTCAATGATTTGCACCATAGCTTGTAGACTCTATAACTTTCACAAAAACTAAATAATATACACTAATTAGGGTTATTTTTACCAAAGATATGTAGCCATATACATTTTGGCCAAAATTTATGAAGAAATATTACTAATTTGTAAAATTTTATGACAGAAACAAAGAAAACGGCATTTTTTCACCAAATTTTCTGTCTTTTTTAATTTATAGCACAAAAAATAAAAAACCCACTAGTGATTAAATACCACCAAAAGAAAGCTCTATTTGTGTGAAAAAAAGGACGCAAATTTCATTTGGGTACAGTGTTGCATGACTGAGTAATTGTCATTCAAAGTGTGAGAGCGCTGAAAGCTGAAAATTGGTCTGGTCAGGAAGGGGGTGAAAGTGCACTGTAGGCAAGTGGTTAATCTGCATGATCTGCACACACATTCACTTCAAGACAGCCCATTTATTTTGAATGGACTGCCAATGCACAGTGATGGACATTAAAATAAGTCTTTTATTGGAGTAACAGAAAGTCTTTCACAAATTAGGGGCCGCCTACAGGTGGATTGGAAACTAGTAAACAAAGTAATGGTAGACCAGTCCAGGATAACCCCTCCTACTACCAGTATTTTGTAGCAAAGCAGTACTGAGAGCATGGTACTTATGGTATGTCCTTTATGGAATCCTATTTTATTCACTGAAGGACACAAGAAGTCTTTCACCTTTAGAATGTCCAAAAACTGCCTAACTGAGGGGTGGCCAAACAGTGAAATTCACTAACACGACCAACAAAATAATAGAAAAACACAGATGGTTGCTTGCAGCTTGAGATCTGCCTGAAAGAGTTTGCGCTGTAAGATGGCATTGGGTGAAGCTACAACCTCCACCTGGTAATAAAAACCTGGTGGAAAGACCAGGAGGTAAATTAGTATAGGAAAACTGATACTTTAGTCATACACACACAAAGCCAGTGAAACATTTCTTGACAGGGGGAAAGGTGATCCTGAAAACCATAAGCTTGGAGACTGGCCTACCTGAACCATTCAGAATGATGTCCACCCAGGGAAAGCCGAAAGGAGAATCCATAACTAATAGATAGAGACTAACAGTATGAACTGCAGTCAAACAAGCAAGAGTAGCCACTCTCAAAGTAATGGATTCAGGCAGAAGGACCAAAGAACAATATACTGTTTCATTAAAAAAAATAAAAACCACCCTAGATCAGAAGTCCTAGACCTCAACTCACCTGATTCTATCATATAATAAGGATTCAATGCATTGAAGGCTGTTAGGACAGACACTTATCTGGAAAATGCAATTACTACCAGAAGGGAACCCATTGACTGAAATAAAGCAAAAAGCAGAGAGAACCAGAGTATGGGCCTACACAGTCACAATGGACAAATAGAGTAGCTGTATATGGGAACTTCCCATATGTTTAAGAACTTAGACAAGGTATAGAAGTGTAGCACCCTGATGTTTAGGCAAGGCTACTATCAAATTTTGTTGCCAGGTGATAGTTGCCTTGGCCATTTGTTAGGAGATCAATTGATTTCCCCCTAATTCTGTAATTGCTGCACTTCTGTCACCATGTGGCATTATAGCTGGTGACATTGGATAAGAGAAGGGCATAGCAAGGACAGATTATGGATGAATGGGATGTCTCAGCCAATGGGCAGGGATTTTCTTTGGTCCCTTGGCCTGCTGGGAGCGCCTATTTGTTTGGGTGGAGTCAGGTGATCGGGCTTCTGTGCCACCTGGATGGCTGTCTGGGTGGACGTGTGTAATGCTGCCCCAGCCTGCTAGGCCAGAAGCCTGTGGCCTATTCTGGGGACATCTGGGTGCTAGGCTGTCTGAGGGCCTATCCAGAAGCAGGAGAAGCAGTGCAGGGTTGGGACTGCGGGCTTGTAGTCCAACCAGAAGTAGCGGTTCCACCAGACGGGGAACCAGCTGTGGTCGGAGGAAGATTGGAAGCTGTTGCAACTAAGGGACCGTCCACCTTGTTACCGGAAACCACTGTGAGTAAGCTGAGGACAGTACCAGAGCAGACTTCTCACCAGCCGGGGACAGCAGAGGTGACGCTTGTGGAGCATAAGTGAGTGCCAAGCCAGGGACCCAGCAGGGGAGCAGAGGTGATGCTTGAGGAAGATACTGAGTACTAAAAGTGGAAGAGCTCAAGAGATTCAGTGACTAGTGGATCTGAAGTCTAGTGAAAGAGTGGTAGTAAAAAAAAGTAAAAAAAGAGTAATAGTAAAAAAAAGATACTAAAGCGCTAGTATGTATAAAAAGACCATAAAACCTGATAAAATCAATTAAGATGGCTAAATGAAATGCAGCTCCCAACAAAAAGTGTTCCCACACTTAAAAAGATATAGTAAAATATACAAAGTTTGTATAGATGGTGCGCAAAATCAACCTTATTGATGTAATAGATCGAAAATATAAGTATAACGATGTTAATGCATCCAATGCATATACACTATTGCCAGCAGGTCCAAGGTGGTCAATAATATATGAAGAAAATATATATAGTCTAAGTGGATAAGTGATCCAAGTGACTGATGAATAAGATCAGTGAATAAATAAATAAAATAAATCAAACGTGCAGATATAAAATACTCAAAAAATGACACTAGGCAGCTTAATGTCATTCATATGTGTGGTGAAAAGATGTGCTCAAAGGTGAACAAACCAGTATTAAAATATTTGATACAATAATAAATAAATTGATCAATCAATATTGGTTACTTCCTTTAACCAATAAAGGATTGGAAGTGTGTGTGTGCTCTGTGAATGAAGAGCAGCTGGTGATTAGTAACAAAAGGCACTGTTACTTCCTTAAATCAATGAGTGAGTAAAAACAGCTGATGTGTAGTCTGCAGACAATCAGCTAAACATATACTTAGTAACAAAAAACAATTGTATGTATCACATTAATGTTACTATGTATCATCTATGCAGTTAATGCAAGCAGTGGGGAATGTTGAATTGCTGCTATACAGCTAAATAAAATAAAAGGAAACAGGTAAAACTTCCCTTTAACTTTTCCTGATTTTTGTTGTGGGTATGTTCTTCTGAAAAAAGGATTATTTTTCAAGTGCTGAAAAAAAGAAAATACAAAAAAACCATTGCGCAGCCTCCCTGAACTGAATAAAACATGAAGTGCCTGTATATGTTGTTGCACTCACGTGTACCCAAGAAATCAGATCGCGGTTAACTGTATTTAATGGTCAGGCTTCTTAGCTGGGGCTGTCCGCCCTTCTCCTCCTAGCTGAGATCTGTGTCTTACACAGTGTCACTTTAGGCTCCTCCTCCCGACATGTTGCATCACAGGACACGTGACTTTTTCAAGGGAAAAAGTCACGTGTCCTGTGATGCAACATGTCGGGAGGAGGAGCCTAAAGTGACACTGTGTAAGACACAGATCTCAGCTAGGAGGAGAAGGGCGGACAGCCCCAGCTAAGAAGCCTGACCATTAAATACAGTTAACCGCGATCTGATTTCTTGGGTACACGTGAGTGCAACAACATATACAGACACTTCATGTTTTATTCAGTTCAGGGAGGCTGCGCAATGGTTTTTTTGTATTTTCTTTTTTTCAGCACTTGAAAAATAATCCTTTTTTCAGAAGAACATACCCACAACAAAAATCAGGAAAAGTTAAAGGGAAGTTTTACCTGTTTCCTTTTATTTTATTTAGCTGTATAGCAGCAATTCAACATTCCCCACTGCTTGCATTAACTGCATAGATGATACATAGTAACATTAATGTGATACATACAATTGTTTTTTGTTACTAAGTATATGTTTAGCTGATTGTCTGCAGACTACACATCAGCTGTTTTTACTCACTCATTGATTTAAGGAAGTAACAGTGCCTTTTGTTACTAATAACCAGCTGCTCTTCATTCACAGAGCACACACACACTTCCAATCCTTTATTGGTTAAAGGAAGTAACCAATATTGATTGATCAATTTATTTATTATTGTATCAAATATTTTAATACTGGTTTGTTCACCTTTGAGCACATCTTTTCACCACACATATGAATGACATTAAGCTGCCTAGTGTCATTTTTTGAGTATTTTATATCTGCACGTTTGATTTATTTTATTTATTTATTCACTGATCTTATTCATCAGTCACTTGGATCACTTATCCACTTAGACTATATATATTTTCTTCATATATTATTGACCACCTTGGACCTGCTGGCAATAGTGTATATGCATTGGATGCATTAACATCGTTATACTTATATTTTCGATCTATTACATCAATAAGGTTGATTTTGCGCACCATCTATACAAACTTTGTATATTTTACTAGTGAAAGAGTGGGAGTTCATTGAGTAAAGATCCATAGTGAGTGACTGTGGAGTAAAGAGTTCTGTTTGTGATGCCGATAGTTGAGTACAACTACCGTTAGTAACTGCTACAAGATTGTTGCCATAGGAGACAGCGGTGCTACCTATACAGAACCGGTGTCCGGTGGGAGGCCTTCCCCTGTATAGCTGTCTGCTTTTAGAAGTCTCTGAGTCTGCCAATTATCGTTGCACCTACCTAAGGGTGTCCTGGCCCTAACCCTCTCTCCCACAGTTCTGTTTGAGACAATAAATCTCTTTGCATTCAAAAAGTGTCTGGTGCCCACCATTTCATCCTGCATTACACCCACCATGCCTTGTAACCCACTCTACACAGAAGGATGTCAGCTCTCCCTGACTCTGGAGGTCACCATTAGGCCTCTTGGCTGTAGTTCATCCTGTCTGCAGGAAGATGAAGCCATCCCTGGGACAAGGTCCTATGATAGACCATACTGTCATCAAACATTGTAAGTGATTTAGAAATGCTCCTGACTCCGCAAAACCAATATACTATGAGATCAGAATGGAATAGTCAGGAGCCTTACTGGCTTGGCAAAGTACATTCAACTGAGCTAACCCACAGCAAGTAAGATCACCAGAAAGTCTACAATGTCAAGTCTGTGAAGCAGATGAGGAAGAAGAGTTAGAGGAGGAAGCATTTAGGTCTGTGCATATAAAAATTCTATGGATTGACTGGAGCACCTACTGCTATCCCCAGAGGATTCCTACACCTGGAGACAAACCAGATCAACATGCAGATGAGCCAGGCCATCAGAGTTCTGGAACTTAGGTAATATAGGAGCCCGTTCACCAGTTGTCTGAACCTGAGACGATCAAAGTGAACAGGATTAGAACATGAAGTTCTGCTTGGGTCAGGATCCAAATATCTCTTGTCGCAACAGGATCTTGGGCTCCACCTTGATCGTTGAGGCATGTAACCACTGTGGCGTTATCCAGCTGAAACCACATTAGGTGAAATTCCAGAATGTAGACCGTGAATCAAGAAAACTCAGTTAATAGGATCTTCCAGAAGGCTGGAAGGGAGAAACTCCCTGACCTCAGAGCTGGAAGACTGATATATTAAACCAGAGACGACCTAGTCCTCATGGGCAGACAAATTTGTCTGCTTGTAAATCTGTAAAACAATGACAGAGTGTGCTGCTTAAAGTCTGAGGTGCGGTTAAAGACAATGGATTGCCTCAAAGAGGGTTACCCACAGACCCATGTTTCTCAAACAAGAGCTAGGAGGCAGACAACTCCTGGATTGAAGGATAAGGATATCAAAACAGATAGACTGAATCATTTTTTGTACAAGAAATATTCTGGGCTGAGTTGCCTTCAAGCAAGGAGACAATTCCAGTGCTGATTCCTGAAGATTAAGCATCCAACCCAATTGCTGAGACATCTGGACCATAAGAAGGAAATTGTCCAACACAGCCTGCACCAATTGTTTTCTCCACATAAATTTGCCTACATATTGAACAATACCCCAGGAATGCCATGAGAATGCACTAGGAATAATATTGGGGACAGCACCCTGGTGAACCCTTAGGGTGCAGATCAGCTAGAAAAAATAGGAGGATGGATGTCTGCTGTGTAAAATATTAACCTAAGACTCTAGTAAAGTGATGAAGCATGCAGCTCATGGGAGGGGTTATCCTGGGTTGACCTACAATTTTTTTTTTGCCAGTGTGTAATCCTGCTGTAGGCGGCTAGTATAACCCAAATGTGAAAAACTTCCTATGCAGTTAATAACAGTGAAGGGTATATGCATTGGCACCTAGTGTAGATGTGCATTGGGGTGGCATTTTGAATAAACTATGCTGCAATGCACTAACGAAGTAATGGGCAGTACAATACACATTTTACCATTACTGCAATAGTGTAAAGCTTTCCTTAAAGTGTATGCAAATGCAAAAGTTTGGATAGAATGGGGAAGAGTTAGACCTTCTGCCAGCTTTTTATTGTATGCATCCCTCTTTACCCTGGGGACCTTTGGTAATGAGATAAGAATCCAAAATTTTAGATTTGTCATGGGAAAAAAAAGTACGATGTCTCTGCTCCCCCACTGCAAGGACTTCTCACCTTCATGCGAGCTCCCTCGCATGGTGAGGAGTACTTGCGGGCGTGCTCCCGTGATACAGCCGGTGTCCTGTCAAATACTGTCCCCCGTCTAAAAGTGTCCGCCGTCTACTGCGCATGTGCAGTACGCATGACAAGCAGATTCCGAAAATATCCGAAGATGAACGGCGCCTACGCCGTGAGTCCAGGTTCAAGCCCCACCATCCAAGTGGACATAGAGTTAGAATAAAAATAAGCCGAGCGAAGCGAGGCCGTGCCCGAAGCATTGCGAGCGAAGCAAGCCAGCAAGGGGCTCTCTAACTATGTGCAGCCCTATGTCCACTTGGATGGTGGGGTTTGCACCTGGACTCACGGCGCAGGCGCCGTTCATCTTCGGAGATTTTCCGAATCTCCTTGTCCTCCATACTGCGCAAGCGCTGCGCCTGCGCAGTACGGAGCGGACACTATTCGATAGGAGGCCATTTTTTGCCAGAACACCGGCGGCTATAGCCGCTCACTGTATCACTCGATCCCGCCCCCCGGTGCGCCGCGTCATTGGATGTGATTGACAGCAGCGCAAGCCAATGGCTGTGCTGCTTTCAATCCATCCACTGAAACCAATCAACGGCCAGGCTGAGCGGCTAAGAGGATGTCGGGGGCGAGCGCGGGACTTTCGAGGGGTCAGGTAAGTAAAACAGGGGGGCTGGGGGGCCGGTATTGTCAGATGTTTTTTCACCTTGATGCATAGAATGCATTAAGGTGAAAAAACGTTTACCTTTACAACCCCTTTAAGGACCAAGCCTCTTTTTGAGATTTGTTGTCTAAAAGTTAAAAACAGTTTTTTTTGCTAGAAAATTACTTAGAACATTATATATATTTTTTTCTAACACTCTAGAGAATAAAATGGCGGTCGTTACTTTCTGTCATACCGTATTTGCGCAGCGTTCTTACAAGCACACTTTTTTTGGAAAAAATACACTTTTTTGAATTAAAAAATAAGACAACAGTAAAGTTAGCCCGATTTTTTTTTGTATTGTGAAAGATAATGTTACGCCGAGTAAATTGATACCCAACATGTCACGCTTCAAAATTGCGCCCGCTCGTGAATGGCGACAAACTTTTACCCTTAAAAATCTCCATAGGTGACGTTTAAAAAATTCTACAGGTTGCATGTTTTGAGTTACAGAGGAGGTCTACGGCTAGAATTATTGCTCTCGCTGTACAAATCGCAGTGATACCTCACATGTGTGGTTTGAACACTGTTTTCATATGCAGCACTACTCACATATGCATTCGCATCTGCACGCGAGCTCGGCAGGAAAGGGGCGCGTTTAAAAAAATTATTTTCTTATTTATTTTACCTTTTTATTTTTACTGTTTCTTAAAAAAAAAAAAAAAAGTGTCACTTTTATTCCTATTACAAGGAATGTAAATATCCCTTGTAATAGAAAAAAAAAGCATGACAGGACCTCTTAAATATGAGATCTGGGGTCAAAAAGACCTCAGATCTCATATTTACACTAAAAGGCAATAACAAATACATAAATTTTTGTAATTAAAAAAAAATGGCCCTTTAAGAGCTATGGGCGGAAGTGACGTTTAGACATCGCTTCCGCCCTGTAATGGTATGAAGTCTCCATACCCAGCAAGGGAAAACATCCGATCGCCTCCGCCGCTTACCAGAGTAGTCGGCGGGCATCGGAGCGTGGCGGGAGGGGGGGCCCTCTCCCGCTGCCAATAAAAGTGATCTTGCGGCGAATCCACTACAGAGACCACTCTTATCAGAAAGTGGACCGTCAGCCGAAAAAGAGGACACCGGGGTTATGGCAGCTAGCTGCTGCCGTAGCAACGCTATTCCTCTTCAAAGTTAGGACGTATATCGGCGTGCGGTGGTCCGTAAGTGGTTAATTTTAAGTTGTTTGCCTGCAATATTAAATTTGACCACAAGATGGAGCCAGTGGTGAATTTACTGTTTTTTGCAGAAAGAAACTAGAAACTGTTCACCTTTAACAGCTTCCGAACTGCCCCATGTACATTTACTGCGGCAGGGCGGCCCTACTGCGCAAAATCACGTACCTGTACGTGATTTCATGCATGCGATTTAGGGGGTGCACAGCGGGAGCCAATAAGCGGGTCCAGCGGCGGCGATGGCCGCTGCGACCCGCCGATCTTTTACAGGAGAGACGGATCAACCGTCTACTTGTGTAAACAAGGCAAATGGCGGATCTGTCCGGAAGGGAAAGAGATCTTGTGATTTAGCTAAGCTGAATCACGGATCTCTCTTTTTTTTCAGTGTGACACTGCCCCACAGTTAGTAAGCACCTCCCTAGGAAACATTTAACCCTTTAAACACCCCTGGTGTTATCCCCTTTCCTGCCAGTGCCATTTATATAGTAATAAGTGCATTTTTATAGCACTGATCACTGTATTGGTTTCACTGGTCCCCAAAATGTGTCACTCAGTGTCCTCATGACCAGCCCCCAGAGGCCCTCATGGTCTGGGGTGTGGATCCATCCGTTTCCGAGCCTTCGAGGCGCAGTAACTGGAAGGAGGTTTCTTAAGTGTTCCGGTGCCATCTCGGGTTTGGAGAGGCCCAGCAACTCTACATGCAACCAGGGGAGGACTCTTCAGTAATAGAGCCACGCACGAGGATGGCTGCTCGGTAAGAGCCTGGAAGCTGAGCTGCCATGGACATTAATTGAATCCACAGTTCTTACGGTATCGCCGGACCGGCTGAAAGATTCTGGTACAGTAAGAAAATTTCCTACCTTGACCTTCCGGTTACAACTAAGTTTTTCAACCAAGTCTGTGTGAGAGACTTTGCAAAGCTAGAATTACTTGTTGGTTGCTAGATCCAAGCTTAAGGATTTATCCAGCGATTAAAGAATCCAGTTGCGAGTGGCTATTCCCTGGATTATGTACAGAGACTTTTATTGAAGTCAGCAGTTCCAAGCACCTGAGCTAAACTTCATCCTATACCCTCTATTCCCAACTTAGAGACTGAGTTTGTTCAACTGTTTTTGCAAATAAAAATCCTAAAAAGGAATTCAGGTGTCGGTCTCTACAGTTACTGGGTCATCAACCCTGGGAACCCCTAGACAAGGACAACGAGTTACGAGCTGGAGGAGGTAATTGGAAATTCCCAGAGAAATTCAGCCGCTCCATCGGGGGTCAGTGCTACACTTATTAGGGAGTGCATTTCTTTATAAATCATCAGAATTTACATCAGATCAAAATGAGGGACAAATGAGAGGGGCAGAGGGACGGAGGGCTTTGGTTCCAAAAGAACGACAGTCCCTTACAATCAGGGACAATTGGGGAATTATACAATGGACCACAGAGTGGTGAGTCTGCATAAGACATGGCTGGGAGAAGATGAGTATTTGCAGCAAAAACTGTTTTTTTTTTTTCAACGGCTGGTCTACCTTTTTTCTAAAAGAAAAAATGCAATTGGGCTTTAAACACAAGTTTTTTATTATTAGTGATTGATCAAAAAAAAAAAAAAAAAGCATCCAGCACTAACCGCCGTTCCTTTTACTTTCAGTGGAAAAAATCATGTCTGTGCACAACACCTGTGACAGATGATGAATGATGGCTATTTGTGTCTTATAATCGTAAAAAAGCATGCAAAAAATAAATGAAAAAATCTCCCAAATGTACAGCAGGGGGCGATATGCCCTAATGAATAAACAACTACTGCTTTTTGATGGAAATGTGAAATGTTTTAAGGCTTACTGGACATGCACTGGGCATTACATACGGGGGCTGGAAACATCTGAAGGATCCAGCGATATCTAGATTTTTTTAACCAGCTTATCTCTTTTTCTGTACATTTTATCAACAACAATATTAAATATCTAACAGCAATAAGTGAAAATGAAACACAGGATGCAGAGAAAAAAAACATCAAAATAGAAAAAAGAAAAAAACGTAAACCATATCAATACTCAAAACCAAAAACTTGTATTCAATGCAGTTTACCAGTCGTTAGATGTGGTGACCACATTCATTTTCAGTTTTTTTTTTTTTCTCATCTGGGGATCCTACCAGTAACATACTTCATGTCCTAGGGTGCCAATGTGCATGTACTGCACCATATCTATAGAGGATTAGCACAGTCATTCAAGGCTTTTCTCCAGCTCCCCTCCTTATCATCGCCATTACTGAGTGGAGGGGTTGTGTAGTTCACAGAAAATAGCTGGGAAATCGAACATTGTTCATAACATCGTTTTAGATTTCAGTTCAGAATATGGAAGGTTACCAAGACACTGGATTTCTATTAGGGTTGTGGGTAGGTGCAGTGTGGTGCGGCAGCAAAACACTTATGCCTTGTACACACGATCGGACATTTCGACCACAAAATCCATCAGATTTTTTCTGACGGATTTTGGCCGAAACTTGTCTTGCATACACACGGTCACACAAAGTTGTCGGAAAATCTGATCGTTCCGAACTACGTAGAGGCCAGTGGCCAATAGCTTTCGTCTCCAAATTTCTTCTGAGCATGCGTGGCACTTTGTGCGTCGGAATTCTCTACACACGATCGGATTTTGTTGTCGGAAAATTTTAGATCCTGCTCTCAAATTTTTTTGCTAGAGCCCACACACGATCTGATTTTCCAACAACATAATCTGATCGGACTTTTTCCATCGGGAATATCCGACCGTGTGTACGTGGCATAAGAGTCTCAGTGCAGAGAAACAGAAATATTGTAACTGAAGTTCGTTAATACAGAACAGGCCCAACGGGAAGGCAATCGGACCGGGTGCACTCACCGTATGTACCAGTAATGTGTCAGTAGATCTCAGGTGTGCCAACAGCATTTGTCTCGAGGGGTGGAATGCAGCCGTACCAAAGTGGGGGCTTCTAGAAGAGAAGCTGTGTCCCTACACTTTCCTTATGTTGTCAGAGTATTGAAATCATGCGCTGGAAGCTTCTTGTTTGCAGCAATAGCTATGCTTTTATGGAGGATTAGCAGTGCATGTCTTTACAGCATGAGAAACATGAAACAGGAACTAACCACAAACAAGTGCACAGAACATAGATAGACAATACATCCTGTTATATCATAGAATACATTCACTATACACTTGTAGCGCCCTGGGGTTTAGTCAGGGAGCTCCTCCCAAAATTCCTTGTCAGGAGTAGCTACTGTAGATAGTTGTTAGAGATCCATTGATATCTCCCAAAGTTTGGCCTTGTTACACTTTTCTCTTCTGCCACTAGGTGGCCTGGAACTTGGTGCCATTGGATGTGAGAAGGACATTTCAGGGTCAAGTTTTGGGTATGTGGGATATCTCCTCCAGTGGGCAGGGGTTTTCCTGAATCCCCTGCTGGGACAACCTATATATTTGGGTGGGGTCAGGTGATCTATGTTCTGTGCCACCCAGACTGCTGTCTGGGTGGAGGTGTGTCGTCTGCCCTGGGCTGCTAGGCCAGAGATTGGGCCTATCCTGGGGGAATTTGGCTGTCAGGCTGTGTGAGGGCCTATCCAGAAGTAAGAGGGCAGCACAGGGTTGGGACTGCAGATTGCAGTCCAACCAAAAGTGACGGTTCTGCCAGCCAGAGAACCTGTCGTGGTTGGAGATAGAAGGGAAACTGTCACCACTAAGGGACCAATTGCCTTTACCAGGGACCACAGTGAATAACTGAAACAAGTCCCAGAGCAACATTCTCACTGAATGGGCACGGGGAGAATCGGGAAACTTCAGGCAGTGATCAAGTCAGGGACCCAACCAGTGGCAGTGACGCTTGCAGAGCAGCCTCGTGTGTCAAGCCAAGGACCAAGTCGGTCAGCAGGGGTGAAGCTTGAAAGGTATCTTGAGTGCTAAGCTGGGGACCCAGCAGGGAAGCATGGGTCACGCTTGAGGGAGATACCACCACGAAAGCCTTGAGGAGATCATGGGATTTAGAGTCAGTGAATCAGAGAGTCCAGTGAGGGACTAGGAGCTCAAGGGGCTGAAGAACTACAAGTATACATTGTAGTGAAGCTGCGAGAACGGTTGAACTTTGCATTAGGAACTGTTACCATAGGAGACAGCCATAGGAGACAGCAAACCTGCAACCCCTAGGCTCTGAGGAAGAAGGTAATCCTTCCAAATGCATCAGCCAGCAGTGGTTCGCATGTCCCCTCTTTAGGATCTGGAGCCTGCTACCAGTAGACGGATTGACATAAGCCAAAGTTTGTTACATTGTGGTTTTCTTTCCATCCTTGAGTAGTTTTTAATACTTTTTCTTCTAATAAATATACAAAGCATAATGCACAAGGCTGGTGCACCCTCTCTTTTTTCTATTCCTTTCCCTCTGCCATGCCAATGCAGTTGAGCGCCACCTACAGTGGAGAAAGCAGATTGAACCTGCTTGCAGGGTGAGCAGTTATTTTTCTGTACTTGTAGAATACAAATGCCGCCACCGCATCTAAGGAATGCTAAGCTGTACCTGTACAAAATATGCTAAATATAGGTGAAGCCTTCTGGGTAGAATCACTTGAACACCCCAGCAGTGAGATCTTTGAATATTTTTAAATTTGTTGTGTTGAGGGCATTTTGGGAAGGGGGAGGGGTGGTAGACAATTTAGGGGGGTCCTAACTAGAGTTTGTCTTTAAAAGCTTGTTTACACATATGCATTGCCTGCATGGGTGCTCAACCCGTGGCCCTCCAGCTGTTGTGGAACTACAAGTCCCATCATGCCTCTGCCTTTGGGAGTCATGCTTGTAACTGTCAGCCTTGCAATGCCTCATGGGACTTGTGGTTCTGCAACAGCTGGAGGGCCATAGGTTGACCACCCATGCATTACCGTAATGTGCTGTAAAATGTACATATAACCACAACACGTTAGATAATACAGAAATACACCATACGTGCATTGTGGTGCCATTCACTTTGAATGCCAACCTAATGCATCTGCAAAGCAACACATAGATGGCATGGTGGGCTACAATCAAATAGCGCATGCATTACATTTTCATGTGTTGAGTTACATTATAGCCCCTTTTACCTTCAATGGTTCGCCTAGTACGACGCACAAAAAACACACTGTGAATGAACCATAAAGCATCCATCATTTTTACTATCATGAAGCTGGTCCTGAGTAATGATGTGCAGGTGACGCTGGAGTGAGTGCATGATGTAGACAGAAAGTAACTGAAAGAGACTGAAGGCGATCCGCAGTAATGAGATGCAATAAAGGATGAAAAAAGGTGATAATGTATTTTAGAAGAAGAAAAAAACATAATAAATACTACAATTGTTTATGACAAATTGTGCTTTAGCAAATTAAAAGCCATTAAAAGGATTCAGATCTACGAATGTTAGGGACAGTGTTGGTCATCTTACTTTAAAAAAGTAATTAGTTACGTTACAAATTACTTCTCCCAAAAAGTAATTGCGTTAGTAACTCAGTTACTACATTGGAAAAGTAATTAGTTACTCAGCAAAGTAACTGTGACTTTTTTTTTTAAATATTCTATACGTGTAACTAAGGGGCGGGTCTAGTATTACTGTAACCAAGGGGTGCATTTATTATTATTGTTATATATCGTGTAACCAAGGGGCTGCTCTATTATTACTCTAACCAAGGGGCAGATCTGTTATAGCGTGTAAGCAAGGGGCGGGTCTATTATTATTATATGGTGTAAGGGGCGGATGGCTACAGAAGAGGGCGAATGTTAAATTAATGGGCAGAGCTCGATATATAACAATAATAATAAATGCGCCCCTTGGTTACAGTAATACTAGACCCGCCCCTTAGTTACACGATAGACGCCCCTTGCAGAGTAGCACGAGCATCGGGAGCGTGCGGCATCGCCTCGTACAATTACATGTTAACTGCGCCTGCGCGGTGTAGAGTTCACTCAGAGCTGTTTAGGTTCGGCAATTTTCGGGAAGCTCCGTAGTCCTTCGTACTGCGCAAGCCCTGCGCCTGCGCAGTACAGGGGGTCCTTATACGGCGGGGGAACTTTTTCGGCAGGACACCGGAATTACACTACTGCCATCTAGTGACGGTAGATGTAATTGGGGTAACTAAGCCAAAGTAATGGTAACTGAGTTACCATGAGGGGAAAAGTAATTAGTTAGATTACTAGTTACCCTCTAAAGTAACTGAGTTACGTAACTCAGTTTATTTTAACTCAGTTACTTACATCACTGGTTAGGGAATGTCAGACTTCTGCAAGAGAGCAAAAGGTAATACATAGTTTCATAGAACTGCGGCTGATTAGTGTGAATTTACTACATATGTGTTTGCTTGTGCTGGATTGAGATGAAATCAAGAAGGAGACTTGCAGTAAAGAAAGGAACCTGAGAGTCTTTTGCAAAGTTATGTGTCTTTAATTTTTTTCTGGTTTGAAAGTATAAGTGCACTTTAAGGCTCTGTTTGACCTTCAGATCACACCTGCTTAGAGTATGATGGTTGGCTTGTAAAGTAGTTGTTGTTAGGTAGGAATTTAGGGTTTTCATCTACTACTTCTCCCCATTACTGGGGGTGGGATGCAGTTCCACGTTTGACCACTAGGGTCTCCTTTTGCCCCAATACTGTGCTCTGTGCACTGGGCTTTGGTGGCCTTCTTGGGGAAGTCAGTGGCTGGCTACTATAAGCACTGAAATCCCACAAGATTTGAGCAGCCATTATATTCACAGTATATATCACCTGCCATGCCATGTGAGTGGAATCTGGCATGGGAGAGAGAAGGGATAACAATATGTGCAGCTTGCATTTGTGAGTTGGCCCCAAGTGGGTTACCTTTCCAAGGGAGCAAGTCATTGCCCTGTTGTATACCTTCAGTGGGCATGATGACTTTTAGTGGAAAGAACTGAGCTTGACGAGTTCCCGGTCAGAGAAAACTCATGGGGCGAGAAGACTTCTGAGTGTGGACCACTTCTGGAGGTGCCGTTTGACCGCAGAATTATACAGCATAGAACAACTAGTGTAGCTTTGTTTATTACTCCACACATGAGCACCACAGAAGACCCTCTTCCTTATGCCCCGTACACATGATCCGAATATCGGGCGAAAACGATCGTCCGAGGGAGGATCGTACGATTTTCGGATCGTGTGTACACTATTTCCGACAGCCGATCACGACCGTTCGTCCGATATTATTCGATCGGACATGCACGGAAATTTTCCTTGTACGATTCCAGATCGTACGATTTTCGTTTAGTCAGTATAGTTGTCGTCCGAAAATACAATACAAATATATTACAACACATGACATCACTTCCGATTTTTTTTCCTATCGTACGAGGATTTTCTTGACTTTATTGGCTATTCAATTTCTACTTGCGATTGTTACCTGAAAAACGGTCGTACGATCGGTCGTCCGATATTCGGATCGTGTGTACGGGCCATTAATGTGGGAAATAGGCCATAACAGCTGGGAGTAACTATGTTCTGTTGAACTGTTATAATTGCCATGATTTGGAACTGTCTGTACTATAATTTGGAAGTCAAGTTAAGAAACCCTTTGCATTATACCACCTTATTTTCTGTTATGGAAGTGGGCCTCATTAGGCCAAAGAACAGCCTATAATACTAACAAGATGATGAAGTTATAGCAAGCAGCCAGCTCAGGACAGTTGTGGTGGTGATTGAGTGACAGAGAGGTCTGAGGGAAAGATGATCCATAGGGCCAAATCATGTCTCTCATGGGCAGCTGGGCTTCTGTAATCAACCCTCAGCGTCACAGAGCCAGGACTAGGGACCCACCTGGAACAACAGTATAGAGAGGTCTCACAAGTTTTCATAGTGATGTGCAGTGGTGGCCTATCCATAGGGGACGCACAGCCACCACCCCCCCCCCCCCCTCCAGGCAGTCACCAAAAAAATAATAAATAAAAATAAATGGCCCTTTAAAAAAAAAAAAAAATGAAAAAAAGGTCCTTAAGTGCACTGTGTTCAGGCACCAGAATCAATCGAGAGATTGCAGACGAGGTGCTTCATTTGCGGGGCTTTTGTCCCGCCTTGCGGCACATTCCATTGTGCCGAACAGCTTCGGCCCGGCGCCCGTAGTATGTATTACTACGGCCGGGTGCTTTGATTGACATTCGAGTTACGATGTCACTTCCGGTTTTCTCTGTGCCAGTGCGCCCGATCAGAGGAAGCATAAGGAGTGGACTACTCCACCGCCGCTCCTGCCCACTGAAGGAGACACCAGGAGGAGAGGACACCACAGCAAGGTAAGTGCCGGACCTCCCGCGGAGAGCTGGGGGGGGGGGGGTGCTATAAGTGTGTCCTGACTCTAAATCAGGATGACAAATAATTCCCATGTGCAAAGTGCTATAACCCATAGCAGTGGACACTTTGATGGGACACAAACACAGTGAGGCTGCATTTGATGGGGGACAGTGAGGCTGCATTTGATGGGACAAAGTGAGGCTGCATTTGATGGGACACAGTGAGGCTGCATTTGATGGGACACAGTGAGGCTGCATTTGATGGGACACAGTGAGGCTGCATTTGATGGGGTACAGTGAGGCTGCATTTGATGGCACCGTGAGGCTGTATTTGATATGGCACAGCGGGAGCATTTGATATGGCACAGTGGGAGCATTTGATATGGCACAGTGACTGCGTTTTATGGACACAGTGGCTGCGTTTGATGGGCACAGTGGCTGCATTTGATGGCACAGTGGCTGCGAATGATGGGGCTTTTTTCAGAATTTTTCAGTTTGTTTGCGCCTCCCCAAAAATTTTGATCACCAGCCGCCACTGGTGATGTGTGTGCTACTGCTTTGCCTTATGGTCTAAAGAAGCCATGAACCCTGTGTGTTTGTAGATGGCTACTAGGGGGCTTGGGCTTTGTGGTTCTCCTTCTGAAATGTATAAATGAGAGGGAGCCAGTTCCGTGCTTTGCAACCTGGCTTGAAGACTATATTGCAGGGATCTCAAACTGGCGGCCCTCGAGCTGTTGCAGAACTACAAGTCCCACCATTTTTCTGCCTGTGGAAGTCATGCTTGTAACTGTCAGCTTTGCAATGCCTCATGGGACATGTAGTTTGGCAACAGCTGGATGACTGCCAGTTTGAGACCCCTGCTATAATGCAACATATAGTGTGGGTTCCATCCCTATGTAAGGCCTCCTAAAAATGTCTTAGGCATAACTACCTCTAACCACTAGGGGCGCTTCCAAGCTCACCTCAATATAGGGCTGTAAGAAGTCAGGTAGTGTGTGTGTTTGGTAGGGCATCTGGCCATGGTTTCTCTACAGTGTATTATCCTTGAAGAGTTTTCCGGATAACATTTTGTTGTCATTTCAAGATGTATTCTAGATCAGATGATGTACACTATATTGCAAAAAGTATTGGGACGCGTGCCTTTACACACACATGAACTTTAATAGCATCCCAGTCTTAGTCCATAGGGTTCAATATTGAGTTGGCCCACCCTTTGCAGCTTTAACAGCTAAAACTCTTCAGGGAAGGCTGTCCACAAGGTTTAGGAGTGTGTCTATGGGAATGTTTGACCATTCTTCTAGAAGCGCATTTGTGAGGTCAGGCCCTGATGTTGGATGAGAAGGCCTGGCTAATTCATTGCAAAGGTGTTCTATCGGGTTGAGGTCAGTACAGGCCAGTCAAGTTCCTCTACCCCAAACTTGCTCATCCACACTAATGCCCCGTACACACGGTCGGACTTTCCGACGGCAAATGTGCGATCTGAGCTTGTTGTCGGAAATTCCGACCGTGTGTAGGTTCCATCTGACATTTTACATCGGAGTTTCCGACACACAAAATTTGAGATCTGGATCTCAAATTTTCCGACAACAAAATCCATTGTCGTAAATTTCCGATCGTGTGTACACAATTCCGCCGCACAAAGTTCCATGCATGCTCGGAATCAAGCAGAATAGCCGCATTGGCTATTGAACTTCATTTTGCTTGGCTCGTCATACGTGTTGTACGTCACCGCGTTCTTGGCGTTCGCAATTTCCGACCAACTTTGTGTGACCGTGTGTATGCAAGACAAGTTTGAGCCAATGTCAGTCGGAAAAAAACATGGATTTCGTTGTTGGAATGTGCGATCGTGTGTACGGGGCATAAAAGTATTGGACCACCCCTTTAAATCATTTGGTAGAGGGGGGATTGTGGTGTGGGGTTGTTTTTTAGGGGTTGGGCTTGGCCCCTGGGGCATGCCTCCCCCAGGCTGGACTCCTCCACTCTGGGACAAGACCCAGACCTCAATTTGCTCAAAGAATAAATACAGTCACCCAGCCCATCTTCAGAGCCTACCTTTCTGGGATAGGCCAGGGCTGCATCCATATTCATACTACCATCTGCATATCTTCACACCTACTATCCAGAAACTTCTCCCAGTCTCCTGGATACAAAGAAAACCATAGACAGAACAGCAGCTGAACACACTGAGCAAACCTAACTAGCAGATTGCAGCTCTATTAATTACAGGGAGCAGAATATGCCTACCAAGTGGCAACTAAATTTGCCTTTCAAAAACACAACTTAACAGCTATCTAACTATCCTAGAACCTACCTAGGAGGGTGCAACATATACTACTATAAAATTAAAGCTTTACTCTGTATGGCAAAACAAAAAGGTTTATTGAAACCGAAAACCCCATGGGTTGACCCCATTTTTTTTAATTAAAGCGGTTCTGCACACATTTCATTTAGTAAATCTCTTTGCCTTCCAAATCAGGCAAAGAGTACTAAATGAAGTGTGTTTTTTTTTTCCACTTACCTTGTAATTGCTGACTTCCTTTCCTCTGTCTCTGCGGCGGGGGGCAGGGTCTCTGCGTCGATCGCCGTCGCGCCGCACTGTCTCCTGGGATCTGGTGTCATTGATCCCAGGAGTCATTGCGGACATCTTCTGAAATCTCGCGAGATTACGGCCACATCTTCAGAAATCTCGCGAGATTTCGGCCACATCTTCAGAAATCTCGCGAGATTTCGGAAGATGTGTCCGAAATCTTGCGAGATTTCGGGCGATGTCCGCGAACGTGAGCTACACTTTGCCGTTACTGCGCACGCGCGAGATCGGCGCAGTAACGGCGGTGCATGCTGGGCCATCTGAAGTGCCTGTGTGGGTTCACATGCCCACAGGCAAGATGGCCCCCAGCAGGAAATATTTTCTAAAACTCTTTTATCTGACGAAAACCCGGCAGCAGCGATTTACATAAATAGGACACGTGAGTACCTAAACTAGATCTCATAGGCAATTCCATTGCACTAAAAAAAAAAAAAAAAAACATACAGACAGTGCAGAACCGCTTTAATTGGAGTGACTGGAAATGATAAATGATGATAAAAAACAGAGATAAATATTTCTGGCTGTAATGTAAGCTTCAGGCACAGACATGTGATCAGCCCCCACCTTGTCCTACAGAAGTCTGTCTCTGTTGGCAAGAAACCTAACTATGTTCAGTTTCACTACGTCTGTGTAAACAGAAAATATTTCAAACATAATTCAAGCCTGTTATATGAGCGGATGTTTTCTCAAGAATGCAGCTGGCCATTTCCTACACAAATGTTCAGCCAATCAAGTCACCGGGGTCTAGTTTGGAGAAGGTAATGAGATTTTGCTTGTTATCATTCCGAAGTACGGCCAAACGGAGCCGGCACACTGGCCCACATTTACATGAAGTCAGTATTAGTCGGAAAAGATGAGCTTCCCTCTTGTGAGTTGTCTTGCAGGTGCTCCATTTGAGGGACCAGAAGACGATAAAAAGGTCCCCAGGAATTGGAATTTTGTCAATGTTAGTGTAGATTAGTAGTGTGGGTCCATGTGTGGAAATATAAATAAATTACTAAAACTGAAAATGGGATCACTCAATTAAATTGAAGTACAGAGATGAAATGATGCAGATGCTATGGGGGCATTTATCAAGCAAATTAGCAACACAATTAGACACAAATCTGGCTCCCTCCCAAAGTCTTTGGGACAGTTTTTTTTGCATATGACTCCTACACCTGGAATTCTGGGCAGCAAACAGAACGATCTGCACAGGTCAAAAAGATTTAGCTCTAAAGAAGAGACGGATTTTTATTCCATGAAAAAGAAAGTCACCACTGTTCCTAATGTTCATTTAGACAGTTTATTATGAACACATAGGAGTATATATATAAAACTTTCGCTGGCGTCTTAGCATTCCGACCACAAAATTCGTCCGATTTTTTCAGGCGGATTTTGTCCGCAACTGGTGTTGCACACACACGGTTGGACCAAGTTGTCGGAAAATCCGATCGTTCGGAACGCGGTGACGTTAATTGCGTACGACGAAACTAGGTAGAGGCTAGTAGCCAATAGCTTTGGTCTCGTAATTTGATCTGAGCATGGATGACACTTTGTCCGTTGGAATTCTCTACAAACGATCGGAAAAAGCCCGATCGGATTTTGTTGTCGGAAAATTTTAGATCCTGCTCTCACACGATCGGATTTTCCGACAACATAATCTGACTTTTTCCATCGGAATATCCGACCGTGTGTATGGGGCATTATCCATTTTCATGGGCATTATGCTTGTGCACAGCAAATGTTTTAAACATATGTAGCACACCCCCTAAGGAGCCACAAGTAAACTGGGATCCCCCACCCTGCACAGCCAGGCACACCAAATTTTCACAGGCACCCTTGAGACAGAGAACAGTCTGTGACTTTGTTTTTGTGATTTATTGAGGGTAATAACTTGGATAGGGATGGGAGGTTATGGGATGCCCCTTTGACTTCAACAACAACTTTAGGGACAACTCCTCCTATATACAGTCTCTATATACAGCTCCACTACTTCCTCCAGTACTCACTTGCTTGCAGAAGCCAGCTGGATATCTGTGAAGATCTGACAGTCACTCAGTCAGATTAAAGCAATGACCCATAACAGGCAGGAACCCGAGGCCCCTTAGTTGTGTAGCAAAATGCTTGCATTTCTCCTGTGGCTACTGATCCCAGCACCACCTATTCAGGCACTGCCAACCCACCTGGCTTCAGCTTCCCCTTTCACTAGCCCTCCAGGTTAACTTTTCTCCACAGTCCTCCAGACTGACACTCAACAGCCTGCCGTCTGACTCTCAGGAGATCTCCCAGACGTGCTGACCTTCTCCTGCTGTCCTTTCTCCCTGCTCCCGTGCCTCCAGGAAAGGTTTCCTCCATGTGTTTTGGTAGGATCCTTTCAGCACCTGAGCCCCAGGCCATAGTCAAGACTAGGGGGAACCCTCAAGGGCCACAACAGCCTCCTCAGCACTTCATCTCCATCTTCCACTCGACTTCCCCTGCTGGCATGGCCCTTGTCTATTTATGAGGTAAGCTCTGCCCCCTGCTGGCCCAATGCTGGGGATTGGCCGAGGCCTCATAAATATGCATGGCAGCCCTTCCTTACTTCCACCGTCCAGCTCTGGAAGTTTCTACAAACCACCAGAGAGAGCTGCCAGATGAGTCATCCAGCTCCTGAGTCACTGAACCCTGACCCAGATTCACAGCTCAGGCTTAGCCCTGAGTTTAAAACAAATTTACCTACACTAACAAAAATCTACATTTGGCACACATACTAGAGGGTGCTACACATAAACCCCACAATTTCACCAACCAACCAACACTAAAGGCCACACAGGGTCCCCTTTCTCAGGACATTGCTGTGTTGTGGGAGGAAGTGGACATTGCGTTGCCCAAAACAATTGACAGTGACTTACCTTTCCATGATGTGATTGCTGCACGGCACCATCCCTAGCGGTCATTTCTAACCCTACTTACAACATTGCACTGCATTGCAGAGGTAGTGCAGCCTAAACAAAGATTTTCTGCAACTTTTTCACTCCAGTACTGCTACAGGGCAGCAGAAAGAGGAATTTATGAATTCTTTATGAAGTTTTATACTCTGTACTATTTAGCAATTTTGTGACTGTGGCACAACGTATAAATGTCCCTTTTTGTGTCAACTGTTCTGCTTCTGATTAGTTTTTTTAGTTTTTTTTATTAACTTTTATAAAATTGATAAAAATATTGAAAATTGTCATCAGGCAAAGGGCAAACTTGAAAACATTTCTTCCTTGGATGACTGTGTAAAAGCAATATAGAGATTAGTTCACCCTAATGCCGCGTACACAGTACACACGACCAGACTTTTTGACGGACTTGGTCCGGCGGACTGAATCCGTCGGACAATTAGATCGTTTGTGGGCTCCAGCTGACTTTTTCTTCACAAATCTCATCTGACCACAACGCTTTCTCCAACTCCTACCCTGAATCACTTAGATGTTCATTGTCAAACTTCAGACAGGCCTGTACATGTGCCTTTTATAGGAGGGGGACCTTGGGGGCGCTGCAGAAATTTCCATCCATGGCTGTGTATTGTGTTACCGATGGTTTGTTTGGTGACTGTGGTCCCAACTGCCTTGTGATCATTCACAAGCTCCTCCCGCGTAGTTCTGGGCTGATCCCTCACTTTTCTCATGATCATCCTTACTCCATCAGGCGAACTCTTGCATGGAGCTCCAGACTGAGAGTGATTGATGGTTATTTTGTATCTCTTCCATTTGTAAATAATCGCTCCAACAGTTGTCTCCTTCTGACCAAGCTTCTTGCTAATGGTCTTGTAGCCCATTCCAGCCTTGTGCAGGTCTACAATCTTGTCCCTGTCCTCCTTTGACAGCTCCTTGGTCTTGCCCATGATGGTGAGGTTTGAATGGAATAAAGAGATTCTGTGGACAGGTGTCTTTTATACACATAACAAGTTGTCATTAGGAGCGCCTTCTTAAATTGGCAGGAATAATCTGTGTACCACATGAGCACTTATTGTAGCCAGTCTGTGGGGCCCAGAATTATTGTTGGTTGGTAGGGGATGGAATACTTATTTTACTCAATGAACTGCAACTCAATTTGTAACATTTGTATTATGTGTTTTTTCTGGATTTTTGGTTGAATTCTGTCACTGTCATTTAAAAAACACCTATGATAAACAATTATAGACCCTTCATTTCTTTGTAAGTGGTCAAACTTACAAAATTTGCAGGGGATCAAATAATTATTTTCGCCTCTGTATATTAGCTTTGCTTAACGTGTTTGTTGCCACAACATTTCGTATTGCTATGTCTCTGTTGTACCATGTACTTGTGTTAAAAAGTATCCTGCTCTGTTTGCATTGTTTCCTTTGTGTAAAATACCTGTTGATCCTGCCATTCCTATTGCAGACTAACCGCACTAGACATAGAAGCACATCCTTCCCAGTGCTGTTAGTTTTCTCACAAAAGTGAGTACACCCTTACATTTTTGTAAAATATTTATTATATCTTTTCATGTGACATTTTTGTAAATATTTCATTATAACTTTTCATGTCACAACACTGTAGAAATGACACTTTGCTACAATGTAAAGTAGTGAGTGTACAGCTTGTATAACAGTGTAAATTTGCTGTCCCCTCAAAATACCTCAACAAACAGCTACTAATGTCTAAACCGCTGGCAACAAAAGTGAGTACACCCCTAAGTGAAAATGTCCAAATTGGCCCCAAAGTGTCAATATTGGCCATCATTATTTTCCTGCACTGCCTTAACCCTCTTGGGCATGGAGTTCACCAGAGCTTCAGAGGTTGCCAATGGAGTCCTCTTCCCCCTCCTCCATGATGACATCACAGAGCTGGTGGATGTTACAGACCTTGCGCTCCTCCACTTTCTGTTTGAAGATCCACAGATGCTCAATAGGGTTTAGGTATGGAGACATGCTTGGCCAGTCCATCACCTTTACCCTCGGCTTCTTTAGCAAGGCAGTGGTCGTCTTGGAGTTGTGTTTGGGGTCATTATCATGTTGGAATACTGCCCTGCGGCCCAGTCTCTGAAGGGAGGGGATCATGCTCTGCTTCAGTATGTCACAGTACATGTTGTCATTCATGGTTCCCTCAATGAACTGTAGCTCCCCAGTACCGGCAGCACTCATGCAGCCCCAGACCATGACACTCCCACCACCATGCTTGACTGTAGGCAAGACACACTTGTCTTTGTACTCCTCACATGGTTGCTGCCACACACGCTTTACACCATCTGAACCAAATAAGTTTATCTTGGTCTCATCAGACCACAGGACATGGTTCCAATAATCCACGTCTTTATTCTGCTTGTTATCAGCAAACTGTTTGCAGGCTTTCTTGTGCATCATCTTTAGAAGAGGCTTCCTTCTGGACCAATTTTATGCAGTGTGCTGCGTATGGTCTGAGCACTGGCAGGCTGACCCCCCACCCCTTCAACCTCTGCAGCAAGGCGGGCAGAACTCATAAGCCTATTCCCCAAAGACAACCTCTGGATATGACGCTGAGCGTGTGCACTCAACTTCTTTGGTCGACCATGGCGAGGCCTGTTCTGAGTGGAACCTGTCCTGTTAAACCGCTGTATGGTCTTGGCCTCCGTGTTGCAGCTCAGTTTCAGGGTCTTGGCAATCTTCTTATAGCCTAGGCCATCTTTATGTAGAGCAACAATTCCATGACTCGTGTAGCCTAGTAAAGACCACCCCTTCTGTTGTGACCCCTTTATTCCAAAACCCCCTTTTTGCTACCCCTCTTAAATAATGGGCCACACCGTACTTCTTGTGGAGTAAATGGCCACAACAGCCTTTATTAAACTTAACTCCAAATATAAATAACCATATAAAACCGTATAAATAACCATATAAAATTAACCATAAATAACCATAAACATTTTATTGTAAACATAAATAACCATCGGTTATACCCTCTTATGTTGGTCAGTGACGGGGCTAACACTTGTAACACAACCATTTTAATTAACCAATATATATATATGACTATATATATATCTACCACCAGGGGGCACTGCAGGATTAACCGAACCAAGTAGGCCTCCATTTTAACCGCCCGGAGACAAAACCCTATCCCGCAGTGCACACAGAGTAATCATCGACTTCGATGTACTACACCGGAGGGGCCATCTCATGACGAGCCCCCCACACACTCACCAACTACATCACTGCCACCGTCACTGACCAACCTAAACACCGCCAACCCACTTTCTTCCAGACATCCATCTTGATTTCCTGAAATGATAACAAAAGCATTAAAACCTTCACAACAAAACTTAACTATTGGGAGGGTGGGTGGGAAAAACTGCCTCCTCCTGTGAATTCCATACAACGAGTGTTCCCGATTGACCACGCCCCCTTTTTATAATGCCGCTCCCCCTGCCTCCTATTTGCTGCCCCCTGCTAACCCCTCCCTGCTACATTCCTTTTTGGTGTGTCACTAGACACACAGTCATGTCTGGCCCTCCCTATCCTCATTGCACTCGTTCTGTCCGGCCCTCTCTTGACTCGTGTAGCCTAGTAAAGACCACCCCTTCTGTTGTGACCCCTTTATTCCAAAACCCCCTTTTTGCTACCCCTCTTAAATAATGGGCCACACCGTACTTCTTGTGGAGTAAATGGCCACAACAGCCTTTATTAAACTTAACTCCAAATATAAATAACCATATAAAACCGTATAAATAACCATATAAAATTAACCATAAATAACCATAAACATTTTATTGTAAACATAAATAACCATCGGTTATACCCTCTTATGTTGGTCAGTGACGGGGCTAACACTTGTAACACAACCATTTTAATTAACCAATATATATATATGACTATATATATATCTACCACCAGGGGGCACTGCAGGATTAACCGAACCAAGTAGGCCTCCATTTTAACCGCCCGGAGACAAAACCCTATCCCGCAGTGCACACAGAGTAATCATCGACTTCGATGTACTACACCGGAGGGGCCATCTCATGACGAGCCCCCCACACACTCACCAACTACATCACTGCCACCGTCACTGACCAACCTAAACACCGCCACAGACTGAAAGGGTGACCCCTTACCCTTGAAGGCACCTCCACACCCGCAGGGCCGTATGTATCCCCTCCTGTAGACCCAACGACCACAGGTCGATCCCGACATCCGTCAAGTGAACCCCATCCCTCCTCAAATAGAGGCCCACATTTTTCTCAAGTTCCCTGTGGCGAACCACTAAACCCCCTTGCCATGCCAGGAACCTCCCCACTACCTTATTTACACGGATCCTCGCCTTGTTAAGGCGATATACTGATCTAGCCCTCCTCCAGGATGTTCTAGCGACCATATCTGACCATACCAACAGCGTGTCTGGATATGTCTCGTGCAGGTAGGTCAGATCCCTCTTTATGTCAGCAATAAGATCCCTTACTGTCCGCATTCCCAAATCGTTCCCGCCCGCATGTATGACCAGGACCGCCGGTGGCCTGTCCAACCATGCGAAACGTTCCATTTCGGGCACCACCCTCTCCCACAACATTCCCGGCCTGCCCAGCCAAGGTATGGTGGCCTCTCTCCTAGACACCCCCAACTGCCTCCCACCTGGTCTGGCATCCCCTCTCCGTGCTCCCCAACACACATATGAGTGCCCCAGGATCCAGACGAGGCGCGGAAGCCCTCCATCTGAAATGACAAACATAGTGTAATTGACCAGTACTATAACTTAACTACTAAGGCCACCATACTAACCATTACAAACTATAACAACACAGTAAAACTCGCCCTTTATTTATTTTTTTATTTTTTTTTTTTTTTTTTTTTATATCTATCCCCATTATTCCTGAATCAACAGTGGTCTAACGTAAGTCCGAAATCGCTTCGATTCCCACCTCCCCATTTTTTGCACATCCACCTCATCCAACCCACACCTGGCGGCTTCGGTGGCCGCCCCAATGCGGAAGGAGTGTGAGGCGTAGGCAGAACCTTCTAAACCCATACTATTTAAGCATTTCCGCAGAACCGCCCCAAATTGGAATCGCGACAGGTATGATCCATCACTGTGCACCAACAATGGGCCCCCAACCTCCGGTCTCACCCCCATGAACTCCCCTACTGCTTTTACTGGGCATACCGCGCAACCTTGTAACCTATGCAACGAAATCAGAACCCCCACACCTTTTTGATCAGTCTTGGACTTTTTTAAATTCACCAGCACCCTGTCACCCAAAACTTCCACGTCCCCCAACATTAAACCTCCCCCTTCCTTTTTTGATGGGCTAACCAACTCACCAATCCGAAATGCCCCGAAAAACGCCAAGGAAAAAGCCGCTGTAAATAATAGCCCCTCGTACCCATCTTTGCACACCCCACTCAACTGCTCCCTTAATGCCAACACATTGGCAAAAGTAATCGGCCGCCTCTCATCCCTTGTCCTGTTTGCTTTGCGATACCCTTTTACTGCCTGTTTCACCCAAAATTCTTTTGTCCAATCCACAATGCCTTGTAACTTGAACAAAAAGGCCAACCCTGCCAACCGTTTTTCAATGGCGGACACTGACCTGCCTTCCTCCATATTTCTGGACACGTAATACAGCACTAACAGCCTAAATTGTGACACATCCTGCCCCACTCCCGATTCCAGCAGCAACTCACCCCACTCCTTCCAGACCTTCTGGTATGCCAACCAAGACGACATACTCACCGACTTCTGGATCCATCCCGCTGCTACCCTAGTGCCAAATCCCAGATCCAGGCCGGGCAAGGAACGCCCTCCTGCTGAGCCTCCGGTGCCAGAGTCCTGAATCTGTCCCACTGGAACCGAGACAAAGAATCAGCCAGCGTGTTCTCTACCCCCGGGATGTGTACCGCATAAAGAAAAATATTCAATTGCATGCAGCGTAACACTAGCTGTCGCATCAGCCGGATGACAGGTTGTGAAGACGCCGACATACTATTGATTATTTGCACTACCCCCATATTATCACAGTTCAATCTAAGCTTTAAATTTTTACAGCCCTTGCCCCACAGCTCCAATGCTACCACCACCGGAAACAACTCCAATAGTGCTAAATTCTTTGTAAACCCCGCCTCCACCCAGGATCGTGGCCATGGTTCCGCACTCCAACACCCTTGGAAGTACGCTCCGTAACCTGTGGATCCTGCGGCGTCAGTTACTAGCTCAACATCGAAATTGCTAACTGGACCTGACATCCAAACCGACCTCCCATTAAACTCCTGCAAAAACCGATGCCACACCTCCAGATCATCCCTGTGCTCCCTCCGAAGCCTAATATAATGTGTGGGAGCTTTCACCCCCGCCGTGGCCGATGACAATCGTCTACAAAAAATTCTCCCCATAGGAATGATTCTGCATGCAAAATTCAACTTTCCCAACAGGGATTGTAACGTGCGCAACTGCACTTTTTTGCACCCATGAATCTCCCTAATTTCCTTTTGTAAGTCCCTCAACTTCTCTTCTGGTAACCTGCATTCCATAGCCATGGAATCGATCACTATCCCCAAAAAACTCAATTCTGTGCGCGGGCCCTCCGTCTTGTCAGGTGCTAACGGCACCCGAAAACTCTCCGCAATGTGCTGCAACGTGGACAACAGTATCGCACACACATTGGAAGCTGGAGGGCCCACGCAGAGGAAGTCATCCAAGTAATGGATGACGGAATCAATGCCTGTCACATCCCTAACTACCCATTCTAAAAACGAACTGAACGCCTCAAACATGGCGCACGATATGGAACACCCCATGGGCAAACAACGATCGACATAAAATTGGTCTTGCCAACAGCAACCCAGCAAATGAAAACTGTCTGGGTGCACTGGCAGCAGTCGAAATGCGGATTCCACATCAGACTTTGCCATCAGTGCCCCTCGGCCATATCGCCGTACCCATCGCACCGCAGCATCGAATGACGTGTACGATACCGTGCATGCCTCCGGGTCAATAAAATCATTTACCGATCCCCCTTTTGGGAAAGATAAATGATGTATTAAACGAAACTTGTTGGGTTCCTTTTTGGGAACCACCCCAAGTGGTGACACTACTAAGTCCGTCAACGGCTTAGCCACGAACGGCCCCGCCATCCTACCCAACGCAACCTCCTTGGCTAATTTCTCCGACACAACCTCTGGGTGCAACAATGCTGACCTCAGATTCTTTGCCACCGGAGGAATTTCCGTCAATGTGCACGGGATCCTGAAACCTTCCCTGAACCCCGCACTGAGCAAACCCGCCGCCGCCCTGTCAGGATACCTATTTAGGAAAGGCTGCATTCTTACCCACATCACCGGCGTCGTCCCTCTTGTTGCCAGGCTCTCCGGCGCGCTTTCCTTTTTTGAAGCATCGCGCCAACGAGTGTCCCCCTCCCCCGCAACCTGAACACTCGTGCTTAAACTTGCACGTGTTTCCAAATTTGCAGGCTCCCTCGTTGAACTGCCAACATATTCCAAATTTCTTTCCGGCTGAGGATCCCGAGGAGTGGCTACCCCCAGCCCCCCCGAGAAATGTCTGTGCCGGCGTCTTTGCCGAAGCCATCAATCTCATCCATAAGCTAATGTCCTTATGGTCCCATCGCAATGCTGGGCGAACCGCCCTGCGCTGCCTAAACTGCTCGTCATATCGCAGCCAAGCTGTCCCTCCATAGACCCTATGCGCCTCCCCTATAGCGTCCATATAGCAGAATAACGCCGAGCAGTGCTCGGGGTTCTTCTCCCCAATTACCCCGGCCAATATGGCGAACGCTTGCAGCCAGTTTGCAAACGTCCGTGGAATTAACCGATACCGCCTCTTCTCCTCATCAGCTTTTTTGGTGTCATCCGGTTTCACCCTGTCTAAATTGAATTTCTCCAATGGCAACAGGGAAAAAATCTCCACATACTCACCCTTCCAGATTTTTTCCCTCACTTCCTGTTTTAAATGGGCCCCCAGGGGGCCCTCGAAGCAAACGTATACCTCACATTTTGCTGCATCTGCCATCCGTACAATGTCGGCCCTTACCACTTGCTCATCCCCACTCTTCTCTGGCGTACTCACCTGCTCTCCTGGGCCCACCGAAGTCGATGCCTCTCCAGCTGTTGTGACCGAAGCCCCGCTTGGGGGGTTCGCTACCCCACCCGCCTTCTCAAAACGCCCCACCAGGGCCCTTAGGCCCTCCAGCAACTCCTGCACCTGACCCCCCGATGGAGACTCACTCCCAGCCCGCGGTTGGTCATGGCTTGACACCAGCGGAGCCGGAGGCCCTAATTCCCCCCCCCCCCTGGTACAATTCCCAACAAATTCTGTAAAGCAGTTGTAAAAGAGTTATTACTACTGGACTTACCGGGCCGTCTTGGCACCTCCACCGGGATTACCGGCCTGACATCAACCGACACTTGTGGGCGGCTGGGCACCTCATCTTCTTCGGACAGCTCGCCTTCGGACCTGCTGAACTCCTCCTGCTGAGAGAAAGACGCTGTTCCCCTCGGGGAGGGACTCCTGGACAACTCCCGGCTCCTTCCGATCACCACCCCCGATGTTGCTGCCCCCCCCCCCCACCCCACCTCCCTGGCTCCCCACGTCCTGGGCGGCCAGGCCGGACCCGGCACTGCTCCTGCCCACTGGCCTTCTTGCTTCACTTCCTGGTGGCGCCCGCCTACCCTCTGCTGTGTTGGCCCTTCCGGCGGCCCGTCGCGCTGTACTAGCAGACATATGCACCCTACTGTCCTCCCCCCTCGGCTCGTGCAGAGCTGCTGAAGGGTCCGATGCCGCACTCCTCCGGGGTGTATTACCCCCCATCCTGGCTGTTCCTCCAGACTGAGCTGACCGCCCCCCCCTCAACTCGTGCAGAGCTGCTGGGGAGGACGCCGCTGTGGCAAGGGCCGATGTGCTTCCTGACTGCCCCCTCTTCCCGGCTCCCGTCCGCTGTGACCTCCTCTCCGCTGGTTGTCCCCCCGGTCTGTGCAGATCTGCGGGGGCTGGTGGGTCCTGTGAGGGCCCCCTTCTAGCTGCTGGGGATGGAACTCTGAGTAGGCCCGAAGCCCCGCCCCCCGCATGGCGCCCGCGGCGTGCGTTCCGCCTAGGCCCCATCGGGGTCTCTGTCTGGGCCCTCTTGGCAGGTGGTGTGGATAAATCCCCCCTAGGGCTCCTGGCTGGTCTGGATGGGCCTGCAACCCCCCCTGGAGAGTACCTCACAGGTGCCCTGGGCACCCGGCCGCTTGATCGGTCACCACCATCCGCCGAACGTCCCTCCGGTCTTCTGCTCTGTCCTCCATCCCTGGATGCTGCTCCAGCAAGTATAGCTGCCACCTGTGCCTGCAGCCATTCGGCCCCATTCGTCTCTGCCGCGGCCCTCAGTCGCTCCACGAGGTCGCTGTCGGCCATTTTAGCTGGATGTAGAGGAGCAGTGAGAAAAACTGCCTCCTCCTGTGAATTCCATACAACGAGTGTTCCCGATTGGCCACGCCCCCTTTTTATAATGCCGCTCCCCCTGCCTCCTATTTGCTGCCCCCTGCTAACCCCTCCCTGCTACATTCCTTTTTGGTGTGTCACTAGACACACAGTCATGTCTGGCCCTCCCTATCCTCATTGCACTCGTTCTGTCATTTTTATTAATAATTAATTATTTTTTTAAAATGGCGGCGATCAGTGATTTTTATTGTGACTGCGACATTATGGCTGACACATCGGACATTTTTGACACATTTTTGGGATCATTGTCATTTATACAGCAATCAGTGCTATACAAATGCACTGATTCCTGTGTAAATGACACTGGCAGTAAAGGGGTTAACCACTAGGTGGCAGTGTAGGGGTTAAGTGTGTCCTAGGGGTATGTTTCTAACTGTGGGGGGCGTGACTGTGTATGATATGTCACTGAGCTCTGCTCCGATCAAAGGGAGCAGAGATCAGTGACACTGTCACTAGACAGAACGGGGAGATGTTTGTTTACATTAGCATCTCCCCTTTCTTCCTCTCCATGAGGCGATCGCAGGTATCCCTGTGGCGATCGAGTCTGCGGGGCCCGCGACCCGACTCACGGAGCTTTCCGCAGGCGCGCGCGCACCCCCGCCACCTCTTAAAGGGCAACGTACAGGTACGTGATTCTGCCTGTACGAGCCCTTCTGCCGCAGTATATCTGCGTGAGGCTGTCGGGAAGCGGTTAAAGGAGAATTGTATAAAAAAAATAATTGGTTAAACCCACAAGCGCTTTTTAACACTACTATTCCTTTATATTGGCTTTTGGTATTTACAAATGCAGCAATTTAGAAATTGGATGAAAGGTTTAGAATTGGGAAACACTTTTTAAAAGATAAATAGTACATTTTATATGTGTAGCGCCGGGCTCCTGATGAGCTTGCGCTATGTGTTTTGTAAATTTAATGTTCCTAGAACCACAGTTGGGTTTTAGGGTTAATTGTTTTAAATTGTGGTTTCAGTACTAGTTTGGCTGGACTGCATTATGTTCTGCTTGGCCATAGGTGTCAGCTCTGGCAAGCATAGGAACACAGTCTGGTTGGACGCTTTGGGTGCTAATCTCTCTCGGAACCAACCAGTGAGTGTGTCGTCTTAAGGTACTGAGATCACGTGCTTCTGGGTTCCGGTCCAGAAGATCTTTCTGTCTGTTTGGTCCTGGTCCTCCTGACCAGCCCTCAGGGGCCCTCATGGCCTGGGGTGCGGATTCATCCATTTCCAAGTCTCGGGCTGGCTAGCCTGAGGCACAGTAACTGAAAGGAGGATTCTAAGGTGGTCCGGTGCCGTCTCATCTTTGGTGAGGCCCAGCAACTAAGAACGCGACCAGGGGAGGACTCTTCAGAAGAGGGCCACGCACAAGGCTGGTGCCTCGGTAAGAGCCTGGGAGCAAGTTGAAGGACACCAGGTGAATCCACACTCGTACGGTATCGCCGGACCGGCTGCAAGATACTGGTACCGTATGAGGGTTCTCTAAGTTCGTCTATCCTTCAGTTACAACCAAGTCTGTGGCAGAGACTTTTCATTTACAAGTTCTACAACCAAGTATGTGGCAGAGACTTTGCTTTATCTGAACCATCTACTGAGAGGAGATTTATCTGATGGCTGTAATATCCAGTTGTGAATGGCTATTCTCTGGATTTTATGGTGAGAGACATTCAGTTTTTTAAGTAGTTGCAAGAGTACCTGAACTTCCTACCTATACCCTCTATCCTTTATTGAGAGACTGTGTTTTGTCTACCAATTTTTTCAAATAAAAATCCCAAGCGGATCCAGTGTCAGTTTCTACAGTTCTTTGGGCCATCTACCTCGGGAAACCCCTAGACGCACACGAGGACAAGAAGGTAACTGTAAGCCCAAAATTAAACCAGCAGCTCCTTCGGGGGCTACATATACATCTATATAGATCAGACCAAAATGAGGGACAAATGAGGGGGAAAGAAGGACAGAGGGACATTGCTCCAAATCAGGGACAGTTGGGAGCTATGCTGCCAGTGCTGTATTCCTAACATGTTTCAGGTACTGTAGGCTGGCGGGGGAGGTGTTTAAAGTGGTTGTAAACCCTTACAAAACACTTTGGCCTACAGGTAAGCCTAGATTAAGGCTTACCTGTAGGTCCAATAAATATCTCCTAAACCTACACGGTTTAGGAGATATTTACAAAAAGACAGGCATTCGCCGTAGACAGCGACGCGCAGGCGCACTGAGAAAGCCGCAGATCACGGCGATATGCCGCTCTCAGCGGCTCCCGTGCGCATGCGCGGAAGTGACGTCATCGCGGCTCTGGCGAATGACAGTGCAGGAGCAGCGAGACCCAGAAGTC
>CM053027.1:55664308-55805900 GCA_028564925.1 Lithobates sylvaticus | reverse complement strand
ATAGTGATAAAAGAAAAAAGTTCATATGTGACTAACACAATACATGTTAAACATGTGATGAACAAACATGCAATATGAATATGCAATACCAACTGTCACCAATGTGCAATATTAGTAGCAGTACAAATATAAAAAAGTTTAAATAAAATAATGAAAAAGAGAAAAAGTTCATATATGGCTGATATTAAGTAGAAGAGATCTCATATAAGGTGTAGAACGTTGATCAGATGCCTGGCAGTGTAATACCCATCACCCTAGTACGATTAAAGGCTTATGCCGCATACACACGATTGGAAATTCGGCCAGTAAAAGACCGATGAGAGCTTTTGGTCGGAAAATGCGACCGTGTGTATGCTCCATCGGACTTTTGCTGGTGGAATTCCAACCAGCAAAACATTGAGAGCATGTTCTCAATTTTTCGGCCTGAAAAAGTTCCGATCGGAAATTCCGATCGTCTGTACCAATTCTGACGCGCAAAATTCCTACAAATGCTCGGAAACAATTAGTTACGGAACTTCATTTTCTCGGCTTGTCGTAGTGTTATACGTCACCGCGTCTTGACGGTGGAGAGTTCAGAGAACTTTTGTGTGACTGTGTGTATGCCAGGCAAGCTTGAGTGGAATTCCGTCGGAAAAAACATCCAAGATTTTTCCGAAGGAAATTCCGCTCATGTGTATGCGGCATAACCAGAAAGCCTAAGACCACCCTTACTCAGGGGGTCACAAAGCGCTTTGTTGCACGTTCGCACTTAGTTTACCATATGCTATATATATGCACTATGAATCAGTGCATACATATATATATATATAGCATCATGAATTGCATAGTTTATCTCTAGCGCTGCACTTTATATTTTAAATTATACTTTTGTGCCCAATATCTGGGTTATAGTTTTCAGCTGATTATTTACCTTTATTCACTGAGCACGGGTATAATTCTACATTTATCCCAATTATATTGAAGAAATCTACCAATGTATGGCCAGCTTAAAGTGGAACTGCAGGTTTTGTGTTACTTTGCCTGGGGGAGAGATTGTGATGTCATATGCCCATCTCTCCACCTCAGCCAATCAGAGGAAGCCTTGTATTCATTCAAAAAAAAATACAAGGCATCCTGTGAATGGCCCAAATGAACTATTTAAAAGATGCTTTTAATACTTTGACCTATACACACAAATATTAATGCGCTTCTTACAGTGCAAAAAAAAATACAGTACTGAAAATTTATCAATATGCAATCAAACAGTGCATTAAATGACCCATAAAATTCAATATGAATGTAATTATTCCTCGTGCCTACAGAAAAGAAAGCATGTAGTGGAATGAAAGTATTGATAATTCTTCTCCGAGTAATAATGTGTATCCCACCTAGTATCAAGCCACGTGAAATGTTAGGGAAATACACCATACACACGTGCCCTCCTGTTGGCACATGGACTAATTCCATTCATATTGAATTGTATGGGTCATTTAATGCATATTGATACTTCAGTGCAGAAACACATTTTGGTTTTATAATGCTTTCACCTGCACGGGCAAAGCATGACTTCACTTTAAATCTATTTTAGATATACACTATATTGTCAAAAGTATTGGGGCGCCTTTACACGCACATGAACTTTAATGGCATCCCAGTCTTAGCCCCCGCACACACGGTCGGAAATTCCGACCACAAAATCTGTCTTATTTTTTCCGACAAATTTTGTCCGACACTGCAGTTGCATACACACGGTCGGACAAAGTTGTCGGAAAATGCGATCATTCTGAACGTGGTGATGTTCGTTGCGTACGAACTACGTAGAGGCTAGTAGCCAATAGCTTTGGTCTCGTAATTTGATCTGAGCATGCGTGGCACTTTGTCCGTCGGAATTCTCTACACGTGATCGGAAGAAGTCTGATCGGATTTTGTTGTTGGAAAATTTGAGAGCAGGATCTCAAATTTTTTCCGTCGGAAATTCCGACGGAAAAAGTCAGATGGAGCCCACACACGGGCGGATTTTCCGACAACATGGTCCGATCGGACATTTTTCGTCTGAATTTCCGACCGTGTGTACGGGGGCTTAGTCCATTGTGGTTCAACGTTGAGTTGGCCCACCCTTTGCAGCTATAACAGCTTCAACTCTTCTGGGAAGGCTGTCCACAAGGTTTAGGAGTGTGTCTATGGGAATGTTTGACCATTCTTCCAGAAGCACATTTGTGAGGTCAGGCACTGATGTGAACGAGAAGGCCTGGCTTGCAGTCTCCACTCTAATTCATCCCAAAGGCTCATCCATGTCTTTATGGACCTTGTTTTGTGCACTGGTGCGCAGTCATGTTGGAACAGGAAGGGGCCATCCCCAAACTGTTCCCAAAAAGTTGGGAGCATGAAATTGTTCAAAATGTCATGGTATGGGGGGCGTGGCCTAGCTCGACAGGAAGATGGACGCTTAGTCTTTGAGCTCCCGCTGCCTCACGACAAGCTACCTGACTATCGGAGGTTTTTCACTACCTCATATCTGCTATCGCATGGGGACTGCCTCAAGGACCTCTTCAGCCTCCCGATCCCGCTCCCCGCGGAGACAATCCGGGTCCGGACAAGGCAACATCCCTGCTATGTTTAGGCCAGACAGGGGAAACATGGCGGACAATCACCTCAGAAGCTCCCAGGCACAGAGCGCGTCGCTGAATGGAATACCGCTCCTACCCACCCCTGCTGCTCCCACCACTGACGGGGCCCCAAATCACTCAACTTCTCACCCACAGCCTCAACTTAACATCAATGACCTACGTACCATTGCTGCGGACATTAAGGACACCCTGTCGGCGGCCATCTCAGAACTACGCCTTGATCTCAAAGCGGTCAATGAAAGAGTAATGGCGGTTGAAGATGCCGTACACCACCAAAGCGCCCAACTGAAAAAGACCACCCATCATGTGGATACCCACACCCTGCAACTGCGGGATATGGCGAGACACCTGTAAGACCTCGACAACAGGGGGAGACGCCATAATTTGAGGGTCAGAGGTCTTCCAGAATCCGTGGAAGGTGACAGAATAGTTCCTGCAGTCACTAACCTCTTCAACGAGTTACTACACAGACCTCCATCCACCCCTATTGAGATGGAGAGAATCCACAGGGCCCTGCGACCCAAAGGCAAAGAGAACGACCCCCCCAGGGACATCATCTGCTGTATCGTGGATTTTAAACTGAAGGAAGAAATCCTCAAACAAGCCAGAAGTCGCCCTCAGATTCAGTATGATGGTACCCCGATCCAAATATACCAAGACCTGTCGAGCATCACTCTACAACACAGACGACACTTAAGACCACTACTGGATGTTCTTCGATCTCATGGTATTGTGTACAAATGGAAGTTTCCCTTCTGCCTTTCAGCTTCCTCCCAGGGCCGCACTGCTCTCCTCAAAGTGCCGGAAGATTTACCCAGGTTCTGCCACACGCTGAACATACCGACAACGGAGGTGCCAGACTGGTTTGCTGAATTCCGCCGTTCGGCGGTACACCGCGACTCACCCCCTACCGAACCGATGGACGCCCAATCCCCAGATGTGCACCGGAATGGATCCCACACCACCGCTGAGAGCCACACTCCCCGCAGAGGACACCATCGTCATCGCAGCCCTCCACACTCCCCTGCTCCACGGCGAGCCAGGAGAGACTACTGATCTCCTCACCCGGACGGATCACCACACTTCATCTCCGTCCCATGGATCCGCAGTATGGATGCTGTTCTATGCGCCTCCGTATAAGTCTGACCTCCACCCGTGTCCGTGATAGAACTGCTGGACGGCGCTTCACCTCGAATAGTATACTCACCGATACCCCGGTACGTATGTTGCCACGCCATACATCCCACCGCTACCGTTTGACATGCTTGCCGCGTTTGACTTCCATAATGCTACGCTCAGAATCCCACCTGTGATTGCTATAACACCCTTTGCCTAATAGACAGACATTTTTCTCAATGATTTATTTTTATTAATGTATGCCCCTTTCAAAGCATGGGATACCGGCGCATGAGGCTGAGATCACGCTTTGCCAATCTACTTCCGAGAATGCCTAGTGATACAGCGGATCAGTGAACCCCAAATGTTTTTCACTCTCTCTCCTTGATGCCATTGTAAGTCTCCTTCTTGTTATACAAATAGACTTTATCGGCTTATACTCTGCACGCTCTTCACCCGCTGTGAACTACAAGCCCCACAATGCCCCGCGCTGGACTTCGCCTCCCATCGTACGTGTACGTAAAACCTACGTGACAAACCGCATCACCAAGACAAGGGAATGCATGTAACGCCACGCTCAGCCTCGCACCCTCCGGCAAGATAACCCCGGCTTTCCTTTTAGCCCTGATTGATCCTGTGACTCATGCTCCGGTAACTATATGCTCTTTTACAGGCTACTTGCCCACCCGTTCGAATGTCCTCCACAGGCGTTTAGTTGATGCATTCCTCACAACGAAGACGAGCGTACGCAACAAGCTCACCAGGTCCGCGGCACCGTCCATCTCTTCATATGCTACCATAACCGGTATACACAGACTCCTACCAGCCAGAACGGATCTACCCTCCATACGGTCAGCTATTACTATCTGTTTGACTCCAATATGTTGCCCAACGAACTTTACTGGGCTAGTTACATTTTGTTTTCTTTTATTTTATCCTTTACAGGCATGATTGTAGGAATGAGTCCCCATATGGGCCTGTAATGCTTGACCTTGGTTATTCTACAATTACATGACTACCCTATACAGTAGTAAGTTACAACCTCTTTACGCTGTTTCTGCTAGACCTTAGGTTAAACTGTTGAACCGCAAACACACTGTTGATACTGTTACTTATCGCTAACCACCTTACACGCTTGTGATGATCCCACCGACTAGAATCTCACATGCGCCACGAATCACTATAGTCCTCAAATGCATACACATTTCCACGTATATGGCACTGGCCACCCGGGCTCACAGATCCCCACCCATATTAGACCCTGCAGTGCCTCTCACCCCCCACCTCCTCACCTCCTTCACCTATAGTTCTATAATAGTCGTGTTTAGCGGGCTTTTGTTCTGATATATTCCACCCTCACATCCTCTTGTCAGAGCTCTTGCCAACCCCCACACAGCAGTGGTCACACGTGCTACTACTCCTTCTGGAGGGTAGTCGTTGTCCCCACTCTGTACGTACACCGATCCCCCATTCCCGAGGCGGTTGGAGATACCCTCCCGCCACCTCTTCGGTCACTTTAGGGCATCCGCCCTACTCACCTTCATTAGATCCAACATCTATTGTCTCGCACTTACCAAAGCTCGTATAGACCCGGTCCGTCCCCCCCCCCCCTTTTTTTTTTTTTTCTCTCTTCTCTCCCCCTTTCCCTCGCTCACCCTCCTTACCCCCCTTCGTTTTTATATCCGTAAATTCCTGGATATATAACACAAATGGACTACCTCCCAACACCTCGAACTGATACGCCTCCTTTCCCCCACATTAAGATATGCTCAATCAATGTACAGGGCCTTAACACGCCAGAAAAGAGATCGCTGCTATTATCCTATCTACTCAAAGCTAAAGTTCACGTTGCCCTACTTCAGGAGACTCATTTTAGGTCTGACAACGTCCCAAGACTACAAAACATACATTTCCCCTCGGCCCACCATGCCCCTAATATATCTGCAAAATCCAAAGGAGTCTCCATCCTTATTTCTCGACATTGCCCACTCCACGTTACTGACATTCAAAAAGATACTGATGGTCGATTCATTTTTTTAAAAGGTAAACTTCAGGATAGACCCATAACCATTGCAAACATTTACGCCCCCAACGCTCATCAAGTTACGTTCTTCCGCACCACTCTTCAACAACTCACCGCGTTTCACTCGGGCACCCTTATAGTTGGTGGCGACCTTAACGTTGCACTAAACCCGACACTGGACACATCAAACGGTCACTCCTCATTACCATATAGGGCCCTGAAAACAATAAAATCTCAATTTCATGATTTACTTTTGCACGATTCATGGCGCACGCTACATCCTACTGAAAAGGATTTCACCTTTTATTCCGCACCACACAACCGATACTCGAGACTTGATTACATATTTGTCTCTCAAAACGATCTTTCCCACATTACCAAAGTCACTATAGATCCAATGGTCCTATCCGACCATAACCCGATCTCCCTGACTTTATCCCTACCCGCCGGCCGCCCTAAGTCTCCCATCTGGAGACTAGATAACTCCCTCCTAACAGACACAGAGAATATACGCATTATATCTGAACGCCTTCTACAGTACTTCCAAGATAATACGACTGACGACTCCTCCCCTGCATCGATATGGGCAGCGCACAAATGCGTCATCCGTGGTACCCTCATTTCACTAGCTGCAAAACGCTCCAAACTGAGAAAAGAACGCATCGACCTGTTAACTTCTAAGATTCGTAACCTTGAAAAGAAACACAAAGCTTCCCTTGCGACCGCGGTTATGATAGAACTATCACAGACTAGGGAGGAACTCCTAAGGGAATTACACATCAAACTAAAACGAAACTACACCATGTCCCAAAAAATATATTACGAATTCGGTAACAAATCCAGTAAACTATTAGCCAAAGCCCTCCAGAGCAAAAAGGCAGCCCACACGATTCATACAATTAAAGATGCGAAAGGAACATCCCACTCTAAAACAGAAGACATCATAGAACAATTTGTCAAATATTTTTCACAACTATACAACCTTCCAACCCCACACACTCAGACCAATCACCCCGACCGCTCTGCAACCCTCCATGATTTTCTTCTCAAATACTCTCCTACACCCCTTACCACTGCAGACTCAGATAGTCTAAATACACCTCTCACGCTAGACGAAGCCCTCCACGCCCTGAAACAGTTGAAACCAGGAAAGAGCCCTGGTCCCGATGGTCTAACAGCCAGTTATTACAAATCTTTTCCTACCACCCTCCTACCTCATTTGGTTACAGCCTTTAATAACCTCCACACCTCCGACCTAGCCCGAAGAGATTTATTGGAAGCACACATCACACTAATTCCAAAACCGGACAAGGACTCCATGATAATCACTAACTACCGACCCATTTCACTCCTAAACGTGGATCTAAAACTCTACGCTAAGATACTTGCCAACCGTATCCTGCCCTTTCTCCCAAATTTAATAGATCTAGACCAGGTTGGTTTTGTCCCGGGCAGGGAGGCCAGGGACAACACCATTAAGGCACTCAATATACACCACTGGCTCACCACAAATTCGACCCCAGGTTTCTTCCTATCCTTGGACGCGGAGAAGGCGTTCGACAGGGTGGCTTGGGACTACATGGAGGCCGTGCTCCGAATTGTGGGCATACCTCCTCTCTTGCTCCAAATGATCCAAGTTCTATACTCGTCCCCAACGGCCAAGCTTAGAATCAATGGTCACCTGTCGAGCGCCTTCTCCATCTCCAATGGCACACGCCAAGGTTGCCCCTTATCCCCTCTTATATTCCTCCTTAACATGGAACCCCTTCTCCGTCGACTCAGAGATAACCCTGACATTAAAGGCCTAACTATCAAAAATAAATCTTACAAAATAGCTGCATATGCCGACGACATTCTACTTTTTTTAACAGATCCCATTACCACTATCCCTAACCTCCTTAAAGACTTTGCCCTCTTCAAATCCTTATCCAACCTGCAAATAAATTTCTCCAAATCGAAAGCCTTGAATGTCTCCCTCCCTGTTGCATTAATGTCACAATGTAAACTCAACTTTCCCTTTAGCTGGGACTCCGACGCCATAACGTACCTTGGCATCAAACTCCCAACTAGACTGATGGACTTATATACTATGAACTTCCAATCTGTACTACACTCCATACAAGGTGACCTACAAAAATGGCATTCGGGAACTTTCTCCTGGTTTGGGAGAATTGCAATATTAAAAATGAACATCCTACCCAGAATCCTCTACCTATTGCAGGCCATTCCCATCAAACTGCCTCCAGCTTTCTTCTCTACTTATAATCGAATCTGCAGAACCTTCATCTGGTCCTCCAAACCTCCTAGACTTAGCTGGTCACATATGACGCTACCCAAACTTTTAGGAGGCCTGAGCCTTCCTGACATAAAGAAATACCACCTATCCTGCCACCTGACTAGAATGATCGATTGGCACACCCACAAGTCAAATAAAGATTGGATCCAGTTGGAACAACTATACTCACAGATCCCTTTGTCACATTTATCGTGGATACACCAATCACACATCCCTAAACTTCTGTCCCCCCATCCTCTGATCAATGCCACATTACTCTGCTTTCGTACCTCCTGCAAACACATGGATCTCATCCCAACCAATGGTCCCATGACTCCTTTGACGGACAACCCTGAATTCCCCCCAGGCCTAACACGACAAGCCACACAAGAAGCCACGGGTGACCCCGGCCCAAGAGCTCTCGACTTCTTTCATAACAACGAACTCCTGTCTCACCAAGCTATGACGACCACTCTCTCAGACTACCACATCCCATTTTTCAAATTCCTCCAACTTAGGCACTTTTTCAATAGCTCACCACGACCCCAACAATGGTGCAGGGATCGCACTCCTTTTGAATCACTCTGTACACAAACTGAACCTCAAAGACACTTGGTCTCTAAAACATACACTCTCCTCTTCAATACTCATGACATTAAAAGTGACACGACAATCCGGAAATGGGAATCAGATCTCTCCTTAAATCTATCCACCGAAGAATGGGAACACATCTTTCACCATGTACACAAAGGCTCCGTAAATGTTTCTACTCAGGAGAGCAGATACAAACAGCTCTCCAGATGGTACAGGACCCCGGACAAAATACATAAATTTCACCCCGCAACTTCTCCTTCATGCTGGCGTTGCAATTCAGCACCAGGTACCTTGCTACATATTTGGTGGGACTGCCCGGCCCTTCAAACTTACTGGTCGGACATACATCGCCTGATCACTCAGATTACGACATACACTCCAGATTTTACACCAGCACAATTTCTCCTACACCACACCTCTATCCCTCAACACTCTTATTCAAAATCACTAACCATGCACCTCATCAATGCAGCAGTTCAATGCCTCCCGGTCCATTGGAAGACCACATCACCGCCAACAATACCAGAATGGAAACGAAGGGTCGATAACATAGCTAACATGGAATGCCTCATACATCAAGCCACAGACAACCCTACCAAATACAACAATACATGGGCATGCTGGACTCATTTCAGGGACTCTCCAGATGGTACTGATCCTATACACGCTTAACCTACTAAACCACGCTCGTTATAAAAAGAGACACTTTCTGGAACCTTATTTCATTCTAATATGTTCATACTTGCCTCATGGCTCATAACATCTTCAGTTAGCTAGATATTGACCCTCATCCACGCATCTTTAAAGTACTATACATTTGCATGATACACAGACTTTCAACACAACCCCACCCCCCTCCCCCTCTTCTCCCCCCCTTCTCCCCCCATCCCCCCCTCTCTAAAACCTTTTTTTTTTCTCCCCTCTCGACCTTATACACTGTATAACACGGGGTTTAATAGTCTCACATATACCCAATGAAGTGCCGCTTCTCATGTAATTACTAGAGCGTACTACCCATCGCGCCCCCGCTCACAGCAAGATCCCTTCAGGGGTGATCGGAGGCGAGATATACACTGTCGGCCTAAACATACCCCAACTCATACTCATATTTGACCCCACAATGCTCTCTCACTCTGAACAATCATTGTTCACCTCTAATTATCACACAGCTAGACTTGATGTCCTGAGTTGGACCATTACTAGGATTCTCGAGACTTGTTTGTTTTATTTACCTTGACTACGGATCGCAGGTTTATGTTCGACGATATTTGTTCTGTTTGGAACCTCCTTTGCAAAATATTACATTTTGTTAATTATTCACTTCTACTGCATTCTATACATGTTATTCGTTCTACATTTATTGTACAACTGTAAAACTTCAATAAACTTCTTTGAAAAAAAAAAAAGAACTGTTTAACCGCACCAATTCAAAAAAAAAAAAAAAATGTCATGGTATGCTGACGCCTTAAGAGTTCCCTTTACTAGAACTAAGGGGCCAAGCCCAACCCCTGAGAAACAACCCCACACCATAATCCCCCCTCCACCAAATGATTTTGACCAGTGTACAAATCAAAGTCCATAAAGACATGGATGAGTGATTTTGGGGTGGAGGAACTTGACTGGCCTGCACAGAGTCCTGACCTCAGCCCAATAGAACACCTTTGGGATGAATTAGAGCAGAGACTGTGAGCCAGGCCTTCTTGTCCACTGCAGTGCCTGACCTTAAAAATGCGCTTCTGGATCCTAAAAACCGCTCCTAAAAACTTGTGGACAGCCTTCCCAGAAGAGTTGAAGCTGTAATAGCTGCAAAGGGTGGGCCAACTCAATATTGGACCCTACAGACTAAGACTGAGATGTCATTAAAGTTCATGTGCGTGTAAAGGCAGGTGTCAAAATACTTTCGACAATATAGTGTATATGTTAACCGCTTCCCAACCGCCTCATGTACATATACGTGTGCAGAATGGCACGGGCAGGCAAAATCACGTACCTATACGTGATCCTTTAAATGCCTGCCCATGGGTCGCGTGCGCGCCACCAGCGGCGCGCTCGCGACCCAGTCGGGAGCTCCGTGACCCCGCCCGCGGGACCAGCGGACCCGATCGCCGCTGGTGTCCCGCGATCGGGTCACGGAGCTGGAGAACGGGGAGAGGTATGTGTAAACAAACCTCTCCCCGCGCTTCCTACTCTGCCTGTCATTGATTGGCTGTTCCCGGTCATCGGGAAAGCCGATTAATGACGTCAGACGTCAGCCTCGCCCCCTAATGTAAAAAAACACACACACGTCAGAGCCCATAACCCCTCACCTCCCCCTAGTGGTTAACCCCTTCACTACAACTGTCATTTATACAGGAATCAATGCATTTAAATAGCATTGATTGCTGTATAAATGACAATGGTCCCAAAAATGTGTCAAAAATGTCCGATGTGTCCGCCATAATGTCGCAGTCACAATAAAAATCGCAGATCGCTGCCATTACTAGTAAAAAAAAAATATTAATAAAAATGCTATAAAACTATCCCCTATTTTGTAAACACTATAACTTTTGCGCAAACCAATCAATAATCGCTAATTGCATTTTTTTCAAAATTGTCGCTCTATTTTTGTTTATAGCGCAAAAAATAAAAACCGCAGGGGCGATCAAATACCACCAAAAGAAAGCTCTATTTGTGGGAAAAAAAGGACGCCAATTTTGTTTTGGAGCCACGTCGCACGACCGTGCAATTGTCAGTTAAAGCAACGCAGCGCCGAATCGCAAAAGGGGCCTGGTCCTTTGGCTGCCAATTGGTCCGGGGCTGAAGTGGTTAATGTGAACAGGTTACTGTGACTGATCGTATTTTAATACAGAAGGTGGCAATCTATTTATATTATCAGCCTATTAAAATGAATCACTGTTTGGTTTGAATAGAATTTTAGAAATTCTTTTGACAGAATACTTTGCTGTTTGGTCACAGGAGCTACCAATCAGTTCCCAAACTCAGAGTAGTAAGGTCCCATACACATTACCATGTAGCGGGAGTGTTCCCTGCTATGCGATTTTGACAGCACAATTTTCACGCAATTCTGTATGCCTCAAAGGGTAACCCATTCAATTGCATTTGTTGCCCGAAAAAAACCCTCCTGCTTCGCGTTAATATTAAAAGTGCAGTTCACCACGCGGCAATATCACATCATGTTTGGGGTACCATTGAAGGATAATGGCACCCAAACTTGCACCACGCATGGTGCTGGGATTGTCATACAATTTGGAATCACGGGGAGAATCGCTGCTATTCTATCCATGATTCCAGATTGTGAAGTGTGAATGGAACCTAGAAGCTGCCAAATCTGGAGAAAACATTTTTTTTATATAAAACACCATGAGCTCTCTATATTAAACAGCCTGTAGTATTAAAAATGCCTTCCTTCTGAGAAAAAAAGATCTTGGTGCTATCTATTACCACCACAGTCTGTGTACTAAAAGCATCTTTTAAAGTAGTTGACAAAGGTTGCATAAAGAAATTTGAAGTCTGTTTTGGCAAAACACATAGCTGATTTATTTACAAGTGACAGGCTAATCCCACGGGCTAAATAAATTGTATTTTGAGAAGAAATGTAAACTTTCCTAGCTAAAAATCCTGTTGGTTGTAAAAACTGGCACTTCCGCTGATAGACTGTCGCCCACACAAGATGAAAAGCTGACTTTCATAATAATAAACAAAGCCTGGATAAGTCATAGCCACCTTCTGTCCTTCCCTGATGCCATTGAATCAACTCAGACATGGCCACCACCAGACCAGCACCACCAGAACGGAATAGCCTTCATCGGAAATAACCACCAACTAAAGCAGGGGTGCCCAACCAGTGGCCCAGGGGCCACATGTGGCCCGCGGTGCCCTCTGATGTGGCCCGCGACCTCCTGCTCTGGGATAGAATAGAAAGAATACTGTTATTAAAGGTCAGTTTATTACTAGAATCACAGTGTATATATGGGCATATCTTTTCTGCTGTGGTTACTGGGCCGCTTTCAAACTGATCCGCAGGTGCAGAGCCGTTTACCTGCGGGTTACCTGCACTGAGCTATAGACTTCTATTATTACCTACGAGTTTGGTGAGCTTTCTGAAAGTGCACCAAACCTGCAGAATATAATAGAAGTCTATTGCAAACTGCAGGAAAGCCAAAGGTACACTGCGTTGCACACGTGGTGCAGGTAAACCGCAGCGCATCAGTGTGAAAGCAGCCTTGGACCCCTTTCACACGGTCAGTTCGACAGTCCGACCAATTGGACCCTCCATTCACCTCTAAAGTAGTGGCAGACATAAACCGACTTGTGTTCTACCTCCAATACGATTCGCTAAAAAGTATCGTGGGCTGAGTCCGTGTCCGCTCTGCAAATGCAGAGCGGACACGGCCATGCCATCCACCCGCTCCGCTCATTGTGGCCCGCGACTGGTTAGCAAGTCGCTTAAGTGGCCCTCGCTCTTCAAAAGGTTGGGCACCCCTGAACTAAAGCTTCTCCTTCAGCCAGCCAGTTCCTGCTCCATCCAGCAGGTGACCTTTGCCTCTACTCCGAGTGAGACTCAAAGAGAGTTGAGTTGTCACCTTTTGAAGAAGCCACGTGGAAGAGTGGTGTAACGCGTAAAGGAGGATCATTACTTGATCTGGATGCTGTGAGACCCTGGTACTCTGTTATATCATATTGCTTGTTTTTTTTAACTGAATAGATGTGAGTCCATTTCCTTAAACTTGGCTGGTATTCTCTTATGCATTTTAACTACGATACTGCCCTACTGGAGTTAGTTTCCTTTATTCTGAGAGTTCTATGGAGTCACCCCAGCTTGGGAAGTTCTATCATCAGAAGAGAAAGTGAGCAGAGGACGCATTACCTGGTGTACAGGATTGATTACCATTACACTGTGTTGGCCCTTTGGAGGGTCTTGTCCTGAGGTGAGCGAGTATTTCACTTTTGTTATATGGTGGTGACATATTGAAATATGAAGATGCATTAGAGCAGGGGTCACCAACCCCTGGGCCGCGGCCCTCTACCAGGCCGTGGCCTTTCTGCACCTGGGCCGCAGGTACGGGTGGCCGGCGTGAGACACCTGAGCGGGCGGCATGGTAGAGCCGGGCAGGTAGCATGAGACAGCCGAGCGGGAGAGCTGATGGATGGAAGAAGCGAGCAGGCAAGCAGAGATGACATCATCTCTCTCCGCCCCCGCATCACCGCTCTTCCGCCCTCACAGTCGGTGTCCAGTCAGTGTCGGAGGTGTGGCGGGGAGCAGAGAGATGACATCATCTCTCACTGCCTGCCCCGCATCACTGATCTCCTGTCTTCTTTCGGAGCCCACCACTGCACAGAGGCCTGCCTCTGTGCTAAATGGACCAGTGCTGCCACCAATACAGTGGTGGTAGGCAGCGTGGCAAGTGACATTCCGCATCTGGTGACAGGCAGGTGGCGTGGCAAGTGACATTCTGCATCTGGTGACAGGCAGGTGGCGTGGCAAGTGACATTCCGCATCTGGTGACAGGCAGGTGGCGTGGCAAGTGACATTCCATATCTGGTGACAGGAGGCGGCGTGGCAAGTGACATTCCATAGACTTGTGCACAACGGAAAAAAAAATTTAGTTTCGGTTCGTTGTCATTTGTAAAATACATAATTTAGTTTTGTTATATTCGTTATGTTACGTTAATACATTTTCAGATAATTCGTTATTTCTGTAGAGTGTCGATATTCGTTATACTGGATCTCGAATCATGTTGAATTCTTTTGTTATATGCGTTTTAATTTCATTCATATTCGTTGAAATTTGATATTTATGTATGTATATATATTCCTGATAATGATTCGTAGTTTGGAAAGTCGTTTGTTTATTGAATCTTTTAACACACACAATGACAATATCTCTTCTCCTCTCCTCAAATACAATACAACACCCTTCTCACTCAGTTCTCAGGAATGCACTTTGCCAGTAATCCAACCTCCAGCACAAAATGAATCATCTGATTGGACTGTAAGATTTACTGTGAGTTGACCTTTTGTTTCATTAGATCTTTAACGAATTACCGAATCATGTCGAATTCATTCCTTATATCCACTATAATTTCTTTCGTATAAGTTGAAATTCGTTATTTTTTATTCAGACATTCGGATGCATCCGAATGTCCGAAAGATGCAAAATTCGTCTGAATTTCGATTTGTTATGAAACGAATTGCACAAGCCTAACATTCTGCATCTGGTGACAGGCAGCGAGGCAGGTGGCGTGGCAAGTGACATTACGCATCTGGTAACAGGCAGCATGGCAGGTGGCGTGGCAAGTGACATTCTGCACCTGGTGACAGGCAACGTGGCAGGTAGCATGGCAAGTGACATTCTGCATCTGGTGGCAGGCAGCGTGGCAAGTGACACGTTTAGGGCTCTCACTGATTCTGCATTATGGTGAGTTGGACTATTTCATTTATTACTACAATGTAATAATAGAAATAATGCGCTTCAATCACCCTGACACCATATAAAGCATGGTGCCGTGATGATTGAAGCGCTAACACTGCCCATTGCCCGCAAAAAAAACATTTGTAACCCCCTGCTCATCTGCCCCACCACTGTAAACCCCCTGCACATCTGCCCCATCAATGTACCCCCTTTTCTCATCTGCCCAACCACTGTAACCCCCTGCTCATCTGTCCCACCACTGTAACCCCCTGCTCTTCAGTCCCACCACTGTACCCCCCCCTGCTCTTCTGTCCCACCACTGTAACCCCTTTCTCATCTGCCCCACCAATGTTCCCCCTTTCTCATCTGCCCCACCACTGTACCTTCCTGCACATCTGCCACACCGCTGTACCCTTCTGCTCATCTGTCCCACCTCTGAACCCCTCCTGCTCATTGTCCCCACCGCTATACCCTCTTCTCATCTATGAAATGCAGAGTGGTGAAAGGAAGCAGAGATGAGACATATCTACCTGTCCTGGCACACTCATCCTGCTAATCTATCTCTCGCATCCAGCCCACGTGCTTGTATGTGATGTATGTGATGTATGAGATGTATGAGATGTATGAGATGTATGAGATGTCACATACAAGCATCTGGAATGGATGCGCAATGATGAGCTCAGGTCAGGGGCATTTTCTCAAAGCAGTGTGCCTGTGTGCAGGATTATAAGTTGGGCCCCCGCAGCTGAGAAAAAGTGCGGCGCTCTGCACCACAGGAAAATTTGGGTGTGATTTTCATTGCTCTGAACACAGGCTGTGACTTAAAGGGACACAAAGTGCAAGGGTTCAGTAGTAAGTGATGCAAAGGTTCTTTTTCTCAATCACAGTGAAATCCCTTCTTTCGGAGATTGGTAGTGGCAACCAAGCGAGTCATCTTCCTCCAGATGGCGGGCAGGGCTAGAAGGACTGTGATTGGCTTTAGCAGTGGCCAATGACAGTCCTCCTCCTCAAAACAGGGACCACCCCCCTCCCCCCTAGCAGAACTGCACCCAATCTCTTCCCATCAAAAAAGCTGATGATCGAAGCTACAGCAAAGTTAGAGAACCAAACAATGTTTCCCATCTTGTACAATGTAATAGGGCGCAGTGCCTCCTCCTCAGTACAGGTGCAGTGTGGGGAAATCTGAAATTGGAATGTATTAGTGTCTCTGACACTTCCCTGAGCTGCTCTGCTGATGGGGAGGGAGTCGAGTGCCGGCAAAAGAGGCTTTGTGTGCCGCTTGCTGCACCAGTGCCGGGGGTTGCCTACCCCTGCTGTACACTACTTCACTACTTCACTACTTTACATTGTAGCAAAGTGTCATTTCTTCAGTGTTGTCACATGAAAAGATATAATAAAATATTTACAAAAATGTGAGGGGTGTACTCTCTTTTGTGAGGTACTGTATGTGTTTATGTATTTTTCAATGTATCAATGTTTATAGCAATTTTATAGCACAGGAATTTATTGTTACCCAATATTTATGGAAGTCACTATTTTTAGTTATTTCAATTGATTGAATGATTGACTGATTGTTCCCTATTGGGCTGTGCTATCACAACTGTTTCTTTACCAACTTTAAGCCAAACTCATAACACTGCAGTTACACAAGTAGGTACAGCAACGTTTTTTTTTCCTTTTGGGATATAAGTTTTTACATAAATTAATAAAAGCTGATCATTGTAATCACCCCTGTCAGTAGTAAATAGTTTGTCTCAAAACCAGTGGCGGCTGCTCCATTAGGGGCGCAGGGGCGCCGCCCCCCTAATCCATGCGCCCGGAACCTAATCTGCATGCAGGGTGCCTGATGCATTGATTTCACTGTTTATTTCTTTTTTTTAAGCACATGATTAGCGTCTGAAGCTCTAATTGGCTTCAAAAAGGGTGGGCTCCTGCGCAGTGCAAGCCCATCCAGTTGTGTGACAATAGTGATTTAATATTGACTATTGTCTTCCTGCTTCTCCTCCCGGCCAATCAGGAAGCTAAGGAGGAGACGCAGGGGGACGCCGCTGAAGGTACACGCAACCTGGATTGGCTAAGTGCGGGGCTGGTGGGTGGACCGACCGACAGGCGACGGGGGGTTTGTTCGCCGATCGACCGAGTGCCGGGGGGATTTGACCAACCGAACGGAGCACCAGCTGCCAATGCTCAAAAGACTTAACTGATAAATTTGCATGAGAGCATGTTCTGTTCAAAAACAACAGTAACCCCTTGATCGCCACCCTAGTGTTAACCCCTGCCCTGCCAGTGACATTTATACAGTACAGTACATTTTTATAGCACTGATCACTGAATAATTGTCAATCGTCCCAAAAATGTGTCACAAGTGTCCGATGTCCGCCATAATGTTGCAGTCACGATAAAAATTGCAGATCGCCGCCATTACTAGTAAAAAAAAAAAAAAAAATGCCATAAATATATCCCCTATTTTGTAGACTCTATAACTTTTGGGCAAACCAATCAATATACGCTTATTGTGATTTTTATTACCAAAAATATGTTGAAAAATACACATCAGCCTAAACTGAGAAAAAAAAATAGCTTTTTTTTAAAAAAAAATTGGGAATATGTATTATAGCAAAAAATACAAAATATTGTGTTTTTTTTTTCAAAATTGTCGCTATTTTTTGTTTATAGCTCTAAAAATAAAAACCGCAGAGATGATCAAATACCACCAAAATAAAGCTCTATTTGTGGGAAAAAAAGGACGTCAATTTTGTTTGGGTGCAGCATCACACGACTGCGCAAATTGTGAGTTAAAGCGACACAGTGCTGCAAAAAGTGCTCTGGTCATTGAGCAGCCAAATCTTCCGGGGCTGAAGTGGTTAATGCTCTCCTTGCAGTTGTGCCATACTCTTTCCATTTTCAGATGATGGATTGAACAGTGCTCCGTGGGATGTTCAAAGCTTGGGATATTATTTTATAGCCTAACCTTGCTTTTAACTTCTCCACAACCTTAAAGAGGAAGTAAACCCTCTTAAGTAAAACGGAAAAAAAAAACCTGCAAGACAAAGGCATAATTAGCTAGTATGCATAGCATACTAGCTAATTATGTATCACTTACCTGAGATCGAAGCCTCGGCATCGGTCCTCTTCTCCCCCTCCAACTGCCGACATCTTGACTTCCGGGTATCGCGGCTCCGGCACTGTGATTTGCCGGAGCCGCGATGACGTCACGCGCATGCGCACGAGAGCGGCATAGTAACAACTGAAGCATCAGCATATATCGCCGTTGCTTCAGTTGTCGCTAGTGCGCATGTGCCGCATGACGTCGGCACATGCAAATACAGGTATATCTCCTAAACCGTGCAGGTTTAGGAGATATCCTGGTTAGCTACAGGTAAGCCTTAATATAGGCTTACCTGTAAGCTAAAGTTGTAAAAGGGGGTTTACTTCCTCTTTAATCCTGACCTGTCTGGTCTGTTCCTTGGCCTTCGTGACGCTGTTTGTTCACTAATGTTCTATAACAATCCTCTGAAGATTTCACAGAACAGCTGTATTTATACTGAGATTAAATTACACACAGGTGGACCCTATTTACTAATTTGGTGACTTCTGAAGGCAATTGGTTCCACTAGATTTTTGTTAGGGGTATCGGAGTAAAGGGGGCTGAATACAAATGCACGCCACACTTTTCAGATATTTATTTGTAAAATAATATGAAAACCATTTATCATTTTCCTTCCACTTCACAATTATGTGCCACTTTGTGTTGGTCTATCACATACAATCCAAATAAAATACATTTCCATTTTCGGCCAGCAAAAGACCGATGAGAGCTTTTGGTCAGAAATTTCCGACCGTGTGTATGCTCCATCGGACTTTTGCTGGCTGAATTCCAGCCAGCAAAAGATTGAGAGCATGTTCTCAATTTTTCGGTCAGAAAAAGTTCCGATCGGAAATTCCGATCGTCTGTAGCAATTCCAACGCACACAATTCCTACGCATGCTCGGAAACAATTCGACGCATGCTCGGAAGCATTGAACTTAATTTTCTCGGCTCGTTGTAGTGTTGTACGTCACCGCGTTCTTGACGGTTGAAAGTTCAGCAAACTTTTGTGTGACCGTGTGTATGCAAGCCAAGCTTGAGTGCAATTCCGTCGGAAAAAAACAGCCAAGATTTTTCTGATGGAAAATCCACTCGTGTGTACACGTCATTACTGTTTATTCTTCACAGACTCTGTGTTTGCTAGTACCTTACATTGGGTACCCTATCCCTGGCCTCGTCTACACCCATACAGAAAAGAGTGAAACCACATTCTATTCCCCCAGCTCTAGGTATTCTTTTTGGATCGCTTTTCAGGGAGCAGTGCATGCATGGCTGGCAGGCATTCAGGAAGTGATGCTGCCACCTTCTAAATGCCTGTTTTTTTTTGACAGCCAAATGGGGTTCCTAAATGGGAATACTGCACCACTGCACCACAACCACAAGCGTATCGTTTGTCTCTCAGTTGCAATGCAGCCTCATTCACTTCAATGGGTCGCATTCACCAGGGATATTGCCTGTCGAATGTGACCTGTCTGGCTGCCTTTGCAGTCTAAGGTGGACAGTAGAAAGGTGGCTAAACCGTCTATTTTTACCGTACCCTCTACCCCAAGTGTAAACTAAGCCTAAGGCTGAGTTCACACTATCGCGAATTGGATGTGGGTTTCTCTGCATCCAATTCGCATTTCAGGAGATTGACCGGCTCTCAATAGAGCCAGTTCACACAGGTCAGGGACGACTTCGGAGTAAATTACACAGAAGTCCTGTGTGAGCTCCGGTCCGTTTCAGGTCCGTAGTCAGGCAAAAATTCAGACCTGAAATCGGACCTGAAACGGTGAACACGGACGCACTGAAACCCCTGCTGCGAGCCACTCCACACGGCAGTGTGAACCCAGCCTAAAGGTTTTTTTTTTTATATTTAAAGAAAAAAATTCTTACACCTACTTGGACATCAAGGTCCATCAACCTCCACAAAAAAAGTGAAGAGAGTTAACATTCCTCTTTTGTCCACATAATATGGAAAAACATTTGACCAAAGTCAATAGATTACATCTTCAGCATCATTGCAATCAGCGCCAACAACACTCAAACTGAGCTTCTGTTTCTTCTACTGTTACATTGTTAAAGCAAAGTTTTCCAGATCATATTTATTTATCAAATAAAAGCAAAAGGGAGCAATAGAGTGGATATAACATAACAAACTGGGGGTGTGGTAACATTAGGAAACTGTATTAGGACAAGCATTGACTTATAGCCTCTCTGAAGGCCAGACAGCAACTCTTGCATAGGAAAAGTAATTTTTGTGCCAGAACACATACATCATCTTTGGTAAGGAAATACATTTAAGAAATGAGAGCAAAAGTGACCTTTTTATAAAGATGTATGTCTAAATCAGAGGTCCTGGGCTTTTCTGTATAGCATCAGTTTTCAGACACAAACTATTTATTAGCCTGTGGGGAGGTGCAGCATGGTGCAGCGGCAGTAAACACTCAGAGTCTAGTTGCAGAGAATAGAACTTGTATTAATATTAAAGTTCAGCAATTCACAACAAGCCCCAGATCATTTTTCAGATCCTCAGAGAGTTCTTTGCCATGAGGTGCTATGTTAAACTTCCAGTGACCAGTATGAGAGAGTGAACAGTGTTTACGGGCAGCCCGTAATTTTCATCCCATTTTCGGGCTGCCCGTAAATGCCCGTTACGGGCAGTGGTGCCCGTAAAAAACATGGCTGCGGGCCAACAATTATACTGCTGCGCATGTGCCGCCGCTTTGAAGCCTGCCTCGTAAACACTCAGCCTTTTTCGGCTGGGTGGGCGCAGGCGCAGTGAGCAAGTGACGTAATGTCGCCGTCTGGCGCCATTTTTGAGTGGACGGCGGCGCGTCTCGGCAGTATATCAGTGGAGCGGGCTGTGGGCAGGAGACCAAAACCCAACCCGCCACACTATGGCTGATGGAGCCTGTGAGGAGTCAGGGATTTCCATCACCACAGGACTGTGCCCCTACCTGCATCATCAGCCGAGTGGGTAGAGCGGAGGGGACTTCATTGTGGAGACAGTAAGTGTCTGGCAGACTATTATGCTGTCTGCAGGACGGAGACTGTCGGACCATCAACGGCAATGAACAGACCAGGCACACAAGCAAGGCAAGCCTGCAGACTCAAAGCTCTCAGGTGGAGACACAGCTCAAAACAAAGCCCTGGGCCGAGGTGGAGAGAGACTGTCACTGTAGGAGGTGAGCCTGAGCTATTTATCATCTGTGCTGCCTGCTGCAAGTCAAATTCAGCTTCATTGTGTGCTCATTCTTTCCCTCTTGTCCCTGAGCCAGGAAGAGTGGGCTACTGGGGACCAGGCCTGTCTGGTGACTGTCACTTTCATGGAAGTCATCTGTGTTGCACTGCTGAAGTTCTGTCAGAGTCAGTCGTTTTCATATGTTCCCGTATCTTGTCTTCCCTGAGCCAGGAGAGGGTAGCAGTCTGTTTGCTGGGCACTGCAGCCTGAGGCTCTTTTGCTGTTGGGGGCAAAGGCTGTGTCTATCTGTGAGGGGCAAAGGCTGTGTCTATCTGTGAGGGGCAAAAGCTGTCGCTCTCGCTTTCTTGACATAGGTGAAAAAAAACTGATGGGTTATAAGGACCCGCCTTGCTTTATAAAAAAAATAATTTTTTGCTCTACTTGAGATCACATTACGAACTGTACTGTACTGTACTAACTGTATATTGTAGTTGTTGCAATTTTTGAACTTTTTGAAATGCCAGTAAAAACGTGGCTGCGCCAGTAAATTTTGGGTGTTGCGTCAGTAAATTTCAGCTTGGAAGGTTAGCAACGCTGAGAGTGAGAGCGATGACACCAAATTTAACACACCTGCTCCCCATTCACACATGATACCTTGTAACACAAAGTGCAAAATAGATAGTGTGAAAACACAACAATAATTCTTCTGTAGAAAAAGAAATGCAGCAGTGCACATGCAAATAAATAAATGAACAAAAATAGATCAATAATGTAAACAATATCCACAATAGGTTCTACAAAAAAGTGCAAAATAAATGATGCTGAAATACTAGAATATTTCTTCTGTTAATATGATGAGTGCAAATATAAATGTGCAGAATGCAAAATGAACTGTGCAAAAAACAGCAAACAGTCTCTCAGTGCAGAGTGCAAATAAGTTTGTGCAAAAAGCAAATACAGTCCATTTTTCTGTGTACAAAGGACGTCAAGGTGCAAACACAAGATGCCAAGGAATCGTAAACAACTCTTCGTGCAAAAACACACACTGGTAGCAATGGCCTCTAAAGGCCCATACACACGATAGGACTTTTTGACAACAAACATGCAAATTAGCTGTTTTAAGGCAACATCCGACCGCATTTAAGCTCCATCGGACAAACTTTTTCAGTTTTCATCGGACTTTTGTTGGCTGTGCGAACGGACAAACTTTCCGGCAACAAAAGTCCGATGGAGCAAAGTCCGATCATGTGTACAGAAAATCATAGGGCTTTTGTTTTGTACGCATGCTCAGAACCAATGCAAAAGATCAGACAACAATACAGAAGTAGACCAAAGGTGGCGGTAAAGAGCAGAAAAACCATGTGATTTGGTGAAAGTTGGCTGAAAAAGTCCTGCCGTGTGTATGCAATACAAGTTCACGGCCTACGGGAAAGTTTGTACAAAGTCCGATCGTGTGTATGAGGCTTAAGATTCACTTCTTCCTTCTACCATAGTGCTGGGCCACTGTAGATCTAGAAATGTCTTTGTCTCTCAGTGGATGCGTCCGGATTGTGTAGTATTTTCAATAAACGTAGCTTTTATTGATAACAACAATGAGGGTACTCACATACAATCATAGGATGATGCACAGAACTCCACGAGCGGCGAGCTCGTCTGCCAGCGTCAATACAGGTGTCTTTCCGTCCCTACATGTGGCGTCACGGTCACGTGACTTCATCAGGGGATGAGTTATTTTGAGGGGACAGCAAATTTACACTGTTATACAAGCTGTACATTCAGTACTTTAGGCTTCATTCCCACGAGGTGGATCCGCTGCCACGGAGTCCGCCTCTGTTCGCCATCTCAGCGGGAGATCTCTCCGTTGATCTCCGCTGAGCCGGCGGATGGCAGGTCCCTCTCTGCTCACTGAGCGGGGAGGGGCTTGTCGAGCGCCGCTGGTTGTCTATGGAGAGATCGGACGAAAACGGACAGCACCGTTTTCATCATATCTCACCCGTTCCGATCCGCCAGGGACGGATGCAAACGTAGGGCCATCTGTCTGATTTTAGCGGATCGGACCAGGTCGGAAGTCATAGACTAACATGGAGCGCCCATTCAGGTCCGCTGACAAAACTGACACTCGAGTGAGGGGGGGCAGGTTTGTTTGCCACCTCCCCAAAATATTGAGCACCGGCCACCACTAACAGGAATGGTAAAGAGTCAATTAGTGTTGTTGATGGTCTTATGTTTCTAAAAAGATATTGGAAACATTCGGTATTCCTTGCATGTGTGCCTCAGTAGAGAATAGCCAATTCCTGTCCTATGGCTCTCTTTGTCCCCAAAGAGGAAATTTACAAAAAATGGGAATTTGAAGTGCCACACCACTGCTTAAAGATCCAGATACATCTTTATTCTAATAAAAGTCAGGTATAAAAACCAACCCTTTATCAGGGCTTGAGATTGAAAACAATATAAATGGACTAGAAATTAAATATACATTTAGTGGTATTTTTTTCAGTGTGATTAAAAACACAGGTCTTGACAGTAGCTGTAGATCAAAAACTGCTGATCTACTGGGATTTTCACACAAAACCATCTCTAGGGTTTACAGAGAATGGTCTGAAAAAGATAAAATATCCAGTGTGCGGCAGTTGTATGGACGAAATTGCCTTGTTGAGGTCAGAGGAGAACGAGCAGACTGGTTCGAGATGATAGAGAGGCAACAGTAACTCAAATAACCAAGGTATGCAGAATACCATCTCTGAATGCACAACACATTGAACCTTGAAGCAGACGGGCTACAGCAGTAGAAGACCACACCGGGTGCTACTCCTGTCAGCTAAGAGCAGGAAACGGAGGCTACAATTCGCACAGGCTCTCCAAAATTGGACGATAGAAGATTGGAAAAACGTTGGCTGATCTGATGAGTCTCAATTTCAGCTGCAACATTCAGATGGTCGGGTCAGAATTTGGTGTAAACATGAAAGCCATGGATCCATCCTGCCTTGTATCAACCGTTCAGGCTGCTGGTGGTGTAATGGTGTGGGGGATATTTTCTTGGCACACTTTGGGCCCCTTAGTACTAATTGAGCATCGTTTAAACACCACGGCCTACCTGAGTATTGTGATCATGTCCATCCCTTTATGACTACAGTGTCCCCATCCTCTGATGGCTCCTTCCAGCAGGATAATGCACCATGTCACAAAGCTCAAATCATCTCATACTGGTTTCTTGAACATGACAATGAGGTCCCTGTACTCCAATGACCTTCACAGTCACCACATCTCAATCCAATAGAGCACCTTTGGGATGTGGTAGAACGGGAGATTCGCATCATCATGGATATGCAGCCGACAAATCTGCATCAACTGTGTGATGTTATCATGTCAATATGGACAATCTAATGCCAGGAAGAATTAAGGCAGTTCTGAAGGCAAAAGAGGGTCCAACCCGGTACTAGTAAGGTGTACCTAATAAAGTGACCAGTGAGGGTATGTTTTTTAACCAGTTCCCGACCAGCCGCAGCAGTTATACTGCGGCAGGATGGCTCCCCTGGGCGAGTCATCGTAGCTGTACATCGAGCCTTTAAGGTGCTGTAGGCGGCCGCAGTGAGTCCCCGGAGCTGATGTGAGTGTCTGGCGGGCGCAATGACTGCCAGACACCTGTGATCGCTCGTGACAGAGTGAGAACCGGAATCTGTGTGTGTAAACGCATAAATCCCGGTTCTTCCATATTAAGTATGAACACCGATTGGTCTCCTCCTCTGGTCAGTCCCCTCCCCCCCACAGTTAGAACACACCTAGGGAACACAGTTAACCCCTTGATCGCCCCCTAGTGTTAACCCCTTCCCTGCCAGTGACATTTATACAATAATTAGTGCATTTTTATTGCACTGATCGCTGTATAAATGTCAGTGATCCCAAAAATGTGTCAAAAGTGTCCGATTTGTCTGCCGTTACTAGTAAAAAAATAATAATAATAAAAATGCCATAAATCTATCCCCTTTTTTGTAGACGCTATAACTTTTGCGCAAACCAATGAATAATTGCTTATTGCGTTTTTCTTTACCAAAAATATGTAGAAGAATACATATCGGCCTAAACTGAGGAAAAAATTTGTTTTAAAAAAAAAAATTGGGGATATTTATTATAGCAAAAAGTAAAAGATATTGGGGGTCATTTACTATAGTGCTGCGGTGCAAATTAGCACTATTTAGCTGGTAAAAAATACTCCCAAAATCGAATTTACTATAGTTCCCTGAAAACAAATAGCGCCCATACCCTTATGCCGCGTACACGAGGTCGGACTTTCCGGCGGACCAGAGACAATTCGATCGTGTGTGGGCTCCAGGGGTACTTTTTCTTCCCAAAAGTCCGGCGGACCTAGAAATAAGACTGGCTTCAAAATTGTCCGCCGGACTCGAGTCCGGTCGAAAAGTCTGGTTGTCTATGTGCTAGTCCGATGGCCTAAAACCGACGCTAGGGCAGCTATTGGCTACTGGCTATGAACTTCCTTATTCTACGCCATCACGTTCCAATCCGGCAGACTTTTGGAGTGATCGTGTGTGGCCAAGTCCGTTCATTTGAAAGTCCGCGGACCTCAGCTGCAAAGTCCGTTGGATTGTTCGCCGGACTAAGTCCGCCGTAAAGTCCGACCGCGTGTACACGGCATTACTCTGCTAAAGCCTGGAGTAGTGCACATAGAAATAATGTTTAGAGCATGATATAATTGCCTAAATAGTACTGAAATATGCGGTATATTGTTTAATGATAATGAGCATGGTTGTTAGATACTTTAATATTAATGCCTGAAATGCAAAATATTATTGTATAGAATCAAACATTAGTAAATGTATTTTCTATATAGGTATGTGCTCAGCTCCGTAGTGTAGTGGTATGCCCTGCTACCTTCAAAAGTTCAAGCCATGAGTTCAAATCCCACTGAAGGTATCACCTCCTGAAAATGTGCATTGTACTCAGCAGCATAATTAACCAATGCGCATCAGTTTAGTTTATTCCATATCTGCACACTTTAAATGCATGCAATGGTATGTACTCAATAATATTATGGTGTGGAATTCCAAAAATCACCGCCGGTTAGCCACTAATAAAAAAAATAAAAAAGCTGCTCTTCCTCAGACTGTGGCATATAAAGTAAAAAGATTGCGCTGGACCAAGAAACTAATTAATGAGAATGAGAAGCAACCACATGTGATAAACAAAAAACGTATAGAAAGAAAGAAAAGGCTGTGCTAAATTAAGGTGACAATCAAAGGGCGATGATGATACCACACAAGTGGTATCAACAAATAATAATAATAATAAGTGTCAGTGACAGTGACAAGCCTGTCGATGAGACAGCTGAAACTAAAACATATCTGTCATGAACTGTGCAAATCAAAAACAATTGGTTAATTTCAAATAAGCATAGTATAAAACATATACTGATAGTGATCAGTCCAAAAAAAATTCCAAATACAGCTAGACATCAACACGTGAATAGCAGCAAGGTGACATCAACGGATGTGAAGAGTGACTTTTCATACAAGTATCCAAAAAGAAGGTGACTTGTATTGCGGTGATCCCACCACCAGACGAAATAAAGGCTTACCAGATGAAGTAAGGGGAATCGCATGTGGCTACAACCAAGCCAGGGCCTTTTCCTCTAGTATGCCTTGGTACCGCTAATCCCAATGCTCAAATCTCGGATATAGATACCGCAATCACCTCAGGTGCAGGCAGGTGTATGACTCACCAATGGTAGTAGTGGTTACTGGATCGCATGGTTGTGAAGGTTAATCGATCTCCAAACGTGGCCGAAATGGAAGAGAAAAAGGACACACCATGGGTGGAATCCAACGGATTTTATTTGCTGTATAACGCCCTAGGCGTAAACATTCGAACAAAAAATGCAAAGTTTAAAAGGTTTAAAATCGCGGCCGGCCGGCAGCAGTACAACGCCCGTGCTGGTGGACGTAGAACGCGGTGACGTCAGCACGTCGCTCCTCCCTATGCGTTTCGTCAGAGAATGACGTAATCATGGTGCCGCAATTTTAAACCTTTTAAACTTTGCATTTTTTGTTCGAATGTTTACGCCTAGGGCGTTATACAGCAAATAAAATCCGTTGGATTCCACCCATGGTGTGTCCTTTTTCTCTTCCATTTCGGCCACGTTTGGAGATCGATTAACCTTCACAACCATGCGATCCAGTAACCACTACTACCATTGGTGAGTCATACACCTGCCTGCACCTGAGGTGATTGCGGTATCTATATCCGAGATTTGAGCATTGGGATTAGCGGTACCAAGGCATACTAGAGGAAAAGGCCCTGGCTGGGTTGTAGCCACATGCGATTCCCCTTACTTCATCTGGTAAGCCTTTATTTCGTCTGGTGGTGGGATCACTGCAATACAAGTCACCTTCTTTTTGGATACTTGTATGAAAAGTCACTCTTCACATCCGTTGATGTCATCTTGCTGCTATTCACGTGTTGATGTCTAGCTGTATTTGGACATTTTTTTGGACTGATCACTATCAGTTTATGTTTTATACTATGCTTATTTGAAATTAACCAATTGTTTTTGATTTGCACAGTTCATGACAGATATGTTTTAGTTTCAGCTGTCTCATCGACAGGCTTGTCACTGTCACTGACACTTATTATTATTATCATTTGTTGATACCACTTGTGTGGTATCATCATCGCCCTTTGATTGTCACCTTAATTTAGCGCAGCCTTTTCTTTCTTTCTTCCTCTGTGGCAGTCTTCTTCCACTGTGTTGGGATTTGAACTCATATCATGAGTGCTGTGGAGACATCTGAGCAGACCACCAAACCATTGTGCTAAGTACGATGAGACCTGCATAATAGTGTAGTGTGATTAAAGAATGAACATAAATAATTACCGCTTTATAGTCACCTAAAAAAACAAAAAATTAAAAACAACATACAACAAATAGGTAACCTAAATGTTCAATAAATGTAACTTTACAGAATAGCAGACATTACTCTGTAATAATCATTCATAACTGCATTCGTTAAGAAGGAAAAAAATAAGAATACTAATGCAATATACATCAATAGATGCACACGAGGTAGAGCACATCTCACATAAAAATGTTTGTTTCATATACATGGATCATGGTTGCAGTTCAGTGCTATATAATAACTTAGTAGAAATTGGCATTTGCATATACGTGGAATCGCTAATTAGCGATGATTTCCAAATTTACTAACGTATGTTCACCGCTAGTAGCGCTCTTTTTCATTTGCACATTCGCCTGTTGAAATCTCAATTGCCTAAAATGGGCACTATTATATGTCATAGTGGCCAGTACTTCCCGGCGCTATAGTAAATGACCCAGAAATTTTTTTCAGCACAAAAAATAAAAACCGCAGAGGTGATCAAATACCACCAAAAAAAGCTCTCTTTGTGGGAAAAAAAGGACGTCAATTTTGTTTGGGTACAGCGTTGCACGAGCACGCAATTGTCAGTTAAATTGACGCAGTGCCATATCACAAAAAATGGCCTGGTCAAGAAGGGTAAAGGTTAATTCTTCCGGGGCTAAAGTGGTTAATGCAAGAAGTATAGGTACCTGGTAATAGCCTCACGCAGTCCCTGTACCGTAGAGCTCAAATTGGGTGAGTAGGAAGCAGCACAAAGAGCCAATTTGATCGTGTGCTGACAAGGAGCAAGCTGACAGGAGGAAAGAGCAGAGTGAATGACAAATGAGCTCAGTACTATCCACCTTTTGTTTCACTGCCCGATTACAGGAAGTGGGCAGGTCCAGGACAGAGTGTGCTCAAAGGAAGTGGGTTTAATGAGGCTGGATATCATTCCACCCACAAGTACTTCAGGGGGCAGCTTCTGGTTGAAGGAAAGTATTGCTACAACAGCTGCTTTTTTATTTCATCATTTAATGGGGTGTTCATTTTGTATTGGGTTGTGCTTTAACACAATACTTAAAGCGATTGTAAAGGTTAAATTAAAAAATAAAAATAACAAACATGTTTAGACTTATGTGCTCTGTGCAATGGAATTTCACAGAGTGGCCGCAAACCTCCGCTTCTTGGGTCCCCCACTGGCGCTCCTTCTCTCTGTCCAGTGCCCCCATGGAAAGCCATTGACACAGACAGTGGGACTCGGCCCTGCTCCTCAGCACTGGCTTTGATTGACAGCACTGGGAGCCAATGGTTTCATGTGGCCCAGTAAAGCCAGCGAGACCCAGGCATGAGGGGAGAGAAGAGCCACAGGCGTGCACAGCACTGGATCAAATGAGGGCTCAGGTAAGTAAAAAGGGGGGGAGGTGAGGGGGAATGCGGACACCTTAACATTTTTTTACCTAAATGCAAGGAATGCATTAAGGCCAAAAATGTTTAGGCTTTAGAACCACTTTAAAGCTGAAGTATGGTCAAAACTATTGTTTTGCACTTGCACAGTGCATTTATGTAGCTGCCATGGGAAGAACGAAGGGGAATACACTTGAATGACAGCTCTAATGCCGCGTACACACGAGCGGATTTTCCGAAAAATCTTGGATGGTTTTTCCGACGGAATTCCGCTCAAGCTTGGCTTGCATACACACGGTCACATAAAAGTTCTCTGAACTTTCGACCGTCAAGAACGCGGTGACGTACAACACTACGACGAGCCGAGAAAAGGAAGTTCAATGCTTCCGAGCATGCAACGAATTGTTTCCTAACATGCGTAGGAATTTTGCGTTGCGGAATTGCTACAGACGATCGGAATTTCCGTTCTGAACTTTTTCCGACCGAAAAATTGATAACCTGCTCTCAATCTTTTTCTGTCTGGAATTCGGCCAGTAAAAGTCCGATGGAGCATACACACGGTCACATTTTCCGACCAAAAGCTCTCATCGGTCTTTTGCTGGCCGAATTTCCCATCGCGTGTACGCGGCATTAGTCTACTGGAGCTGTTGACGTCACATCCAAGACCCCAGTGTCAAGGCTTTTGGATTTCCACACTATGGGGGCTTTTAACATGCATAAAATATATTTAATGCACATATAAGATTGTTGTTGAAATAACTGGTCTAGTTTTAGGCTCTCCTAAAATGACTGTTTATCACGTACATTTTGTTATTCTTTTTCTTTTCCTATGTTGCAGACACTCATCATTACAGTTTACTCTGAAGAGAAAATCTGATCCTAATTAATTACCACTACATTTCATTTCAAAGAACACCAAAACCCACAAAGTGTTTTAGGCCATTCTCTAATGCTTTTCCGTGCTTCTGGCTTATGATAGTTCTGATTATAACAGCCACAATAAAAATCAGCAACAGCTTTGTGTCATTTTTCTCCAGCAAACATGAGAGATTATATAACGAGTATTCCTAAAAATGACAGATCACTGCAGCCGGGATCATTAACTAAGAAATAAAACCATAGCTTACTGTCGAAATTCAGGTGATTTATAAAACATTTTCTTTTCTTTCTTTTTTTTTTTTTTTTTGCAATGTCAGCATTTCAAAAGATTAGAGTTTAGGTGATTTTAACCACTTACTTACTGGGCACCTAAACCCCCCTCCTGCCCAGACCAATTTTCAGCTTTTGATTCACAATTGCGCGGTCATACAACACTGTAGCCAAATGACATTTTTATCATTTTTTCCCACAAATAGAGCTTTCTTTTGGTGGTATTTGATCACCTCTGGATTATTTATTTTTTGTTAATAAAATTTAAAAAGACTGAATTAAAATATATATATATAAAATTGTTTTATATTTTGTTAATAAATTTTGCAAACAGGTAATTTTTCTCCTTCATTGATGTACGCTAATGAGGCTACTCTGATGGGCTGCATTGATGGGCACTGATAAGGCGGCACTGATGGGCACTAATAGGCGGCACTGGTGGGCACTGATGAGGTGGCACTGGTGGGCACTGATGAGGTGGCACTGGTGGGTGGCACTGATGGGCAGCACTGAAGGGCATTGATAGGTGGCACTGAAGGGCAATAATAGGTGGCACTGATAGCTGGCACTGATGGGCACTGATCAGCACTGGTAGGGGACACTGATAGTCAGCACTGCTAAGTGCCACTGATTGGCACTACTGGTGGGCATTGATAGGTGGTACTCGTGGTCATTGATAGGTGGCACTGATGTACTGGTGGGCACTGATTGGTAGACACTGTGGGCACTGAGTGGTGGGCACTGTGGCAACTGATTCGTGGTACTGGCAGGTGGTACTTGTGGGCACATATGAGGCGGCTTCACCTCTCCTTGCTCGGGATCGATGTCTCTTCAACAGAGGCCGGCGATCGGCTTTTTTTTCCTCCTCACGCTGTCAGTGTGAGAAGAAATAAAAGACGATTACCAATCTTCTGTTTAAATCACGTGATCAGCTGTCATTGGCTGACAGCTGATCATGTGGTAAGCGGTCAGGATCTCATTGACTCGGGTGATCACAGCATGCGCCTTTCAGAGGGGCGTGGCCAGCTTGCAAAGGGGAGGACGTCTATTGACGCCCTCCCAGCAAAGCAGATGAATAAATGACGGCTACAGCACGGATCTGAAGTTAAATAACATGTAAGTTCATCTTTACAGAAAATCTGTAAGGTGTTCTTACACTGGACCCCCTACCCATCTCTGCCTGGTCCTGCTGTACTATAGTCCCGCGATCCTACTCTATCAGGCACCGGAACGCCACTTGACCGGTCCGGGGATTTGAAATCATCCTGGCTTTCTTGCCTCTCCTCGCAGTGCTGACAGGAAGAGCTAGATGGATTCTGATTGGTCAGCGCTGTCCATGTGATGGTGCTGAACAATTAGAATGCCTCTTGTGCATACATGCTGGGAGGTATGAAAAGGGGATTAAGCTGCGGGGATTTCAAATCCCGGGACCAGTGAAGCTGAGTTCCTGTACCTGATTGAAGGACTACAGTACAGTGGGACTGGGGGGGGGGGGGGGGGGTTGTCTAGTGTAAGGTCACCTTACAGATCTTCTGTAAAGGCAGAACCCTCCTCCCTCTAACTAATGCCGCCATTAAAAAATAAAAGAAGAAAACATAAAAAAAGACAAACTGCCCATTTAACATTTAGCTAAATCCACGGTGATGTGATGCTTTTGTCCCAAGTTTTTTTCTCTTCTTTGAACAAGAAGCAGGGTCTTCGCTAGGGTATCTACATCACTACCCACACAACATGGAAACTTCCTATTGGCTGTCCAGCAGCAGGATCCTCTCAAGATCCAGAAGACAAGTCTCAGCAGTGAAGTGAGCAAATCTATGCATTAGTGCAGTGGTCATCAACCCTGTCCTCAGGGCCCACTAACAGGCCAGGTTTTATGTATTACTCAGACTAGAATACTGCAATCATTGAGCAGCAAATGATATCTCCTGTGATGTATTTCAGTTATCTTGCAAACCTGGACTGTTAGTGGGCCCTGAGGACAGGGTTGATGACCACTGCATTAGTGGGCATCATGTGCATTGGTGTCCTATGCAGTGTGATGTACATAACTTTCATAGAGCCAACTGCCAGTTTCATCTGGATGAGAAGGGTTACTGCGGATCCTTCTCTCTCTGCACACTGGATCCTAGGAACAGCAGCTATCAATGGACTGGAGGTTGTGTTGCTCTCTTTGTGTGAATGCAGTGTTGTTTCTCAGTAAGCAGAATTGACTTGCTTTGTTCCTTATTCCATCATATGGTAATGTATGCTGTATTATCCAAAAGCAGTAATGAGTATAGAAGTGGAGCTTGATCCTTTGCCCCTGAACGCACAGGGCCTTAAACGCAGGTACTACTTATTACATCATTACGTCACAGATTGGGACAGGCTGCCTGCAGCGAAGCTGGACTCGGCCCTAAGGATGAGCTCAGGCGTGTTCACATGGTCCACGTGCAGAGCCCGCCAGGAAGTCTGCGCAGCACTGCGCTAATCACAGGCAGTGAGACATTGCCTGATGCGCGGCTGCAGAGATCGGGCAATGTCTCACTGCCTGTGATTAGCACAACGCTGCGCCAACTTCCTGGCGGGCTCAACGCGTGGACAATGCGAACACGCCTGAGCTCATCCCTACTCGGCACCTGTTCTTCCTGGGTGCACTAAAACACCGGGAGGGGTGCACTGGTCTTAGACGGCCTGTGTGCAAGGGTGAGAAAAAGATTTTTTCCTACTCAAAAAATAAAATAAATAATAAATAAAAGAAGCTGTATGAGGTCAATTACACTATTTTGCTAAAACAAATCACTCAAGATCTCCAATTCATCCAAAAAAAATGTATCCTGGATCGGTAGAACATCAGCATTCAAGATGCAAACACTACCAAAAATGTTTTTTTTATTTCAAATCCCTATCAATTCCATTACCGGTAAAGTTTTTTGGCCAATTCAACTTGAAACTAAATAACTTGATCTGGGAAGGAAAAATATCTAGGGTTGCATTCTCGATTATGACCTTGACAAAAGCGAAAGGTGCCATGAATCTTCCTGATGTTCGCTTATACTACTATGCATCATTACTTGATCAGATGAAGCATTGGTTTACTTATTCAAATGATAAGTTATGGTTAAATATTGAACATGAATTAGTTAAAGGTAATGATCTATGTTCTTTAGCTTTCGCTTATTATATACACCCTAAAGTGAATATACCTAATTACCTAACACTTAAAGCTACCTTAACAGTCTGGAAGTTTATTTTAACCAAATTGCAACCTATAAATGACCCAGTCCAGGTTCCATTACCAATACGAACTACCATATATACTCGAGTATAAGCCGACCCGAATATAAGCCGAGGCACCTAATTTTACCACAAAAAAATAGTAAAAACTCATTGACTCGAGTATAAGCCTAGGGTGAGAAATGCGCAGCTACTGTAAGTGGAAAAGAAGGTCAACAATGCCCATTTGCAGCCTCACTGTGCCCATTTGCAGTCATAGGTCCCCCAAACTTCAAACTCGGTAGTTAAGGGTTCATAGATGCCCCCTAGCTGCAGCCAAAATTTGGGGTTTCTGGACCCAAAGGGTCCCAAAATGACATTGCTGCAGATGGACACAGTTGACCGATTTTGGGGCCGTTTCTCTGGGCCACTTAGTGCTAGTAACCCCAAATTTGGTGTACAACCCCAGTGGAAATAGCTCTACAACATTTACAAAACCGGTTCGGAAAATGTCAAGCACTTTTCTGCAGAAGAGAATGACATTTTCCAAACCGACTTTGGGGCCCCATATCTCGGGGCCACTTAGTGCTAGGAACCCCAGCTTTGGATATGTTACATAGTTACATAGTTAGCTAGGCCGAAAAAAGACACAAGTCCATCCAGTTCAACCATAAAAAAAAAAAAAGAAATAATAAATAAAAATAAAAAATATCGTACAATCCAATATACCCAATTCTATACTCACAGTTGATCCAGAGGAAGGCAAAAAAAAAAAAAAAAAAAAAGCATGCTCCAATCTGCTACAGCAGGGGAAAAAAATCACTTCCTGATCCCCCTAGAGGCAATCGGATTTTCCCTGGATCAACTTTACCTATAAATGTTAGTACCCAGTTATATTATGTACATTTAGGAAAGTATCCAGGCCTTTCTTAAAGGAATCTACTGAGTTAGCCAGAACCACCTCTGGAGGGAGTCTATTCCACATTTGTAGTGCTACATGTTGTAGTGCTAGTTCCAAATTTGGGGTTCCTAGCACCAAGTGGCCCCGAGATATGGGGCCCCAAAATCGGTTCGGAAAATGTCATTTTCTGCAGCAGAAAAATGCTTGACTCGAGTATAAAACGAGGGGGGCATTTTCAGCACAAAAAAATGTGTGCTGAAAAACTCGGCTTATACTCGAGTATATACGGTATTGAATATTACAAAGCAAGGCTCCCTGGATTAAACAAGGAATCCATTTTTATCATCACCTGCCAGATACTCAATAGACCCATTTCTCGGGTAAGCTTAATTCCAAACCATACTTTAAGAATTTTAATCCTAATAGGACCATGGAGATTCCAAAGGTGATCTGGAATTTCTTCACCTCTAGCAAAATCAATAAAAAAACAGGCATATCACAATTTTTTTAAATTCATCTCCTCCTTTCCCCCAAATACCAAGACTTCTAATATGCTTAAATGGGAGAGTGATCTTTCCCAATCATTTCATGGGAAACATGGTACAAAGCCATAAGAATTAATAACTCAGCATCCTCCTGCATGGAACACTGGGAAAACTCCCCAAAAAATACTAAATCGTTGGTATTTAACACCATACAGACTTTCCAAAATGTTCCCATCTTCATCCTCCCTATGTTGGAGATGTAACACCCAAATAGGTAATTTATTACATACATTATGGGGATGTAAAGCTTTGTCCAGTTTTTGGAAGTCAATTTCCTCATTTATATTGTCGCTTACAGGAAATCTAATGGCATTCACACCAGCAATGGTCTTATTAGGTCTAAACTTAGATATTTAGCCAATCAATTTTAGGACTATAGTAGCCAATATTTTATTGACCACGAGACTCACCATAACCAGATTATGGAAATCCACTTTAGCTCCTAACCTATCAGATGTCATACTAAAACTCAAGCTATTTAGCTAAATTTACAAAAGTTTGGCTTGCATGGACTTTACATCATAGAGCTTCAATTCCTGAAAAATAACGAGAACTACTAGAATTGTGTTCCAGGTAGATAATATAACTAAGAGATTGAACTGATACGGTAGCTTCCTCTCCTTTTTCCTTCCTTTCCTAATGTTTAGCAACCTACCCTTGTTTACAAAATGTTCCTGTTTGGTGTAAACAAGGATTCATTTATTATTCAAGAGTAATACACTATTATTTGTATTGTATTGTACTGCAAACAAATCATAATAGATACTGGTAAGGTATTTTGGTCACTTACCGTATATACTCGAGTATAAGCCGAGTTTTTAAGCACATTGTTTTGTGCTGAAAATGCCCCCCTCGCTTATACTCGAGTCAAGCACAGAGAATGACATTTTCCGACCCGAATTTGGGGCCCCGCATCTCGGGGCCACTTGGTGATAGGAACACCATGGATACGTTGTAGTGATAGTTCCACTGGGTTTGCATACCAAATTTGGGGTTCCTAGCGCCAAGTGGCCCCGAGATACGGGGCCCCAAAGTCGGGTCGGAAAATTTCATTCTCTGCTGCAGAAAAATGCTTAACATTTTCTGACCCGACTTTGGGGCCCCGTATCTCAGGGCCACTTGGTGATAGGATATGTTGTAGTGATAGTTCCACTGGGTTTGCATACCAAACACTGGGTTCCTAGCACTAAGTAACCCCGAGATACGGGCCCCAAATTCGGCCAACTGTGTCCATCTGCAGCAATGTCATTTCGGGACCCTTTAGGTCCAAAGACCCCAATTTTTGGCTGCAGATAGGGGGCATTTAGGAACCCTTAACTACCAAGTTTTGAAGTTTGGGGGACCTATGGCTGCAAATGGGCACATTGAGGCATGCAAATGGGCACAGTGAGGCTGCAAATTGGCATTGTTGACCCTCTTTTCCACTTACAGTAGCTGTGCATTTCTCACCCTAGGCTTATACTCGAGTCAATAAGTTTTCCCAGTTTTTTGTGGTAAAATTAGGTGCCTCGGCTTATATTCGGGTCGGCTTATACTCGAGTATATACGGTATATAAGTCTTATATATGTGTAGGATGAAATTATTTAACCAAAATGTTGATGTACTACTTTGTTATATATCTGAAAAACCCACTAAAAATATTTGAACTAAAAAAAAAAATAAAGTGACTTTGTAATGTTGAAATGTGTTTTTTTAATGTTAATGTTTAATTGATACAAAGTGTAAGCTGTAATGATAGATTGCCCAGACCAGCAGATCACTCAAGAGCAAAAAAACTTGTCCATACTGCCCATTTTCCTAACACCCATTATACCTTGACTTTTCTTGGCCTTGTCATGTTACACACCAAGTATTTTGTCTAACAACATCTGTTGGGTGCCTGGTCCAAATATAGCCTCGTTTTAAAAAAAATATTGGTACAACTTGTCCACGTAAATAATTTATAACACTGGGATGAATATTTTTGCCAAACGATAACAATCATCTTTTTTTCGGTGCATGACATTTGCAGTAATAAGATGAATTATTGTTTCGCTTGGAGAAAGGAGAGTGCTTGCGGTTTCTTCCGTGATTTTTCATGTTCCCAGAATCACAAACAATGTAGACTGTTTTGTACCCGTTTTTCCTTTGAGCCAGTGAACACATGAAGGTTTGTTTTTCCTGAACCTGAAACAAGTGTGATGTGCGAGCTCTTACATAACTCTGCTTAAAGTACACCTGTATTTATAATATAAATAGCCAAGTAATAGTAGTGGTAATTCTGTACAGGCACACAATGGGGCTGATTTACGAAAGCCGTGCACCATCAGTAGAGGCGCGCGGCGAGGCGCAACGCACATTTCCATATTTCCGAAATGGTGCGCCGGTAACAGAGCGCGAATCCCCCATTTACTATAGCGATCTCAGGCCACGGGAGAATGCAATCTGTGCGCCACCATGGACATGGTGCACACCATCTCCAAATCAATTATGACAGAAGATGGAGGTGCCAATATTATGGGGTGATGTGAGGAAGTTTAGTAACAACTGCCCAAGCAACAAATATGCCCAAAATAGAATGAGAAAGTAAGTTTTTCAGAGAAAGCCTGCAAGTACGTTTAGAACTGCGTGAGATCAATGTAAGCAGTGGCTGTTGCGTTTGTTCACTGCTTAACCAAAATCTTAGTAAATGTTAAGCAACGTACATTGAATTGCATGGGTTGATAGGGCGCACCTCTAAACTTGACAATTATTTATTTATTTTTTTACGGTGCTTCACCTTTATGTATATTTTTAAAGCGGGATTCCACCCTAAAGTGGAACTTCCTCTTTTCGGAACCCTCCCCCCCTCCGGTGTCACATTTGGCACCTTTCAGGGGGGAGGGGGGTGCAGATACCTGTCTAAGACACGTATCTGCACCCACCTCCGGGCATAAACTCCCACGGGAGTTTACGTCACTTCCTGTCCCGGCGCGCTGTCTGCCAGGACACACACGTGTCCCGGCAGACAGGGCAGAAGATTCTCATTGCGCCGCGCTACTCGCGCATGCCCAGTAGGGAACCGGGAAGTGAACCTGCAAAGGCGACACTTCCTGATTCCCTCACCGAGAATGGCGCCGGCAACAGCAGAGAGCCGAGCGATCGATCGGCCTCTGCTGCCGACATCGCTGGAACTGGGAGACAGGTAAGTGTCCATTTATTAAGTCAGCAGCTGCAGTATTTGTAGCTGCTGGCTTTTAAAAAAAAAAATTTTGCAGGTACAATCCCTCTTTAACCGCTTCAGCACCGGGCCATTTTTCACCCTTCCTTACCAGAGCACTTTTTGTGATTCGGCACTGCGTCGCTTTAACTGACAATTGCGCGGTCGTGCGACGTTACACCCAAACAAAATTGACGTCCTTTTTTTCCCACAAATAGAGCTTTCTTTTGGTGGTATTTGATCGCCCCTGCGGTTTTTATTTTTTGCGCTATAAACAAAAGAAGAGCGACAATTTTAAAAAAAAGCACAATATTTTTTACTTTTTGCTATAATAAATATCCCATTTTTTTTTTAAAAACTATTTTTTTCCTCAGTTTAGGCCGATACGTATTCTTCTACATATTTTTGGTAAAAAAAATTGCAATAAGCGTATATTGATCGGTTTGCGCAAAAGTTATAGCGTCTACAAAATAGGGATAGATTTATTGCATTTTTTTTTTTAACTAGTAATGGCGGCGATCTGCGATTTTTTTTTTCGTGACTGCGACATTGCGGCGGACACTTCGGGCACTTTTGACACATTTTTGGGACCATTCACATTTACACAGCGATCGTTGCTATAAAATTGCATTGATTACTGTGTAAATGTGACTGGCAGGGAAGGGGTTAACACTAGGGGGCGGGGAGGGGTTAATGTTTTCCCTAAATGTGTGATTCTAACTGTGGGGGGAGGGGACTCAAAAAGGGGAGGAGACCGATCATATGTTCCTCGGTCTCCTGCTCGCTGACAGGACGTGGAGCTGTGTGTTTACACACACAGCTCCACGGTCCCGCACGGTCCCGTTGTTTTAACGGGCAATCGCGGGTGCCCGGCGGACATCGAGGCCGCCGGGCACCCGCACCGGGTCCCGAGCGATGCCGTGGGTGCGCCCCCCAGGCGGCCGGGAATGGGAGGACGTCATATGACGCCCACCCAGGATGGTAGATCCACCTTGTGGGCGTCATATGACTATGGGCGGGTATTGAAGGGGTTAAGAAAAGAGAAGGAGAAGTGGGACTTACATGAGATAGATGACTTTGTGGAGGCAAATTGAAAGAATTACAAATTTTATTAATAAAGAACATCATATGAAATATGGCAATGTTAAAAATCACATGTTCAGTAAGTATGCTGATTCATATTAACTCCACCCACACATAACATACAAGTGTGGTATGGGTAAGAAAATTTACATAGGTATAGTACTTCTGAAACAATTAGTTATTATATTATATTGAATAAGTTCATATATATATACATGTGTCACATACACAGCACTAACAGCAAGAGTATAAATAGATTAAGACCGTAATTAATAAATACATGAATATCAAAATTGATAGTCTACTGTAGACCAGGATCAATATGTCCATTTTTTTTTTTTGCATTATTTTGCAAAATCTTCCTCAAGCTGTTGTGACTACTAAATGTTTAAATCCATAAGAGACTGTCCGTTTGTGGGCGCAATCCTTTTAACTCCTGTTAATTTCCTCTGCAAAATGGTCAGACCTCAAAACCATATTCTGTTAGTGTCTCAATTTCTCAATTTAACATACATGTGTTTTTTGCCTTCCTTGCTCTTTTCCAGGTCCTGTTTTGTTGACCAATAAAATTTGTAGCACATTTTTATGTTTTTATGTGTTTTTTGTTAATAATTTGTTTTGCAGATGCGTGCTCAATCCAAGTAATGCATTTTACACTCTCTCTGTCCCCCCCCCCCCCCCCAAACAATTTTCATGCAACAGATTTCCAAGCTGCAGGTTAACTAGGCTGATTGCCATGGCAAAACAAGGTGATTTGTCTAAAAGCTACTTTCCTGGTGCCTTCATGGAAGCATATGCATGTGTATGCTGCACCCGGAAAGGAGAATTACAGAGAGTTAAGTATTCGATTTTCCATTTTAGCACAGTGGTTCTCAGCCTCGGTCATCAAGTACACCCGACAGGACATGTTTTGGGAATTTATCTTAGCTAAATAGCTGTCCAAAATACCAAGCCATTGACTCTGATTTAATGCACCTGTGGAAGAGGAAGGTAAACATGCAAACATGGCCTGTTGGGGGTATTTGAGGACAGGGTTGAGAATCACAGATTTAGAGCACTAAGCTAAAATCTAGCTCAAGACAATCCTATTCTAATTGTGGCCATTTGAGGGAAACCAAGTGAGTGTTAGAACCCCTACTTGTCTTTTTTTTAGGTTGGGCTTTGTGTCCCTTTTCTTCACTTCCTGTCACATAGCCAGAAGTGAGGGTAAAACCCTACCAATGTCTTTCCTTGGGGACACACAGGCCAATCTAACTAGTGTACACCCCAAATTATTAGGTATTTGGGGGTTTATTCAAGGCAAATTCACTCTGCAATACAAGTGTACTCGCTGTAAATCTGAGGGGAAGCACTGATGATTTTATCATCCAATCATGTAGAAGCAAAGATGCTGTTTTTTTTTTTTTTTCCTTGCATGTCCCCCTCGGATTTCCAGCAACTTCACTTCCAAGTGCACTTGTAGTGCAAAGTGGATTTTGCCTTTAGTAAATAAACCCCAAAGTCCAAGATACCTAATAATTTGGGTTTACACGGCAAAATTCTACAGTGCAATTTACCTAATGGGGAAACTATTTAGATTGACCTGTGTGTCCTCAAGGAAAGACATTGGTAGGGTTTTACCCTCACTTCCTGTTTGGCTATGTGACAGGAAGTAAATAAATTTGAAGGAGAAACTGGAAAAATTTGGGAGGTGTCTTTACCCTATCAGGGTTGCAGACATCCCCAAAAAAATGACAAGACTTCTAATCCGTCTGCACTCTATCCCCAAGCAAAAAAAAGAAAGGATTTCATTTATTTGAACTTTGCACAAACACATTCCTAAGTTCAACTGTGATGCATGTCAATGGCCCATTTAGACCTTGTTTAATAGAAAACACCAGTTGCCTTTCACTATAAAAATGTGTTAGTCCAGTCCTGGAAATCTGCATCTGCTTTACTATTAATTTCCCTCAAAAATGGGTTCCTGCAGCTAGATTCACCAAATCTAGATGCGCAAGTGCTGTGTGCGCGGAGGTATGTACCCGTGGCGCATGTCTGGTTCCTGGAAGCAATGGCCAGAACACAGGAATGACTTCATGCCCCTCCAGGAAGTTGCTTGTACTGCTGCTAATCTCTCCCCCCCACCATGCCCCGCTCACTGTTCTCTGGAGGAAGAGATGATCCTTATTTGCAAATTAAGATCATTTTTATTTATTTTTACATCGGGTGGTTTTTGTGTGGGTCATGTGTGTATGTCTAAGGCCCCTTTCACACTGGGGCGGTTTTCAGGCGGTACAGCGCTAAAAATAGCGCCTGTATACCGCCTGAAAAAACCGGCCCCATTCACTCCAGTGTGAAAGCCGGAGGGCTTTCACACTGGAGCGGTGCGCTAGCAGGACCGCAACAAAAGTCCTGCTAGCAGCATCTTTGGAGCGGTGAAGGAGCGGTGTGTTCACCGCTCCTATACCGCTCCTTCCCATTGAAATCAATGGGAAACCGCGGGGATACCGCCCGCAAACCGCCGCTGCAGCGGCGCTTTGCGGAGGTTTTTTAACCCTTTTGCGGCCGCTAGCGGGGTTAAAACCACCCCGCTAGCGGCCGCATACCGCGGGTAAAACGATGGTAAAGCAGCGCTAAATATAGCGCTGCTTTACCGTCGCCGCCCCGCACCGCCCCAGTGTGAAGCCAGCCTAAATGATTTGGCCTCAAAACACACACCTACTTCCTGTGTACAGATTCACTTCCGGGCCAATGTATATTGCTTCCTGCTTCAGTGTGTGTGTGTGTATATCTATATATATCTATCTATCTATCTATATCTATATCTATCTCTCATATATTTATATATATATATATATATATATATATATATATATATATATATATATATATATAATCTATAGATGAAGGTTCTTGTGTCCACCAACAGAGAGAAGTTGGGTAGATGCCACACTCCCAATTCTGGAGGCATAATAATGGTCTAGCACAAGGGTCTTCAAACTACGGCCCTCCAGTTGTTCAGGAACTACTATTCCCATCATGCCTAGTCATGTCTGTGAATGTCAGAGTTTTATAATGTCTCAAGGGATGTGTAGCTGGAGAGCCGTAGTTTGAAGATTCCTGATCACTCTAGCATGTCTTGAAAAAAGGTGTTTTTTTCATGTGCCTTGTATAATGCCCAAGAAATATCGTTAGGAAAATACAAGTGGGTCATGGAACATCTACATTCCAAATTTGGCACATAAGATGGTCATGCACTATGCAGTCTGATTGGCCAATCTCTGTACAACTCGATATTAAGGCAAAATAGGTAATAGGAAGACGCACTTGAACAATTAATTCAAAATATAGGAAATCAAACAGGCTCTTGCACTAAATATAATTTATTTAAGATCAGTGCAGTGTATAGTCACCTTTAACCGCTTCCCGACCGCCTCCTGTAGATATACGTCAACAGAATGGCACGGGCAGGCAAAAGCACGTACCTGTACGTCCCCTTTAATTTGCCTGCCCGGGGGCGCGCGCGCGCCGCCAGCGGCGCGCGCGCGACCCGGTCGGGAGCTCCGTGACCACGGCCGCGGGACCAGCGGACCCGATCGCCGCTGGTATCCCGCGATCGGGTTACGGAGCTGAAGAACGGGGAGAGGTCTATGTAAACAAACCTCTCCCCGCGCTTCCTACACTGACTGTCAGTGATCGGCGGTTCCCTGTCATCGGAACGCCGATCAATGACGTCAGACGTACAGCCACGCCCCCCTACTGTAAAAAAAACAGAACACGTCACACTGACTCCTCCCCGCCCCCTAGTGGTTAACCCCCTAACTACAACTGTCATTTACATAGGAATCAGTGCTATAAATATAAAATATAAAAAATATTAATAAAAATGCTATAAAACTATCCCCTATTTGTAAACGCTATAACTTTTGCGCAAACTAATCAATAATCGCTAATTGCGATTTTTTTTACCAAAAATATGTAAAAGAATACGTATCAGCCTAAACTGAGGAAAAAAAATGTTTTTTTATATATTTTTTGGGGATATTTATTATAGCAAAAAGTAAAAAATATTGCATTTTTTTCAAAATTGTCGCTCTATTTTTGTTTATAGCGCAAAAAATAAAAACCGCAGGGGCGATCAAATACCACCAAAAGAAAGCTCTATTTGTGGGAAAAAAAGGACGCCAATTTTGTTTTGGAGCCACGTCGCATGACCGCGCAATTGTTAGTTAAAGCGACGCAGTGCCGAATTGCAAAAAGGGGCCTGGTCCTTGGCTGCCAATTGGTCCGGGGCTGAAGTGGTTAAAGATCAAGATCTGAAAATATTAATTTATTGGGTTTAGAAATACTTCTCTGTTCTTTGTAATGTATTGAAAGATTTGGGTAAAAAAAAAAAAAGCATCAAAAGGGTTAATTAACTGAGAACACTTACTAATTGGCTAACAAGAGTGCACTATTAATGAGAAAACCGCAGTTACCCTAGCGCCAGTTTCAGTTTACATATGCAGGTATTTATTATTGTTATTTGTGCCTCAATGTGCGACGGTTCGCACGTTCAATTAATGACTTTTCCGGCGCACCAACTAATGTATGAACTGGTGCAGTGTCTTCTTCTTAGTAAATCACCCCCAATGTTTCTTGCAGATTTACTGTAAAAGTCTTAATATATGCAATTACTAACTTTTTGAAAGTCTTTGTTACATACCCATCCCTGTCTCCACATGAAGGTACTTGGCCATGGCAATAGGACTATTCTAATGCCCACGCCCCCATCCCATACCAAAAATTTGCTTTTGGAAGCATTTTACCATAGAAAGTCAGGTATGTTCCTACTGTACACCAGGGGGTGGTCAACTTATTAGAAATAGGGGGCCTCAAGTCCCATCCCTGACATCACTAAAGGCCCACATATATTTAGTATAAGTAATACTGCAGAAACTGCAGACTTCCTGCAAGAGATGGTCAGAGGTTGTGGGCATATATACAGTTTATTTCTTTGAGCTGAAGACCTGACTCAAAGTTTTGTAAATCAAGCAAAAGCTTGGTGTACTCCCCGCTCTTACAAGTTGAAGCTTATGTAAACAGAGCCAAAAAGTGTCAATTGATCCTTAAAAAGATTTAACAAATGTCTCCCCATATGGTGAGTTACACAGTAGTACTATTACACATTTGGATCAGTATATGGTGAGGTACAATTAAACTAAATTTTGGGTTGTCCCAAGAAAAATGATAAAGGGTAAATCTTCCAATCGGGATGCTAATTCTGCTGACCTGGGGCGCCCCAAAGAATTCCCTTAATTTATAGGGTTTTCCTCTCACTTCCTGTCTTGGCTATAAGAGAGGAAGAGTGAATCTTCCCGATGGGATAGAGATAACAAAAAACCTGACAGGGCTCATAACCTTCCCTTACGCTATCCAAAATTTAAAAATAAATAAAAATAAAGTTTTGCCTATATTTTTACTTTAACCAACTCATGCCTGGACATGAAAGTGGTTTCCCTAAGAACACTGAGATCCCCTGGGGCTCCTCAGGGTACTGTGGGACTTTGGCCTCAGCTATGGCTCGACCCTTTGTGTGAACTCATCCCATGAGGGGGGGGGGGTGGCAGAAGAGGAGGATCGGGGCTACTCTGAGCAAAACCATTGCACAGAGCAGGTAGGTGTGATAGGTTTATTTAAAAAAACTAAAAACTTTTCACTCACTTTCAGTGCCCCGTACTTATCACGGATATCCTACCTAAGGGGAACTCTAGATGCTCCTACTGCACCTGCCATCTTGTAGCCAGATAGGGAACTCTATTGTGCCCTTACTTGTACAGTATGGTTAACACCACCTGTTCAATCTGTGTAACAATCATTTGCTACTTTAAGTGATTAAATGCTAGTGATATTTGTAGTTCAATTGAGCAACTAAAAAATCTCCCAATCAGAGTTGGGAGCTCTGGACAATGAGCTGGATTCTGCAGATAATTATTCAGAATAACCATAATCACAGTTTATTTGCTATTGTATGGTAGCATTAATCTTGAATTTGATAGACTTGCTGGAACATGTTGCTTTAACTGGTGAGCAACTGCATATCTACGTTTCCTTGTTAAGGCATTCTCGTTGAAGGAAGCAGAATGTCATGTCACCCCTCAGTTCTGATAACACAAAATCTGGATCATGTTTGTGCCCTAGGGAGAATTCCACCTTTTGCCATCTGCTCTGAGATAGAACATCCCTTTCAGGACAAATAATTCAGTGCTGCTCTTTACCAAAATGACTGCATGCTGTGAGCCAGTAAATGTTCCAGAAAAATGTTTTCAGCTTCCCCGAGCTATCAGTAAAATTAATTATGCATTTTGGCAAACCAAAGGGATTGGCTGCATTTTGTATGTAATAATTGTATATTTTTTTCCTTGCAGCTGCAGGAAACATTGTGCCCTAGCATACTTTCCTTATGTAAAAACATGTTTTGTTTGGACGCAAAACATACGCAGGTCACTATTATTTTCTTCATTTTGGAGAAGGAACACAACAACAAGCATCAGGCATTTTATTTTAGAATCAGATAATGATTTTCCTCACCCTACTTTACTCTTCCCCTCTTGTGTCTGTTTAATAAGATGAACCAATGTTTCTTAGTGTGGTCATGTACTTCCTCATGAATGCAGTTCAGGTAAGGATCAACCCAAAACTTGCTGCCAATGACTCTTATGTCCTGTACACACGATAGGATTTTCCGACAACAAAATCCATGTTTTTTTTCCCGACGAATGTTGGCTCAAACTTGTCTTGCATACACACGGTCACACAAAGTTGGCCGGAAAATCCGAACGTCAAGAACGTGGTGACGTACAACACGTATGACGAGCCGAGAAAAATGTAGTTGTAAGGAAAATCCATACAACAAGCGCACAGTGGTGCGCAGGCGTGGACAGTTCAGGAGATGCTCAAGAAAGGACATGCGTGGGCGCGCACGGGTGCGCACAGGTGCGCGCATAGGTGTGCGCATTGGTGCACGCACATTGGCGCCAATCCGCCTATTTAAACCTACCAGTGACATGCACAACTTGCTAAGTGGTCTTTTCAGCTAGTGCTTGCTTACCCGATCTGAACCAGTTTCCTGTATCCCGACCCGGCTTGCCTGAACTACCTCTTGACCTCTGCCTGCCTACTTGTGACCCCGGCTTGTGTCTGACTTCGCTTCTGTCTGATGTTCCTGTGCCTCATTGCCCGCCTGTGTACCGAGCCCGGCCTGTGTCCTGTCTTTGCCTCTGCCTCACGACTCGGTACCTGCTCTGCCCGGCTGCTGATGAAGAACATATATATATAGATGGCGCTGTTGCTCTGTATTCGATATTTTGCAATTCCCTTATATCCAATGACAATTAGTATGACAAAACTATCATAGTATGTAAACATATTCTGTAAAAAGAAATAATGATAATAGAGGGGGAACAAAACCTTTGATCTGTGGCAAGTGGAAGGGGTACGGTTCTGAAGAGAACTCCTGGGAACCTGAAACCAACTTGCATGCCAAGCATTTGATCCAAGCTTTCAAGAGAGCTCACCCAGAAAAGTGGTCCCAGTTGGGCATCCGGAGGCTGCCCCTTGGGGGGGGGCAATGTAAGGAAAGCTCTGCTGGGCCTAGTGGTTCTCCACCGCTGCGATTGCGTGTGCGGGCTCGAACGGGTGCGCGGGCCAGTGCGCATGCGCGGAATTGAGCGGGTGCGCGTGCGCGGGCTCGGACGGGCGCGCGCACGGTTACTGGCGCCGGGCGGGCTATTTAAACCAGCCATCTCCATGCAATCCTTGCTGCCTGATCTACAGCGTTCCGTTTGCTAAGTCCTGTACCTCTCTGTATCTGCACCTGTGACCCGGCCTGTCTACTTACCTGCTCTGCTGTCTGCCTGCCCCGATCCCGGCTTACCCACGACCATTCTCTGGCTTATCCCTTGGCTTATCCGCAGTGTGTCCTCTGTTACCAAACCCGGCTTGTCTGACCTACCTGTGCACCTGTCCTGTAGTCCGCTGCATACCTGCCAGTTCCTGTTGTCTGCTGGTTCCTGTGGTCCGCTGCATACCTGCCAGTTCCTGTTGTCTGCTGGTTCCTGTAGTCTGCTGCATACCTGCCAGTTCCTGTTGTCTGCTGGTTCCTGTGGTCCGCTGCATACCTGCCAGTTCCTGTTGTCTGCTGGTTCCTGTAGTCCGCTGCATACCTGCCAGTTCCTGTTGTCTGCTGCTTCCTGTAGTCCGCTGCATACCTGCCAGTTCCTGTTGTCTGCTGGTTCCTGTGGTCCGCTGCATACCTGCCAGTTCCTGTTGTCTGCTGGTTCCTGTAGTCCGCTGCATACCTGCCAGTTCCTGTTGTCTGCTGGTTCCTGTGGTCCGCTGCATACCTGCCAGTTCCTGTTGTCTGCTGGTTCCTGTAGCCTGCTGCATACCTGCCAGTTCCTGTTGTCTGCTGGTTCCTGTGGTCCGCTGCATACCTGCCAGTTCCTGTTGTCTGCTGGTTCCTGTAGTCCGCTGCATACCTGCCTGTTCCTGCTGTCTGCTGGTTCCTGTCACCTGCCGCTTGCTGGTTCCTGTCACCTGCCGCTTGCTGGTTCCTGTCACCTGCCGCTTGCTGGTTCCTGTCACCTGCCGCTTGCTGGTTCCTGTCACCTGCTGTCTGCTGGTTCCTGTCACCTGCTGCTTGCTGGTTCCTGTCACCTGCCATCTGCTGGTTCCTGTCTTCGCTGGTCTAGCCCTGTGACCCACCTGCAGCTGTCGTTCCTACCAGACACTCGTGCCTCCTTTGACTTATGCGCCCCCTGTCCTCATCTCCAGGGGCCGCAAGTCTGGGACGTAAGAGAGGTCTCCCACTGCAATCCAGACTCGCCACTAGGTACGTGACAACTAGTGCTAATTAGTGTGTTCTACAAGAATCCTTGTTATACTTCAACCTGCATACTTCTAACATAATAAATGCTGCGTACACACGATCTGAAATTCGGCCAGCAAAAGACCGATGAGAGCTTTTGGTCGGAAATTTCCGACCGTGTGTATGCTCCATCGGACTTTTGCTGGCTGAATTCCAGCCAGCAAAAGATTGAGAGCATGTTCTCAATTTTTCGGTCGGAAAAAGTTCAGATCGGAAAAAGTTCCGATCGGAAATTTCGATTGTCTGTAGCAATTCCAACGCGCAAAACTCCTACGCATGCTCAGAAACAATTCGACGCATGCTCGGAAGCATTAAACTTAATTTTCTCGGCTCGTCGTAGTGTTGTACGTCACCGCGTTCTTGACGGTTAAAAGTTCAGCAAACTTTTGTGTGACCGTGTGTATGTAAGCCAAGCTTGAGCGGAATTCCATCGGAAAAAACAGCCAAGATTTTTCTGATGGAAAATCCACTCGTATGTACGTGGTATTACTGTTAATTCTTCACAGACTCTGTGTTTACTGCTACCTTACATTGGGTATCCTATCCCTGGCCTCACCTACACCCATACAGAAAAGAGTGAAACCACATTCTATTCCCCCAGCTCTAGGTATTCTTTTTGGATCGCTTTTCAGGGAGCAGTGCATGCATGGCTGGCAGGCATTCAGGAAGTGATGCTGCCACCTTCTAAATGCCTGTTTTTTTTTGACAGCCAAATGGGGTTCCTAAATGGGAATACTGCACCACTGCACCGCAACCACAAGCATATCGCTTGTCTCTCAGTTGTAATGCAGCCTCATTCACTTCAATGGGTCGCATTCACCAGGGGTATTGCCTGTCGAATGTGACCTGTCTAGCTGCCTTTGCAGTCTAAGGTGGACAGTAGAAAGGTGGCTAAACCGTCTATTTTTACCGTACCCCCAACCCCAAGTGTAAACTAAGCCTAAGGCTGGGTTCACACTATCGCGAATTGGATGTGGGTTTCTCTGCATCCAATTCGCATTTCAGGAGATTGACCGGCTCTCAATGGAGCCAGTTCACACAGGTCAGGGCTGACTTCGGAGTAAATTACACAGAAGTCCTGTGTGAGCTCTGGTCCGTTTCAGGTCCGTAGTCAGGCAAAAATTCAGACCTGAAATCGGACCTGAAACGGTGAGCACGGACGCACTGAAACCCCTGCTGTGAGCCACTCCACACGACAGTGTGAACCCAGCCTAAAGATTTTTGTTTTTATATTTAAAGAAAAAAAATCTTACACCTACTTGGACATCAAGGTCCATCAACCTCCACAAAAAAAGTGAAGAGAGTTAACATTCCTCTTTTGTTCGCATAATATGGAAAAACATTTGACCAAAGTCAATATATTACATCTTCAGCATCATTGCAATCAGCGCCAACAACACTCAAACTGAGCTTCTGTTTCTTCTACTGTTACATTGTTAAAGCAAAGTTTTCCAGATCATATTTATTTATCAAATAAAATCAAAAGGGAGCAATAGAGTGGATATAACATAACAAACTGGGGGTGTGGTAACATTAGGAAACTGTATTAGGACAAGCATTGACTTATAGCCTCTCTGAAGGCCAGACAGCAACTCTTGCATAGGAAAAGTAATTTTTGTGCCAGAACACATACATCATCTTTGGTAAGGAAATACATTTAAGAAATGAGAGCAAAAGTGACCTTTTTATAAAGATGTATGTCTAAATCAGAGGTCCTGGGCTTTTCTGTATAGCATCAGTTTTCAGACACAAATTATTTATTAGCCTGTGGGGAGGTGCAGCATGGTGCGGCGGCAGTAAACACTCAGTCTAGTTGCAGAGAATAGAACTTGTATTAATATTAAAGTTCAGCAATTCACAACAAGCCCCAGATCAATTTTCAGATCCTCAGAGAGTTCTTTGCCATGAGGTGCCATGTTCAACTTCCAGTGACCAGTATGAGAGAGTGAACAGTGTTGCCAACCGCCCGTTAATTTACGGGCAGCCTGTAACTTTCATCCCATTTTCGGGCTGCCCGTAAATGCCCGTTACGGGCAGCGGTGCCCGTAAAAAACATGGCTGCGGGCCAACAATTATACTGCTGCGCATGTGCCGACGCTTTGAAGCCTACAACGTAAACACTCAGCCTTTTTCGGCTGGGCGGGCGCAGTCGCAGTGAGCAATGAAGTAATGTCGCCGTCTGGCGCCATTTTTGAGTGGGCGGCGGCACCTCTCGGCAGTATATCAGTGGAGCGGGCTGTGGGCAGGAGACCAAAACCCGACCTGCCACACTATGGCTGATGGAGCCTGTGAGGAGTCAGGGATTTCCATCACCACAGCACTGTGCCCCTACCTGCACCATCAGCCGAGTGGGCAGAGCGGAGGGGACTTCATTGTAGAGACAGTAAGTGTCTGGCAGACTATTATGCTGTCTGCGGGACGGAGACTGTCGGACCATCCACGGCAATGAACAGACCAGGCACACAAGCAAGGCAAGCCTGCAGACTCAAAGCTCTCAGGTGGAGACACAGCTCAAAACAAAGCCCTGGGCCGAGGTGGAGAGAGACTGTCACTGTAGGAGGTGAGCTTGATCTATTTATCATCTGTGCTTCCTGCTGCAAGTCAAATTCAGCTTCATTGTGTGCTCATTCTTTCCCTCTTGTCCCTGAGCCAGGAAGAGTGGGCTGCTGGGGACCTGTCTGGTGACTGTCACTTTCATGGAAGTCATCTGTTTTGCACTGCTGAAGTTTTGTCAGAGTCAGTAGTTTTCATATGTGCCCGTATCTTGTCTTCCCTGAGTCGGGAGGGGGTAGCAGTCTGTTTGCTGGGCACTGCAGCCTGAGGCTCTTTTGCTGTTGGGGGCAAAGGCTGTGTCTATCTGTGAGGGGCAAAAGCTGTCGCTCTCGCTCTCTCGACATAGGTGACAAAAAACTGATGGGTTATAATAACCCGCCTTGCTTTATAAAAAAAAAATTGTTTGCTTTCAGATCTACTTGAGATCACATTACTAACTGTATATTGTAGTTGTTTGTAGATTAAATACCGAAATTTGCACTTAAAATTGCAATTTTTGAACTTTTTGAAATGCCAGTAAATTTTGGGTGTTGCGTCAGTAAATTTCAGCTCGGTAGGTTAGCAACGCTGAGAGTGAGAGCGATGACACCAAATTTAACACACCTGCTCCCCATTCACACATGATACCTTGTAACACTAAGTGCAAAGTGCAAAATAGATAGTGTGAAAACACAACAATAATTCTTCTGTAGAAAAAAAAATGTAGCAGTGCACATGCAAATGAATAAATAAATGAACAAAAATAGATCAATAATGTAAACAATATCCACAATAGGTTCTACAAAAAAGTGCAAAATAAATGATGCTGAAATACTAGAATATTTCTTCTGTAAATATGATGAGTGCAAATATAAATGTGCAAAATGCAAAATTAACTGTGCAAAAATCAGCAAACAGTCTCTCAGTGCAGAGTGCAAATAAGTTAGTAAAAAACGGCAATACAGTCCTTTTTTTCTGTGTTCAAAGGACGTCAAGGTGCAAACACAAGGTGCCAAGGAATCGTAAACAACTCTTCGTGCAAAAACACACACTGGTAGCAATGGCCTCTAAAGGCCCATACACACGATAGGACTTTTTGACAACAAACATGCAAATTAGCTGTTTTAATGCAACATCCGACCGTGTGTAAGCTCCATCGGACAAACTTTTTCAGTTTTCATCGGACTTTTGTTGGCTGTGCGAACGGACAAACTTTCCGGCAACAAAAGTCTGATGGAGCAAAGTCCGATCATGTGTACAGAAAATCATAGGGCTTTTGTACAAAGTACAAACACGCATGCTCAGAACCAATGCAAAAGATCAGACAATACAGAAGTTGACCAAAGGTGGCGGTAAAGAGCAGAAAAACCATGTGATTTGGTGAAAGTTGGCTGAAAAAGTCCTGCTGTGTGTATGCAATACAAGTTCACGGCCGACGCCCTTTGTACAAAAATCCATGGAAAGTTTGTACAAAGTCCGATCGTGTGTATGAGGCTTAAGATTCACTTCTTCCTTCTACCATAGTGCTGGGCCACTGTAGATCTAGAAATGTCTTTGTCTCTCAGTGGATGCAAGGGAGATATCTGAAAAGAGAGGGGTCCGGATTGTGTAGTATTTTCAATAAACGTAGCTTTTATTGATAATAACAATGAGGGTACTCACATACAATAATAGGATGATGCACAGAACTCCACAAGCGGCAAGCTCGTCTGCCAGCGTCAATACAGGTGTCTTTCCGTCCCTACATGTGGCGTCACGGTCACGTGACGTCATCAGGGATGAGTTATTTGGAGGGGCCAGCAAATTTACACTGTTATACAAGCTGTACACTCACTACTTTAGGCTACATTCCCACGAGGCGGATCCGCTGCCACGGAGTCCGCCTCTGTTCGCCATCTCAGCGGGAGATCTCTCCGTTGATCTCCACTGAGCCGGCGGATGGCAGGTCCCTCTCTGCTCACTGAGCGGGGAGGGGCTTGTCGAGCGCCGCTGGTTGTCTATGGAGAGATGGGACGAAAACGGACAGCACCGTTTTCATCATATCTCACCCATTCCGATCCGCCAGGGATGGATGCAAACGTAGGGCCATCTGTCTGATTTTAGCGGATCGGACCAGGTCGGAAGTCATAGACTAACATGGAGCGCCCATTCAGGTCCGCTGACAAAACTGACACTGGAGTGGGGGGGCAGGTTTGTTTGCCACCGCCCCAAAATATTGAGCACCAGCCACCACTAATAGGAATGGTAAAGAGTCAATTAGTGTTGTTGATGGTCTTATGTTTCTAAAAAGATATTGGGAACATTCGGTATTCCTTGCATGTGTGCCTCAGTAGAGAATAGACAATTCCTGTCCTATGGCTCTCTTTGTCCCCAAAGATGAAATTTACAATAATGTGAATTTGAAGTGCCACACCACTGCTTAAAGATCCAGATACATCTTTATTCTAATAAAAGTCAGGTATAAAAACCAACCCTTTATCAGGGCTTGAGATTGAAAACAATATAAATGGACTAGAAATTAAATATACATTTAGTGGTATTTTTTTCAGTGTGATTAAAAACACAGGTCTTGACAGTAGCTGTAGATCAAAAACTGCTGCTCTACTGGGATTTTCACACACAACCATCTCTCGGGTTTACAGAGAATGGTCTGAAAAAGAGAAAATATCCAGTGAGCGGCAGTTGTATGGACGAAATTGCCTTGTTGAGGTCAGAGGAGAATGAGCAGACTGGTTCGAGATGATAGAGAGGCAACAGTAACTCAAATAACCAAGGTATGCAGAATACCATCTCTGAATGCACAACACATTGAACCTTGAAGCAGACGGGCTACAGCAGCAGAAGACCACACCGGGTGCTACTCCTGTCAGCTAAGAGCAGGAAACGGAGGCTACAATTCGCACAGGCTCTCCAAAATTGGACAATAGAAGATTGGAAAAACGTTGGCTGATCTGATGAGTCTCAATTTCAGCTGCGACATTCAGATGGTCGGGTCAGAATTTGGTGTAAACATGAAAGCCATGGATCCATCCTGCCTTGTATCAACCGTTCAGGCTGCTGGTGGTGTAATGGTGTGGGGGATATTTTCTTGGCACACTTTGGGCCCTTTAGTACCAATTAAGCATCGTTTAAACACCACGGCCTACCTGAGTATTGTTGCTGACCATGTCCATCCCTTTATGACTACAGTGTCCCCATCTTCTGATGGCTCCTTCCAGCAGGATAATGCACCATGTCACAAAGCTCAAATCATCTCACCACTGGTTTCTTGAACATGACAATGAGGTCACTGTAGTCCAATGGCCTTCACACTCACCACATCTCAGTCCAATAGAGCACCTTTGGGATGTGGTAGAACGGGAGATTCGCATCATCATGGATATGCAGCCGACAAATCTGCATCAACCGTGTGATGTTATGTCAATATGGACCGATATCTCTGAGGAATGTTTCCAACACCTTGTAATCTATGCCAGGAAGAATTAAGGCAGTTCTGAAGGCAAAAGAGGGTCCAACCCGGTACTAGTAAGGTGTACCTAATAAAGTGACCAGTGAGGGTATGTTTTTTAACCAGTTCCCGACCAGCCGCAGCAGTTATACTGCAGCAGGATGGCTCCCCTGGGCGAGCCATCGTAGCTGTACGTCGAGCCTTTAAGGTGCTGTAGGCGGCCGCAGTGAGTCCCCGGAGCTGATGTGAGTGTCTGGCGGGCGCAATGACCGCCGGACACCTGTGATCGCTCGTGACAGCGTGAAAACCGGAATCTGTGTGAGTAAAGGCATAAATCCCGGTTCTGCCATATTAAGTATGAACACCGATTGGTCTCCTCCTCTGGTCTGTCCCCTCCCCCCACAGTTAGAACACACCTAGGGAACACAGTTAACCCCTTAATTGCCCCCTAGTGTTAACCCCTTCCCTGCCAGTGACATTTATACAATAATTAGTGCATTTTTATTGCACTGATCGCTGTATAAATGTCAGTGATCCCAAAAATGTGTCAAAAGTGTCCGATTTGTATGCCGCAATATCGCAGTACCACTAAAAATCGCAGATCGCCACCATTACTAGTAAAAAAAAAAAATAATAATAATAATAAAAATGCCATAAATCTATCCCCTATTTTGTAGACGCTATAACCAAACCAATGAATAATCGCTTATTGCGCCTTTCTTTACCAAAAATATGTAGAAGAATACATATCGGCCTAAACTGAGGAAAAAATTTGTTTTAAAAAAAAAAATTGGGGATATTTATTATAGCAAAAAGTAAAAGATATTGGGGGTCATTTACTATAGTGCTGCGGTGCAAATTAGCACTATTTAGCGCTAATCAGCGCTAAAACAGTATTCACTATAGCGCTGGTAAAAAATACTCCCAAAATCAAATTTACTATAGTTCCCTGAAAACAAATAGCGCCCATACCCTTATGCCAGAGTCCGTCGGACAATTAGATCGTGTATGGGCTCCAGGGGTACTTTTTCTTCCCAAAAGTCCGGCGGACCTAGAAATAAGACTGGCTTCAAAATTGTCCGTCGGACTCGAGTCCGGTCGAAAAGTCTGGTTGTCTATGTGCTAGTCCGATGGCCTAAAACCGACGCTAGGGCAGCTATTGGCTACTGGCTATGAACTTCCTTATTCTACGCCATCACGTTCCAATCCGGCAGACTTTTGGAGTGATGGTGTGTGGCCAAGTCCGTTCATTTGAAAGTCCTCAGCTGCAAAGTCCGTCGGATTGTTCGCCGGACTAAGTCCGCCGTAAAGTCCGACCGTGTGTATGCGGCATTACTCTGCTAAAGCCTGGAGTAGTGCACATGGAAATAATGTTTAGAGCATGATATAATTGCCTAAATAGTACTGAAATATGCGGTATATTGTTTAATGATAATGAGCATGGTTGTTAGTTACTTTAATATTAATGCCTGAAATGCAAAATATTATTGTATAGAATCAAACATTAGTAAATGTATTTTCTATATAGGTATGTGCTCAGCTCTGTAGTGTAGTGGTATGCCCTGCTACCTTCAAAAGTTCAAGCCATGAGTTCAAATCCCACTGAAGGTATCACCTCCTGAAAATGCGCATTGTACTCAGCAGCATAATTAACCAATGCGCATCAGTTTAGTTTATTCCATATCTGCACACTTTAAATGCATGCAATGGTATGTACTCAATAATATTATGGTGTGGAATTCCAAAAATCACCGCCGGTTAGCCACTAATAAAAAAATAAAAAAGCTGCTCTTCCTCTGTGGCAGTCTTCTTCCACTGTGTTGGGATTTGAACTCATATCATGAGTGCTGTGGAGACATCTGAGCAGACCACCAAACCATTGTGCTAAGTACGATGAGACCTGCATAATAGTGTAGTGTGATTAAAGAATGAACATAAATAATTACTGCTTTATAGTCACCTAAAAAAACAAAAAATTAAAAACAACATACAACAAATAGGTACCGTAACCTAAATGTTCAATAAATGTAACTTTACAGAATAGCAGAAATTACTCTGTAATAATCATTCATAACTGAATTTGTTAGCAAAAGAAGGAAAAAAATAAGAATACTAATGCAATATACATCAATAGATGCACACGAGGTAGAGCACATCTCACATAAAAATGTTTGTTTCATATACATGGATCATGGTTGCAGTTCAGTGCTATATAATAACTTAGTAGAAATTGGCATTTGCATATACGTGGAATCGCTAATTAGCGATGATTTCCAAATTTACTAACGTATGTTCGCCGCTAATAGCGCTCTTTTTCATTTGCACGTTCGCCTGTTGAAATCTCAATTGCCTAAAATGGGCACTATTATATGTCATAGTGCCCAGTACTTCCCGGTGCTATAGTAAATGACCCAGAAATTTTTTTTTTTTCAAAATTGTCGCTCTTCTTTTGTTTATAGCACAAAAAAATAAAAACCACAGAGATGATCAAATACCACCAAAAAAAGCTCTCTTTGTGGGAAAAAAAGGACGTCAATTTTGTTTGGGTACAGCGTTGCACGAGCACGCAATTGTCAGTTAAATTGACGCAGTGCCATATCACAAAAAATAGCCTGGTCAGGAAGGGTAAAGGTAAATTCTTCCGGGGCTAAAGTGGTTAATGCAAGAAGTATAGGTACCTGGTAATAGCCTCACGCAGTCCCTGTACAGTAGAGCTCAAATTGGGTGAGTAAGAAGCAGCACAAAGAGCCAATTTGATCATGTGCTGACAAGGAGCAAGCTGACAGGAGGAAAGAGCAGAGTGAATGACAAATGAGCTCAGTACTATGCTCCTTTTGTTTCACTGCCCGATTACAGGATGTGGGCAGGTCCAGGACAGAGTGTGCTCAAAGGAAGTGGGTTTAATGAGGCTGGATATCATTCCACCCACAAGTACTTCAGGGGGCAGCTTCTGGTTGAAGGAAAGTATTGCTACAACAGCTGCTTTTTTATTTCATCATTTAATAGGCTGTTCATTTTGTATTGGGTTGTGCTTTAACACAATACTTAAAGCGATTGTAAAGGTTAAATTAAAGAGGAAGTAAAGCCTCTTTAAAAAAAAACGGAACCTGCACGGCAAAGGCATAATGAGCTAGTATGCATAGCATACTAGCTCATTATGAATGACTTACCTGAACGAAGCCCCCGAAGCGTCCCTCATCCACGATCTTCTGCGCCGCCATCAAACCCGGAGTGACTTCCGGGTCTCGCCGTTTCAGCGATGTCATTCGCTGGAGCAGCGATGACGTCACTCCCGTGCATGCGCACGAGATCGGCATATCGCCGTGATCTCGGCATCCTCAGTGCGCCTGCGCGCCGCTGTCTACGGAGCATGCGCTGTAGCTAGCGGTGCCTTTTCTTTTCTAAATATCTCCTAAACCGTGTAGGTTTAGGAGATATTTATTGGACCTACAGGTAAGCCTTAATCTAGGCTTACCTGTAGGTCAAAGTGGTTTGTAAGGGTTTACAACCACTTTAAAAAATAAAAATAACAAACATGTTTAGACTTATCTGCTCTGTGCAATGGAATTTCACAGAGTGGCCGCAAACCTCCTCTTCTTGGGTCCCCCACTGGCGCTCCTGGCCCTTTCTCTCTGTCCAGTGCCCCCATGGAAAGCCATTGACACAGACAGTGGGACTCGGCCCGGCTCCTCAGCACTGGCTTTGATTGACAGCACTGGGAGCCAATGGTTTCCAGTGGCCCAGTAAAGCCAGCGAGACCCAGGCGTGAGGGGAGAGAAGAGCCACAGACGTGCACAGCACTGGATCAAATGAGGGCTCAGGTAAGTAAAAAGGGGGGGGGGGGGGGCGGGGGGGGGGGGGGGGGGGTTGAGGGGGAATGCTGACACCTTAACATTTTTTTACCTTAATGCAAGGAATGCATTAAGACAAAAAATGTTTAGGCTTTAGAACCACTTTAAAGCTGAAGTATGGTCAAAACTATTTTTTTGCACTTGCATTTATGTATGTATGGGAAGAACGAAGGGGAATACACTTGAATGACAGCTCTAATGCCGCGTACACACGAGCGGATTTTCCGAAAAACCTTGGATGTTTTTTCCGACGAAATTCCGCTCAAGCTTGGCTTGCATACACACGGTCACATTTCTCTGAACTTTCGACCGTCAAGAACGCGGTGACGTACAACACTACGACAAGCCCAGAAAAGGAAGTTCAATGCTTCCGAGCATGCAACGAATTGTTTCCTAACATGCGTAGGAATTTTGCGCGTCGGAATAGCTACAGACGATCGGAATTTCCAATCGGAAATTTTTCCCTTCCAAAAAATTGAGAACCTGCTCTCAATCTTTTGCTGGCTGGAGTTCGGCCAGCAAAAGTCCGATGGAGCATACGCACGGTCGCATTTTCCAACCAAAAGCTCTCATCGGTCTTTTGCTGGCCGAATTTCTGATCGCGTGTACGTGGCATTAGTCTACTGGAGCTGTTGACATCACATCCAAGACCCCAGTGTTAAGGCTTTTGGATTTCCACACTATGGGGGCTTTTAACATGTATAAAATACATTTAATGCACATATAAGATTGTTGTTGAAATAACTGGTCTAGTTTTAGGCTCTCCTAAAATGACTGTTTATCACGTACATTTTGTTATTCTTTTTCTTTTCCTATGTTGCAGACACTCATCATTACAGTTTACTCTGAAGAGAAAATCTGATCCTAATTAATTACCACTACATTTCATTTCAAAGAACACCAAAACCCACAAAGTGTTTTAGGCCATTCTCTAATGCTTTTCCGTGCTTCTGGCTTATGATAGTTCTGATTATAACAGCCACAATAAAAATCAGCAACAGCTTTGTGTCATTTTTTTCCAGCAAACATGAGAGATTATATAACGAGTATTCCTAAAAATGACAGATCACTGCAGCCGGGATCATTAACTAAGAAATAAAACCATAGCTTACTGTCGAAATTCAGGTGATTTAAAAAACGTTTTCTTTTCTTTCTTTTTTTTTTTTTTTTTTTGCAATGTCAGCATTTCAAAAGATTAGAGTTTAGGTGATACACGTTAACCACTTGCTTACTGGGCACCTAAACCCCCCTCCTGCCCAGACCAATTTTCAGCTTTTGATTGACAATTGCGCGGTCATACAACACTGTAGCCAAATGCATTTTTATCATTTTTTCCCCACAAATAGAGCTTTCTTTTGATGGTAATTGATCACCTCTGGGTTTTTTTTTTGTTAAAAAAATTCAAAAAGACTGAATTCAAAAAAATAAATACAAAATCGTTTTATATTTTATTAATACATTTTGCAAACAGGTAATTTTTATCCTTCATTTATGTATGCTAATGAGGCTACACTGATGGGCACTGATGGCCACTAATAGGCGGCACTGGTGGGCACTGATGAGGTGGCACTGGTGGGCACTGATGGGTGGCACTGATGGGCAGCACTGAAGGGCATTGATAGGTGGCACTGAAGGGCACTAATAGGTGGCACTGATAGCTGGCACTGACGGGCACTGATCGGCACTGGTAGGTGACACTGATAGGCAGCACTGCAAGGTGGCACTCGCGGTCACTGATATGTGGCACTGATTGGTGAGCACTGTGGGCACTGAGTGGTGGGCACTGTGGGAACTGATTCGTGGCACTGGCAGGCAGTACTTGTGGGTACATATGAGGCGGCTTCACCTCTCCCTGCCCGGGACCGATATCTCTTCAACAGAGGCCGATGATCGGCTTTTTTTTCTCCTCACGCTGTCAGCGTGAGAGGAAGAAAAAAAAACGATTACCAATCTTCTGTTTACATCACATGATCAGCTGTCATTGGCTGACAGCTGATCATGTGGTAAGGGGTCAGGATCTCATTAACTCGGGTGATAACAGCATGCGCCCTTCAGGGGGGCGTGGCCAGCTTGCAAAGGGGAGGACATCTATTGACACCCTCCCAGCAAAGCAGATGAATGAATGACGGCTACAGCGCGGATCTGAAGTTAAAGAAGGCCAATAAAATGTAAGTTTGTCTTTACAAAAAATCTTTAAGGTGTCCTTACACTGGACCCATCCCTGCCTGGTCCTGCTGTACTGTAGTCCCGCGATCCTGCTCTATCAGGCACCGGAATGTCACTTCAACGGTCTGGGAATTTGAAATCCTCCTGGCTTTCTCGCCTCTCCTCGCACTGCTGACAGGAAGAGCTAGATGGATTCTGATTGGTCAGCGCTGTCCATGTGATGGTGCTGAACAATTAGAATGCCTCTTGTCTGTACATGCTGGGAGGTATGAAAAGGTATGAAAAGGGGATTAAGCTGCAGGGATTTCAAATCCTGGGACCAGTGAAGCTGAGTTCCTGTACCTGATTGCAGGACTACAGTACAGTGGGACTGGGGGGGTGGTGTCTAGTGTAAGGTCACCTTACAGATCTTCTGTAAGGGCAAACTTACACTTTAAGCGCCACTCCAGCCTGCTGCTGGCCCAACCCTCCTCCCTCTAACTAATGCCGCCATTAAAAAATAAAAGAAAACCTAAAAAAAGACAAACTGCCCATTTAACATTTAGCTAAATCCACGGTGATGTGATGCTCTTGTCCTGAGTTTTTTTCTCTTCTTTGAACAAGAAGCAGGGTCTTCGCTAGGGTATCTACATCACTACCCACACAACATGGAAACCTTCTATAGGCTGTCCAGCAGCAGGGTGCTCTCAAGACCCAGAAGACAAGTCTCAGCAGTGAAGTGAGCAAATCTATGCATTAAGGCAGTGGTCATCAACCCTGTCCTCAGGGCCCACTAACAGGCCAGGTTTTATGTATTACCTTGGGGAGATTCAGACTAGAATGCTGCAATCATTGAGCAGCAAATAATATCACCTGTGATGTATTTCAGTTATCTTGCAAACCTGGCCTATTAGTGGGCCCTGAGGACAGGGTTGATGACCACTGCATTAGTGGGCATCATGTGCATTGGTGTCCTATGCAGTGTGGTGTACATAACTTTCATAGAGCCAACTGCCAGTTTAATCTGGATGAAAAGGGTTACTGCGGATCCTTCTCTCTCTGCACACTGGATCCTAGGAACAGCAGCTATCAATGGACTGGAGGTTGTGTTGCTCTCTTTGTGTGAATGCAGTGTTGTTTCTCAGTAAGCAGAATTGACTTGCTTTGTTCCTTATTCCATCATATGGTAATGTATGCTGTATTATCCAGAAGCAGTAATGAGTATAGAAGTGGAGCTTGATCCTTTGCCCCTGAACGCACAGGGCCTTAAACGCAGGTACTACTTATTACATCATTACGTCACAGATTGGGACAGGCTGCCTGCAGCGAAGCTGGACTCGGCACTAAGGATGAGCTCAGGCGTGTACACATGGTCCACGTGCAGAGCCCGCCAGGAAGTCTGCGCAGCACTGCGCTAATCACAGGCAGTGAGACATTGCCCGATGCGCGGCTGCAGAGATCGGGCAATGTCTCACTGCCTACGATTAGCACAGCGCTGCGCCAACTTCCTGGTGGGCTCCGCACGTGGAGCATGCGAACACGCCTGAGCTCATCCCTACTCGGCACCTGTTCTTCCTGGGTGCACTAAAACACCGGGAGGGATGCACTGGTCTTAGACGGCCTGTGTGCAAGCGGCCTAAAGGGTGAGAAAAAGATTTTTTCCTACTCAAAAAATAAAGTGACACTTATCCCACTAAGAAGCTGCATGAGGTCAATTACACTATTTTGCTAAAACAAATCACTCAAGATCTCCAATTCATCCAAAAAAATTATTTATCCTGGATCTGTAGAATATCAGCATTCAAGATGCAAACACTACCAAAAATGTGTTTATTACTTCCGATCCCTTCCAATTCCATTACCGGTAAAGTTTTTTGGCCAACTCAACTCGAAACTAAATAACTTGATCTGGGAAGGAAAAAAACCTAGGGTTGCATTCTCGATTATGACCTTGACGAAAGCGAAAAGGTAGCATGAATCTTCCTGATGTTCGCTTATACTACTATGCATCATTACTTGATCAGATGAAGCATTGGTTTACTTATTCAAATGATAATTATGGTTAAATATTGAACGTGAATTAGTTAAAGGTAATGATCTATGTTCTTTAGCTTTCCCTTATTATGTACTCCCTAAAGTGAATATACCTAATTACCTAACACTTAAAGCTACCTTAACAGTCTGGAAGTTTATTTTAACCAAATTGCAACCTATAAATGACCCAGTCCAGGTTCCATTACCAATACGAACTACCATATATACTCGAGTATAAGCCGAACCGAATATAAGCCGAGGCACCTAATTTTACCACAAAAAAATGGGACAACTCATTGACTCGAGTATAAGCCTAGGGTGAGAAATGCGCAGCTACTGTAAGTGGAAAAGAAGGTCAACATGGCCCATTTGCAGCCTCACTGTGCCCATTTGCAGTCATAGGTCCCCCCAAACTTCAAACTCGGTAGTTAAGGGTTCATAGATGCCCCCTATCAGCAGCCAAAATTTGGGGTTTCTGGACCCAAAGGGTCCCAAAATGACATTGCTGCAGATGGACACAGTTGACCGATTTTGGGGCCCCATTTCTGGGGGCCACTTAGTGCTAGTAACCCCAAATTTGGTGTACAACCCCAGTGGAACTAGCTCTACAACATTTACAAAACCGGTTCGGAAAATGTCAAGCACTTTTCTGCAGAAGAGAATGACATTTTCCGAACCGACTTTGGGGCACCCTTTTCTCAGGGCCAATTAGTGCTAGGAACCCAAGCATTGGATATGTTGTAGTGCTAGTTCCAAATTTGGGGTTCCTAGCACCAAGTGGCCCTGAGATACGGGGCCCCAAAATTGGTTCGGAAAATGTCATTTTCTGCAGCAGAAAAATGCTTGACTCGAGTATAAGCCAAGGGGGGCATTTTCAGCACAAAAAATGTGCTAAAAAACTCGACTTATACTCAAGTATATACAGTATTGAATATTGCAAAGCAAGGCTTAATGTGACTCCCTGGATTAAACAAGGAATCCATTTTTTTTCATCACCTGCCAGATACTTAAAAGACCCATTTCTCGGGTAAGCTTAATTCCAAACCACACTTTAAGAAATGTAATCCTAATAGGACCATGGAGATTCCAAAGGTGATCTGGAATTTCTTCACCTCTAGCGAAATCAATAATAAAAGAGGCATATCACTATTTTATAAATTCATCTCCTCCTTTCCCCCAAATACCAAGACTTCGAATATGCTTAAATGGGAGAGTGATCTTTCCCAATCATTTTCATGGGAAACATGGTACAAAGCCATAAGAATTAATAACTCAGCATCCTCCTGCATGGAACACTGGGAAAACTCCCCAAAAAATACTAAATCGTTGGTATTTAACACCATACAGACTTTCCAAAATGTTCCCATCTTCATCTTCCCTATGTTGGAGATGTAACACCCAAATAGGTAATTTATTACATACATTATGGGGATGTAAAGCTTACAGGAAATCTAATGGAAATCACACCAGCAATGGTCTTATTAGGTCTAAACTTAGATATTTACCCAATCAATTATAGGAATATAGTAGCCAATATTTTATTGACTGCGAGACTCAACATAACCAAATTATGGAAATCCAATTTAGCTCCTAACCTATCAGATGTCATACTAAAACTCAATTTTATAGTCCATTTTAAACTAATGCTAGCGCATAAAAATGATGCTATAGCTAAATTTACAAAAGTTTGGCTTGCATGGACTTTACATCATAGAGCTTCAAATCTCCTGAAAAATAACGAGAACTACTAGAATTGTGTTTCAGGTAGATAATATAACTAAGAGATTGAACTGATACGGTAGCTTCCTCTCCTTTTTCCTTCCTTTCCTCCTTTCCTAATGTTTAGCAACTTACCCTTGTTTACAGAATGTTCCCGTTTGGGGTAAACAAAGATTCATTTATTATTCAAGAGTAATACACTATTATTTGTATTGTATTGTACTGCGAACAAATCATAATAGATACTGGTAAGGTATTTTGGTCACTTACCGTGTATAAGCCGAGTTTTTCGGCACATTTTTTTTGTGCTGAAAATGCCCCCCTCGGCTTATACTCGAGTCAAGCACAGAGAATGACCTTTTCCGACCGAATGTGGGGCCCTGTATCTCGGGGCCACTTGGTGATAGGAACACCATGGATACGTTGTAGTGATAGTTCCACTGGGTTTGCATACCAAATTTGGGGTTCCTAGGGCCAAGTGGCCTCGAGATACGGGGCCCCAAAGTCGGGTCGGAAAATGTCATTCTCTGCTGCAGAAAAGTGCTTTTTCTGACATATCACAACATTTTCTGACCCGACTTTGGGGCCCCGTATCTCAGGGCCACTTGGTGATAGGATATGTTGTAGTGATAGTTCCACTGGGTTTGCATACCAAACACTGGGTTCCTAGCACTAAGTAACCCCGAGAAAGTTGGTCAACTGTGTCCATTTGCAGCAATGTCATTTCGGGACCCTTTGGGTCCAGAGACCCCAATTTTTGGCTGCAGCAATGGGGCATTTAGGAACCCTTAACTACCAAGTTTGAAGTTTGGGGGACCTATGGCTGCAAATGGGCACATTGAGGCATGCAAATGGGCAAAGGGAGGCTGCAAATTGGCATTGTTGACCCTCTTTTCCACTTACAGTAGCTGTGCATTTCTCCCCCTAGGCTTATACTCGAGTCAATAAGTTTTCCCAGTTTTTTGTGGTAAAATTAGGTGCCTCGGCTTATACTCGAGTATATACGGTGTATATACGTCTTATATATGTGTAGGATGAAATTATTGAACCAAAATGTTGATATACTACTTTGTTATATATCTGAAAAACCCACTAAAAATATTTGAACAAAAAAAATAAATAAAGTGACTTTGTAATGTTGAAATGTGTTTTTTTAATGTTAATGTTTAATTGATACAAAGTGTAAGCTGTAATGATAGATTGCACAGACCAGCAGATCACTCAAGAGCAAAAAAAACTTGTCCATACTGCCCATTTTCCTAACACCCATTATACCTTGACTTTTCTTGGCCTTGTCATGTTATACACCAAGTATTTTGTCTAACAACATCTGTTGGGTGCCTGGTCCAACTATAGCCTCGTTTTAAAAAAAAATATTGGTACAACTTGTCCACGTAAATAATTTATAACACTGGGATGAATATTTTTGCCAAACGATAACAATCATCTTTTTTTTTCGGTGCATGACATTTGGAGTAATAAGATGAATTATTGTTTCGCTTGGAGAAAGGAGAGTGCTTGCGGTTTCTTCCGTGATTTTTCATGTTCCCAGAATCACAAACAATGTAGACTGTTTTGTACCCGTTTTTCCTTTGAGCCAGTGAACACATGAAGGTTTGTTTTTCCTGAACCTGAAACAAGTGTGATGTGCGAGCTCTTACATAACTCTGCTTAAAGTACACCTGTATTTATAATATAAATAGCCAAGTAATAGTAGTGGTAATTCTGTACAGGCACACAATGGGCCTGATTTACAAAAGCCGCGCACCATCAGTAGAGGCGCGCGGCGAGGCGCAACGCACATTTCCATATTTACGAAATGGTGCGCCGGTAACAGCGCGCGAATCCCCCGTTTACTATAGCGATCTCGGCCCACGGGAGAATGCTATCTGTGCGCCACCATGGACATGGTGCACACCATCTCCAAGTCAATATTGACAGAAGATGGAGGTGCCAATATTATGGGGTGAAGTGAGGAAGTTTAGTAACAACTGCCCAAGTAACAAATATGTCCAAAATAGAATGAGAAAGTACGTTTTTCAGAGAAAGCCTGCAAGTACGTTTATAACTGCCTGAGATGACTTTGGCTTGTAACACTGTAATTTCAAATAAAACCTTTTCTGATTTAAAAAAAAAAAAGAACTGCGTGAGATCAATGTAAGCACTGCGCACGCGCAATCGGCTGTTGCGTCTGTTTACTTGTGTTTGTTCAATGCGTGGCCAAAATCTTAGTAAATGTTAAGCAACGTACATGCAATTGCATGGGTTGAACGGCGCACCTCTAAACTTGACATTTTTTTTTTTTTTTTTACGCTGCTTCACCTTTATGTATATTTTTAAGGAGATTTGCACACAGGTCATGTTAGCATGTTACTTTGCCAACATGTGACATGCACCTTATTAAAATTATGTAAAAAGACTCTCGCTCTTCTAGCGTCTCCGAAAAAGGGCATTTGACCTTCCCCCTCTAATGCATATGATTTCCTTAGGCTAGCTTTTGCTTTTAAAGGGGAACTCCACACTCAATTATACAATGCTCTTGTCTTCCCTCTCTAACCCCTTGGATTTCCATGGACTAAGTTTTGCTTTTAAAGGGGAACTCTACACTCCATTCTACAATGCTCTTGTCTACCCACTCTAACTCCCTGGATTTCCATGGGCTGACTTTTGCTTTTAAAGGCGAACTCCACACTCCACTCTATTCTCCATAGGCTGTGAGCTGCCTTCACCAATCCAAACCACATCCCTTTTCAGAGCATACTACAGGGCCAGCTAGGAAAGGGGCGAGAAGAGCCATCACCCAACCCCCTCCTGAATCATACAAGGCCACATGCACTCAACATAGCTGGCTGCCTTTGAGTCATGTTGGGCTCAGCCCAATACCAACCACAAAGCACCTTGTACCCATTAGTTTAAAGGGATTTTCCACATTCCGTAAAGCCCCCTGTCTGCAGCCCCCTGTCTGCAGCCCCCCACAACCCCAGCCTAGGGTTGTGTGGATGAGGCCCTTGTCCCCCTGAATATGGAAACAAGGTGGTTGACTTTTGGGGTGGCCGAGCCCCTCCTGCCCCCAAGCATCCACCCCCCTTTCATGGGCTGGCTTGCTGTGTGTTTGGCTAGGGGTTTGTTAGTGTGTGGGAGGGGCACAATATTTTTTTTAGTTTGGGGTGGTATTTTTCACGTGGGGTTCTCACTTAAAGCCTTAACAGACCCAAATGGCCTGGTGTGTATTGGGTGGGAGGCTATTTTTTGTTTTCGGTTAAAATCTTGCAGCTGCAATGTAGATTTGTCAGTTTTCTCTAAAGCCGTACATCTATGAAGCAGCATTTTGGATACATGCTACAGATGTACCACTTTACAGGCAGAGTAAGCCCCCCCCCCCCCCCCCCCCAAGTTACTAGCTTTTAAGCAATTTTGCATTTTTAAAGGCACTTCTCCTTGTTTCATTTTTGAGGTTGTCCAAATTGGTGACATTGATATATTTCCCTCAGGGTGGAACCTGGGCCCCATACCCATTTTAAAGCCAATAACTAGAATATAAGCAAGCCAAGTGGGGACTCGCAAAATTAACAAGTTAGTTTCCATAGACTGCAATGGTATTTGTTGTATAACTTTTGCCCATGTTAGGCTCTTTGTTTGCCCCCCTGGACTGGGGGGTGTTTGTCCATCTGTAATTTTGTAGCATGCTGGATGATGTGCTTAATTTTGAACAGGGGGTGGCTTATTTTGTGCTAGCTGCATTTGAGTTGTTCTGGGTAAGCTCAGGGACTTTGTTTTTCTGCTGTGGCTTTTGGTGTGAAATGCATTTGTGTTGGTCTGGGCATGCTCAGGGACTTTGTTTTTGTGTGTGAACAGCACTTGGATTTTTCTGGGCATGCTCAGAGAGTGTGTTTTTTGGATTAGTAATTTAAGGACATCCTTAACAGGTGTACTGACTTGAAGTTCTGTCTCTACATTGTATGAACATGCATTTTGTGCATTTTATGGACTGTGCATGCGTTTTCAATTGCGTCATTAGCACACAAACCTGTGTACATGTATTTTCTCTTTGTATTTTGTTTGTTATGTCTTTGCAAAACAGACGTGTTTTAGAGCAAGTATTTTTTTACTTTTGTTTTTTTTTTGTTTTTTTGGGGGGGGGGGGGATATTTTTCACTGAAATATTTTTGATGTTGTCAATATGTGTTGTTTGTAGGTTGTTAGTTTCACTTTGACTTAATTGTCTGTGCTGCAGTATTTTGCAAAATCTTCCTCAAGCTGTTGTGACTACTAAATGTTTAAATCCATAAAGAGACTGTCCGTTTGTGGGCGCAATCCTTTTAACTCCTGTTAATTTCCTCTACAAAATGGTCAGACCTCAAAACCATATTCTGTTAGTGTCTCAATTTAACATACATGTGTTTTTTTGCCTTCCTTGCTCTTTTCCAGGTCCTGTTTTGTTGACCAATAAAATTTGTAGCAAATTTTTATGTTTTATGTGTTTTTTGTTAATAATCTGTTTTGCAGATGCGTGCTCAATCCAAGTAATGCATTTTACACTCTCTCTGTCCCCCCCAAACAATTTTCATGCAACAGATTTCCAAGCTGCAGCTTAACTAGGCTGATTGCCATGGCAAAACAAGGTGATTTGTCTAAAAGCTACTTTCCTGGTGCCTTCATGGAAGCATATGCATGCGTATGCTGCCATGGATAGGCACCCGGAAAGGAGAATTACAGAGAGTTAAGTATTCAATTTTCCATTTTAGCGCAGTGGTTCTCAGCCTCGGTCCTCAAGTACCCCCGACAGGACATGTTTTGGGAATTTATCTTAGCTAAATAGCTGTCCAAAATACCAAGCCATTGACTCCTATTTAATGCACCTGTGTAAGATGAAGGTAAACATGCAAACTTGGCCTGTTGGGGGTATTTGAGGACAGGGTTGAGAATCACAGATTTAGAGCACTAAGCTAAAATCTAGCTCAAGACAATCCTATTCTAATTGTGGCATTTGAGGGAAACCAAGTGAGTGTTAGAACCCCTACTTGTCTTTTTTTTAGGTTGGGCTTTGTGTCCCTTTTCTTCACTTCCTGTCACATAGCCAAAAGTGAGGGTAAAACCCTACCAACGTCTTTCCTTGGGGACACACAGGCCAATCTAACTAGTGTCCCCATTAGGCAAATTGCACTCTAGCACTTTGTTGTGTACACCCCAAATTATTAGGTATTTTGGGGTTTATTAAAGGCAAATCCACTCTGCAATACAAGTGTACTCGCTGTAAATCTGAGGGGAAGCACTGGTGATTTTATCATCCAATCATGTAGAAGCAAATATGCATTTTTTTTTTTATTTTCCTTGCATGTCCCCCTCGGATTTCCAGCAACTTCACTTCCAAGTGCACTTGTAGTGCAAAGCGGATTTTGCCTTTAGTAAATAAACCCCAAAGTCCAAGATACCTAATAATTTGGGGTTACACAGCAAAATGCTACAGTGCAATTTACCTAAGGGGGAAACTATTTAAATTGACCTGTGTGTCCCCAAGGAAAGACATTGGTAGGGTTTTACCCTCACTTCCTGTTTGGCTATGTGACAGGAAGTAAATACATTTGAAGGAGGAACTGGCAAAATTTGGGAGGTGTCTTTACCCTATCAGGGTTGCAGACATCCCAAAAAACTGACAAGACTTCTAATCCCTCTGCACTGTCCCCAAGCAAAAATATGAAAGGATTTCATTTAGTTGAACTGTGCAAAGACACATTCCTAAGTTCAACTGTGATGCATGTCAATGGCCCATTTAGACCTTGTTTAATAGAAAAGACCAGTTGCCTTTTACTATAAAAATGTGTTAGTCCAGTCCTGGAAATCTGCATCTGCTTTTCTATTAATTTCCCTAAAAAATGGGTTCCTGCAGCTAGATTCACAAAATCTAGATGTGCAAGTGCTGTGTGCGCAGAGGTATGTACCCGTGGCGCATGTCTGGTTCCTGGAAGCAATGGCCAGAACACAGGAATGACTTCATGCCCCTCCAGGAAGTTGCTTGTGTTGCTGCTAATCTCTCACCACCACCATGCCCCGCTCACTGTTCTCTGAGGAAGAGATAATCCTTATTTGCAAATTAAGATCATTTTTTATTTATTTTTACATGGGGTGGTTTTTGTGTGGGTCATGTGTGTATGTCTAAATGATTTGGCCTCAAACACACACACCTACTTCCTGTGTACAGATTCACTTCCGGGCCAATGTATATTGCTTCCTGCTTCAGTGTGTGTGTGTGTGTGTGTGTGTGTGTGTGTGTGTGTGTGTGTATATATGTATGTATATATATACATATATCTTTATATATATATATATATATATATATATATATATAAAGATACATCTATAGATGAAGGTTCCTGTGTCCACCAGCAGAGAGGGTAGATGCTGGTTGGGTAGATGCCACACTCCCAATTCTGGAGGCATAATAATGGTCTAGCACAAGGGTCTTCAAACTACGGCCCTCCAGTTGTTCAGGAACTACTATTCCCATCATGCCTAGTCATGTCTGTGAATGTCAGAGTTTTACAATGTCTCAAGGGATGTGTAGTTCCACAATAGCTGGAGAGCCGTAGTTTGAAGATTCCTGATCACTCTAGCATGTCTTGAAAAAAGGTGTTTTTTCATGTGCCTTGTATAATGCCCAAGAAATATCGTTAGGAAAATACAAGTGGGTCATGGAACATCTACATTCCAAATTTGGCACTTAAGATGGTCATGCACTATGCAATCTGATTGGCCAATCTCTGTACAACTCAATATTAAGGCAAAATAGGTAATAGGAAGACGCACTTGAACAATTAATTGAAAATATAGGAAATCAAACAGGCTCTTGCACTAAATATAATTTATTTAAGATCAGTGCACTGTATGGTCACCTTTAAAGATCATGATCTGAAAATATTAATTTATTGGGTTTAGAAACACTTCTCTGTTCTTTGTAATGTATTGAAAGATTTGGGTAAAATAAAAAAAAAACACATTTTAAAGATATATTAGAAGTGATAGGAATGAGATTAGCATCAAAAGGGTTAATTAACGGAGTACACTTACTAATTGGCTAACAAGAGTGCGCTATTATCAATGAGAAAACCGCAGTTACCCTAGCGCCAGTTTCAGTTTACATATGAAGGTATTTATTATTGTTATTTGCGCTTCAATGTGCGCCGGTTCGCACGTTCAATTAATGACTTTTCCAGCGCACCAACTAATGTATGAACTGGTGCAGTGCCTTCTTCTTAATAAATCACCCCCCAATGTTTCTTGCAGATTTACTGTAAAGCCTCATACACACGGTCGGATTTTCCGATGGATTCTGTCCTATCAGACAATGTTGTCGGAAATTCCGACCGTGTGTAGGCACCATCGGACAGTTTCCATCGGATTGTCCGACGGACAAAGTCCTATCTCCTGCTGGATAGATTTTTTGAAAAGTCCGATCACACCAAATCCGATCGTGTGTAGCGAATTCCGACGGACAAAGTGCTACGCATGCTCAGATCACATTACAAGACCAAAGCTATTGGCTACTAGCCTCTACGTAGTCCCGTCGTAGGCAACAAACGTCAGAATGATCGGATTTTCCGACAACTTTGTCCGACCGTGTGTACGCAAAACCAACATCGGACAAAGTACGACAGACATGATCTGACGGACCTGGTCCTCGGATAATCCGCGCGTGTGTATGGGGCTTTAAAGTCTTAATATATGCAATTACTAACTTTTTGAAAGTCTTTGTTACATCCCCATCTCCACATGAAGGTACTTGGCCATGGCAATAGGGCTATTCTAATGCCCACGCCCTCATCCAATACCAAAAATTTGCTTTTGGAAGAATTTTACCATAGAGAGTCAGGTATGTTCCTACTGTACACCAGGGGGTGGTCAACTTATTAGAAATGGGGGGCCTCAAGTCCCATCCCTGACATCACTAAAGGCCCACATATTTTGTTTAGTATAAGTAATACTGCAGAAACTGCAGACTTCCTGCAAGAGATGGTCAGAGGTTGTGGGCATATATACAGTTTATTTCTTTGAGCTGAAGACCTGACTCAAAGTTTTGTAAATCAAGCAAAAGCTTGATGTACTCCCCGCTCTCACGAGTTGAAGCTTATGTAAACAAAAAGTGTCAATTGATCCTTAAAAAGATTTAACAAATGTCTCCCCATAGGGTGAGTTACACAGTAGTACTATTACACATTTGGATCAGTAATATGGTGAGGTACAATTAAACCAAATTTTGGGTTGTCCCAAGAAAAATGATAAAGGGTAAATCTTCCAATTGGGATGCTAATTCTGCTGACCTGGGGCGCCCCAAAGAATTCCCTTTAATTGATAGGGTTTTCCTCTCGCTTCCTGTCTTGGCTATGAGAGAGGAAGAGTGAATCTCCCCAATGGGATAGAGATGCCAAAAAACCTGACAGGGCTCATAACCTTCCCTTACGCTATCCAAAATTTAAAAATAAATAAAAATAAAGTTTTGCATATATTTTTACTTTAACCAACTCATGCCTGGACATGAAAGTGGTTTCCCTAAGAACACTGAGATCCCCTGGGGCTCCTCAGGGTACTGTGGGACTTTGGCCTCAGCTATGGCTCGACCCTTTGTGTGAACTCATCCCATGAGGGGGGGGTGGCAGAAGAGGAGGATCGGGGCTACTCTGAGCAAAACCATTGCACAGAGCAGGTAGGTGTGATAGGTTTATTTAAAAAAACAAAAAACTTTTCACCCACTTTCAGTGCCCCTTACTTATCACGGATATCCTACCTAAGGGGAACTCTAGATGCTCCTACTGCACCTGCCATCTTGTAGCCAGATAGGGAACTCTATTGTGCCCTTACTTGTACAGTATGGTTAACACCATAGGAAGCCACCTGTTCAATCTGTGTAACAATCATTTGTTACTTTAAGTGATTAAATGCTAGTGATATTTGTAGTTCAATTGAGCTACTAAAAAATCTCCCAATCAGAGTTGGGAGCTCTGGACAATGAGCTGGATTCTGCAGATAATTATTCAGAATAACCATAATCACAGTTTATTTCCTATTGTATGGTAGCATTAATCTTGAATTTGATAGACTTGCTGGAACATGTTGCTTTAACTGGTGAACAACTGCATATGTACGTTTCCTTGTTAAGGCATTCTCGTTGAAGAAAGCAGAATGTCATGTCACCCCTCAGTTCTGATAACACAAACTCTGGATCATGTTTGTGCCCTAGGGAGAATTCCACCTTTTGCCATCTGCTCTGAGATAGAACATCCCTTTCAGGACAAATAATTCAGTGCTGCTCTTTACCAAAATGACTGCATGCTGTGAGCCAGTAAATGTTCCAGAAAAATGTTTTCAGCTTCCCCGAGCTATCAGTAAAATTAATTATGCATTTTGGCAAACCAAAGGGATTGGCTGCATTTTGTATGTAATAATTGTATATTTTTTTCCTTGCAGCTGCAGGAAACATTGTGCCCTAGCATACTTTCCTTATGTAAAAACATGTTTTGTTTGGACGCAAAACATACGCAGGTCACTATTATTTTCTTCATTCTGGAGAAGGAACACAACAACAAGCATCAGGCATTTTATTTTAGAATCAGATAATGATTTTCCTCACCCTACTTTAATCTTCCCCTCTTGTGTCTGTTTAATAAGATGAACCAATGTTTCTTAGTGTGGTCATGTACTTCCTCATGAATGCAGTTCAGGTGAGGATCAACCCAAAACTTGCTGCCAATGACTCTTATGTCCTGTACACACGATAGGATTTTCCGACAACAAAATCCATGTTTTTTTTCCCGACGAATGTTGGCTCAAACTTGTCTTGCATACACACGGTCACACAAAGTTGGTCGGAAAATCCGAACATCAAGAACGTGGTGACGTACAACACGTATGACGAGCCGAGAAAAATTTAGTTGTAAGGAAAACCCAGACAACAAGCGCACAGTGGTGCACAGGCATGGACAGTTCAGGAGATGCTCAAGAAAGGACATGCGTGGGCGCGCACGGGTGCACGCATAGGTGTGCGCATCGGTGCGCGCACATTGGCGCCAATCCGCCTATTTAAACCTACCAGTGACATGCACAACTTGCTGAGTGGTCTTTTCAGCTAGTGCTTGCTTACCCGATCTGAACCAGTTTCCTGTATCCCGACCCGGCTTGCCTTACCTCTTGACCTCTGCCTGCCTACTTGTGACCCCGGCTTGTCTGACTCCGCTTCTGCCTGATGTTCCTGTGCCTCATTGCCCGCCTGTGTACCGAGCCCGGCCTGTGTACCGTCTTTGCCTCTGCCTCACGACTCGGTACCTGCTCTGCCCGGCTGCTGATGAACCCCTGGCTTACGTCCCGGCTATGCTTCCAGCTACTGATACAGCGCCACGGAGCTCCTGTCTTCAGTTCCGGCCCAGCGCTCTCAAGTCACCTGGTTCCTGCCACAGTACAGCCAGAGTCATGTGCCACATCGGCCCTCGTGCCACTCTGTGTCCTCCACTCCCTGTCATCACTACCAGGGGTGTTGGACAGGAGGTGCAAGAGAAGCCCCCTCTACAGCTCGATCTCCACCAGGTAAGTGACAGTAGTTCAATAGCCAGTGCTGCTCTTCAGCTTGATTCCGAGCATGCGTGGAACTTTTTGCATCGAAATTGTGTATACACGATCGGAATTTCCGACAATGGATTTTGTTGTTGGAAAATTTTTGAACCAGCTCTTAAATTTTGTGTGACGAAAATTCCGATGGAAAAATGTCCGATGGAGCCTATACACAACAAGCTCCTATCACACATTTTTCATCGGAAAATCCTATCGTGTGTACAGGGCATTAGTGAGAAATGTGCTGCTTACCCTTCCTTTAAATCTCAAACCCAGCTTTGGCAAAAAAATAAATAAACCATTCTCTAGTATGTTAAAAATGCATACCTGATCTACAGCACTGACCTCCACAGACTTACTGATAGAGCAATGCTGTGCCAATTCTCTTCAAGGTTGAAGGTCACTTCCTTTGAATCCAGGGTGGAAAGGCTTCATCTCCTCCCCTGGACTTACAGGAGAATACTGCAGAGAGGAGCTACTTGTCGTTATGCAGTGATGCTCTCTGCAGCATTAAGTACCTGCCCTCCACCAGAGAAACAATAGGGTGAACGTGATGTTACCAGACTTGCATTTGCACCCACAGAAACATAGAGAGCTACATGGAAGAATAATCTGTTGAGGCTGTCCACTGCCTTCTTCAACTCACTGCCCACCACCTGCATGCCCATGACCTTCTGTAGGCTCAAATCCACTGCCCACCAACTTCACACAACTCCACACCACCATCCATGTGCTCACCATCCTCTGATGGCTTAAATGCACTGCCCACCATCTTCTTACATATACACCATAAAAATCAGCGTTTAATATTAAAAAAAAAAAAAAAACACAAATCAACCCTGAAATTAACCATTCCTACATGTGCAAATGTCATGAAAATCTGTGCTAAAAGTAGTAAAATTGTGCAAGCATACAAACATCCATGCACACATACAGTATATACTGTATGTGTTTTTGCAAAAACATCAACTGCTTAGTGCAATACAGCATTCCACCTATAATTGTTCAAGTGATTTAGCCCTTAGTGCTGGCAAAGCACTTATGTTTTTAAGTGTTCACCTACTTTTTATGGTTTTAATTAAGAAAGAATACTGCACTATGATCTCCCCTTTTTTGCCTCATATGTTCCCTGTGGAGGGATATTGGACAATATATATACAGTCAGTGCCAGGACAAGGTCATCTGGTGCCCAGGGTGAAGATGTAAAACTGCCTCCCGTATTAAGAAGAGTCAATGTAATTTCAAAACATGAAAATACTTAAAACAATACAAATTAAATTAGGTTTATTTCGATCATTTAATATGCAATAATAACCCACAGCATTTGCAACAGTTTCTGCAACAATAATCCCCAGCAATGCTTTTAGCTTAGGTTAAAAACCCCACCATTGATGGCAGCGTCTGCAATCCTCATATGAACTGGCTGGAGAGGTTAATTCTCTGGGAAGGGGGGAGCGCTGAAAGATTTTTTTGCTATAATGAAATGTGTTACTTTAACTGGTAATTGCGCGGTCATGCAAAACTGTACCCAGAAGAAATTTGTCATTTTTTTCCCCCACAAATAAAGCTTTCTTTTGGGGGTATTTGCCCACCCCAAAATAAATTTAGCATTTTTTTTCTTTTGGGGGTATTTGCACAGTTTTTATCATATGAACGAAAAAAGACTGAAAAGTTTGAAAAAAATATATATTTTTACTTTTTGTTATAAAACAGCTAATAAAAGAAAAAATCTTTATATATTTAGGCAAAAATGTAATCTGCTACATGTCTTTGGTAAAAAAAAAAAAAAATCCCAATAAGTGTATATTAATTGGTTTGTGTAAAGCTATAGTGCCTACATACAAGGGGGTATATACTAGAATTTTTTTTTTTTATACTAGTATCGGTGGCGATCAGCGATTAGGCTCAGGTTCCTGCCCCCCTTGGGGTGACTGCAGAGCGGCTTGCATTGACTTCTATTAAAGAATTAATTTGCAAGCTGCACTGAAGTCACGCTGTGCAGGGGGGCTTTAAAGTCAGGTGACACTGGCTGAGAAGGGGTAACATCTAGGGGCAATCAAGGGGTTAACTGTTTGTCTAACAATGTATAATATGTGCTGCTTTTTACTACTGATCAATTTGTTTATTTTCCCTACTTTGCATTTGTTTCCTCTGTACAGAGCAGTGTTGATTGTCAACACAGAGCTCTGGGTTGTGATTGGACACAGCCGATCAGCAGCTCTCAGCCATTAATCATTGGCCGGCATCGGCTGACAGACTCCCGCTGTGTACAATCACAGGGGAGTAGGGCGGGGCATACACCCAAAACAGGCAGTGACGTGTGGATACGTCCCGCACCTGTAGCTGCCATCTTTGGCAGGTTGGCTAGTGGTAATTACCATGGCGGCCGGGACTAGAAAGCGACTTTGTGCAGAGATTACTCCATCTGACCGGGAAGTGAAGGGCGGGGCTGGTCAAATACCCCGTACACACGGTCGGAAATTCCGACAGAAAATGTCTGATCGGACCATGTTGTCGGAAAAAAAATCTGACTTTTTCCATCGGAATTTCCGACAGAAAAAATTTAAGATCCTGCTCTCAAATTTTCCAACAACAAAATCTGATCGGACTTTTTCCGATCGTGTGTAGAGAATTCCGACGGACAAAGTACCACGCATGCTCAGATCAAATTACAAGACCAAAGCTATTGGCTACTAGCCTCTACGTAGTTCCGTCATACGCAACGAACGTCACCACGTTCAGAATGATCGGATTTTCCGAAAACTTTGTCCGACCGTGTGTATGCAACACCAGTGTCGGACAAAATCCGTCGGATTTTGTGGTCGGAATTTCCGACCGTGTGTACGGGGGCTTATGCTTGTGCCGGGTGCAGGAGCGCACTCGGCACTTGTTGTGGGCAGCTATTAGCTATGTAGCATGGCCAGTGAATACAGACGGTCAGTGGACTCGTCCAGCCAGGCAATTCTCCTGCGCCCCCTTCCTCCAGTAAATGGTTCCGCCCAGGGCATCCGCCCCTTCCGACCCCCTTGTACCAGCCCTGTATACAGAATATATGAAAACCATTGCCTTTTTTAAACCAGCTTATTCATTAAACTGCTCATCTACATTATTAGTGCGTTCTAATCCACTGAGGTTGCACCTGGTGGTGGTTGATGCATAAAGGACTATTTTTGGGCACTAAGGGCTCATGCACACTGCAGCTCAAGCTGCTTTTACAGGCATTTGAGCTTTTATTTCTCTGCCTAAAAGCTTGAAGAAGCTTGTGCTTTTTTGTGCTCTTTTAAAGTGTTTTTATTAAGCCTCTTCGAGCTTCTTTACGCTCTTTTGAGCATAAGCATTTTGTTTTGTTTTTGACAGCTCATTTTATAATTTTTTTTTTGTGCATTTTCGAGCTTCCTTGAGCTTTTGTGAGCATTTTCGCACATTTCTGGGCACTTAGGCATCTTTTCTGCTCAAAAGCTCTTCTCAAAAAATGAGAGGGGGGGTGGCGGGTTCTGCCTGTAAGAGCATATGCCTGTAAACTCCTGAAAAGGCCATAGTGTGCATGGACACATTGGCTAATTTGGAGGGAGTTTCCAGGCAGAAAAAAAAGCTCTTTGAGATGCAGTGTGCATGAGCCCTGATTGGTTTTCATGCTGGGAGAGAAAAGGAGTGTGATAATGACTTTGCATTATTATTTTAAGAAACAATTGGTGTTTTTGTATATATAAATAAAAAAATATAGATAGATATACCGGTATTTGTACAAAAAGTGCAGCGCTATTAATAATTACAAAATAAAAATAGAATACCATGCAGCAAAAGCATGTAAAAGAGCTCAAAAACAAAATCTTTACATTAGAAACAAGCAACAAACAAAAACCCTGCCCAATAATTTCCCAAAAACTAACACAGTTGAGGTATGATCTCAGACTCCTCCTAATGGAGAACTTTGAAAAATCATCCAAAAGGCTGAAAATGACATATTATGCTACAGGAAACAGGGCATGAAAATGATTAGCACAAAAATTAAGGGGACAAAGATATAAAACCAAGATACCATATATAATTCACCCCCACACCAACAATAAACTATATCACCCCCAAGATATAGCAGATGCCTTCAGCCATTATTACAGTACTTTGTACAATTTGAAGGACGACAGACACTAAATCTACCATTTAGCCTACCAGAGATTCATAAGGTAATTGAATCCCTCCCAGCGAATAAATCTCCAGGCCCAGACGGTTTCACTGGGGAATACTATAAGACCTTTAAACTCCTGCTAACCCCTTACTTGGAACGTACTTTTAACGCTGCTGCTGCCTCTTCCTCCTCACTAATTGTGACTTTGCCAAAGCCAGGGAAGGATCCAAATATGCCTCCAAATTTCAGACCCATTTCACTTCTAAATATTGATTTGAAATTGTATGCCAAACTTATTGCCACACACCTAATTGATATACTCCCCCTTCTTGATCATCCAGACAAGACGGGATTCACCAAGGGCCGACAGACCTCTGATGCTACACGCAGGTTAACAAATATTCTTTATTTGGCTAGACTTCATAAAAGGCTGTCTCTGCTGTTAGCATTGGACGCAGAGAAGGCCTTTGATCAAATTCATTGGCAATACCTAGCCCAGGTATTGGATATGTTTGGGTTTTCTGGTCCCATCATTTCAGCAATTTTGTCCCTCTACTCTAAACCATCTGCCCGGGTATATACCTTGGGAGTTCTATCCAAACATTTTGACATCTCAAACGGGACTCTGCAGGAATGCCCTTTATCCCCACTGATATTCAATTTGCTAATGGAGCCCTTAGTTACCTATATCCGCACACACCCTGACATTAAGGGATTCCCAATACAAAACTCTACCCACACCATCAGCCTATTCGCATACGACATTATTAGCATACTCAGAGAGGCAGAAACTTTCCTGGCTTTGGTACATTCCGCATTGGAACTATTTAATCAGATCTCATACTATAAATCAATGAGAGTAAATCATATATAATGGGATTTGGTATTGACCCACCTTTACAAGCGAAACTTAGTTCACGGTTCCCATACACCTGGAAAGATGATGGGATAAAATATTTGGGTATAACATTAACAGCATTCACAGAGAACCTAGTTATAGCCAATTACACTCCATTCCTCAGTATAATACGTAGAAAACTCCAGGATATTGCGAAGGTGGAATTGTCATGGTCAGGACGCTTAGCAGCCTTTAAGATGGTAGTAATGCTGCAGTTACTCTATTTGTTCAGGACCCTACCTATATGGTGTGAGTGAAAATCCCAGTAGATCAGCAGTTTTGGAATACTCAGACCAGGCTGTCTGGCACCAACAACCATGCCACATTCAAAGTCACTTAAATCCCCTTTCTTCCCCATTCTAATGCTCGGTTTAAATTTCAGCAAGTTTTCTTTGCCACATCTAGATGCCCAAATGCATTGAGTTGCTGCCATGTGATTGGCTGATTAGCAATTTGTGTTACCAAGCAATTGAACAGGTGTACCTAATAAAGTAGCCGGTGAATGTACAAGGGTTGGTCTCTCTAAAAAGAAAATACAGCTTTCTTGAAAAATAGCAGAATAGCTGGCACAGCTGGCACAGCTGGCACAGGGGATGAGCAACAAGGTATTAATCAGCTTCTATCACTTTCTTCTTGTGGCAAACATACTGTAACTAACCACTGTTCTAAATGCCTAGCAGGTTTTGAGTCTCTACTGCTTCTACCTACTCTCTCTGCAATTACTGTAACACATCCCACCTATAGTCCACTAAATTGTAATGCAGTCTTAAACCGGCGCACAATCTCCGTTTAGGCTACCACCAAGCACACATTGCCCAGACCTGCCCTGGTGTGTAGTGGAAAACACGGTTTACAAAACTGCTGCATCTGGATCTTCAAGACCAATGCAAACATTCAGCGCATTATCCCCCACAGCTCTGCCTTTCTGCACCTCATAGCACCTGTAGCTTTCTGCTTACATATGGTTAGGTCTGACTCACAGTCCCTCTACTATGTTTCCAAGGGGCATTTGAGTGGATTAGCTTTTTCTGATGTATAATTTACAAGAGTTTACATGCCATGTCAACTATATCTTCAATTTAAGAATATTACTCTAGTTCTTATAATGAGCAACACATCTGTTGAAACACCATAAATGACCCCTAACTTGTTTATGTGAAGTATTTTCTTGTTTGTCCTCTAAGTAATAAAAATACATTTTAAAAAGTAAAGTCTGATCCCATTTCAAAAATATCACCAGTGAAGCAGACAGATCCCAGGCCTTGGAATTCAACTCCCCAAATTTCAGATTACAGGGAAGCTCAAGGCTGTCCAACTGGCAGCTGTCCATTGTCGGCGGCCCATAACGTCCATGAAAACCTTCCTATTCTCTGCTTATGATATCACTTTCTTAAAAAAGTCCAGTCAACATAAATGTATTTTTAACACGTACACGGTCTACAAAGTTGGAGCAGGCCACTCTATGATGATAGCAAGGATCTTTCTATAAACAATTTTCTCATATAATAAAAATGTTAAAAAGTGAAAGGCTAAAACTAAATGTACGGTATCTCCTCGGGTTATCCCGAGACATGAAATGTACTGCAATACCAAATCTCCATCAACTATACCAGGTAAAATGTAGACCTGGGGTCGGCAACAGGTCAACCACTATTTACCCAAGGATCACGACCAAGCCAGCTGCCTCTCAGACCTCAGATCAGAGAAGCAATAGGAATTGCAGGGCTGAGGGAAGTACTAAGCTCCTTCTCACCTCTGACGTGCTGAGGAAACACATCAATGGACTTCCCTCATTCTGCCGGTTGCCACTGCATCTGAGGTCTGGTGGGTGAATTTGTGCTGTCATTTTTAGCTTACAGGAGTAGATTTACTGGAAGGGTTTTTTTGCACTCTTGGGGGAGATGACTTAGTTATTGCTGATCTCTACTCTGTTTGTTACGTATTACTGACCTTTGCACTGTACATTATCTAATACTGACCCCTGCACTGTGCGTACATGCTACTGACCTCTGAACTTTGCATTACCGAATACCAATTGCTGCGCCGCTCTGTGTTACTCCTGGCCTCTGAATTCTGTGAGAGATGCTACTGACCACCAATAAGGACCATTTTCTTTTTTTTATGATTTCAGCAGAGTGAGAACCATATTGCATAGGTGTACAGCTAAAGATGGGTTCACAACATCAATGCTGCTAAAGTAAGTACCAGGTCCCAGGACAGATGAGTGCATCCTACAGGATGTATGTGGTTGAAGATTCAGCTGTGTTGCTGGTGCTTCCCTAGAGTTGTTCTAAGTGACTGCCATACAAGGATAGAGAATGTGTAGTGGTCATGCAACTAAACTGCTGTTGATTTCCAGTTAGATTCTGGAAGAGACCTGACAGTCGATGGTCCTGCTTTACATAAAGGACTATTGGAAATACACAAAAATTAGGCAAAATGTGAAGGAAGAATTAAAACCCTTTTGTAGTTCTTACTGGTATCTTAGAAAGATTTTCCCTAACTTCCTGTCTTGCTGACGATTAAGACAGGATTTAAGCAGGTGTCTGCCATTAGGTGGCTCTCTGTCCCAAAATAATGTGCAGGGAATAATGTAATTGGGTGTTAGGTCCATTTTAGACAAAGCTTTCCTGTAGCTATTTAATGGGTGGAGTTAGTGCCCATATATATATATATATATATATATATATATATATATATATATATATATATATATATATATACTGGGTTGGGAGGAGCCTAGTGCAGATGGGGCATCGGAGCCAATTATCCCACATCTATACAGATGTACAGTAGTTAGCACAGCCAAGGCCCTGCTCAGGGTAGAAGTCACAGGAGAAGTGTACAGAATTCAGTAGGAGCAGCTGCAACATTCTGGTCTCTGGAATGACTAGAGCAGAGTCATGAGCTGGATGCATAAATGGGCAAGTCAGAGTGAATACTAATGACTCAGGGAACTAGAGAGTAACTTCAGGGAGCTGGGAAGAGTTTTGGAGTGGGACTTGAAAGAAGATACTGGTATATTATAGAAGGTGTCTTGTTAATCTCAGCTGACAGAACAAGATGCTTCACCTTGCGAATCTCGGTTTAAATAGAGCAGAAGGCTACAGATATACTATACAGGAAGATGAGTCCCAACAATGTGGTGCTCCCAAAGAAAGAGAGACAGACTATGCAAAAAGGAAGATGGCTTAGGAGTGGCAGGTTATTGTGCTGCTTTCACATGACTGTTACGGTATGTCCACCATGTACTATATTACCAAAAGTTTGGGACGCCTGCCTTCACACGCACAAGAACTTTAATGGCATCCCAGGCTTAGTCCGTAGGGTTCAATATTGAGTTGGCCCAACCTTTGCAGCTATAACAGCTTCAACTATTATGGGAAGGCTGTCCACAAGGTTTAGGAGTGTCTCTATAGGAATGTTTGACCATTCTTCCAGAAGCACATTTGTGAGGTCAGGAAGCCTGGTTTGCAGTCTCCGCTCTTATTCATCCCAAATGTGTTCTATCAAGTTTAGGTCAGGACTCAAGTCAAGTTCCTCCACCCCAAACTCGCTCATCCATGTCTTTATGGACCTTGCTTTGTGCACTGGTCCAAATAATTTGGTGGAGGGGGGATTATGGTGTGGGGTTGTTTTTAAGGCATTGGGCTTGGATCCTAAGTTCCAGTGAAGGGAACTCTTAAGGAGTCAGCATACAAGAAATTTTGATCAATTTCATGCTCCCAACTTTGTGGGAACAGTTTGGGGATGGCCCCTTCCTGTTCCAACATGACTGCGCACCAGTGCACAAAGCAGGGTCCATAAAGACATGGATGAGCGAGTTTGGGGTGGAGGAACTTGACTGGCCTGCACAGAGTCCTGGCTTTAACCCGATAGAACATCTTTGGGATAAATTAGAGTGGGGACTGCGAGCAGCGGCTTCTTGTCCACATCAGTGCCTGACCTCACAAATGCTCTACTGGAAGAATGGTCAAACATTCCCATAGACACTCATAAACCTTGTGGACAGCCTTCCTAGAAGAGCTGAAGCTGTTATAGCTACAAAGGGTGGGCCAGCTCAATATTGAACCCTACTAAGACGCCATTAAAGTTCATGTGCGTGTAAAGGCAGGTGTCCCAATACTTTTGGTAATATAGTGTATGATTGGCAAAGTGATGTCAAGTGACCCCATATGTCCATGTGATTGGTCGCTGTCATCTTTTGACGAACACCAGTAAAGTACGGAAACGATATCCTTTGTGTGGGGACATTCCTTTCTTTTGAAGGACATCAACTGGTGAAAACATTTTTTGTGGCCGAACCTTTTAGATCATGCCTCACACAATGTTATACAAAAAATGATTGCTTTGAAGAAAAAAAAAAAAATCAAGAGCAGTTCTAAAATAAGTTTTAGCCAGTCAGCAGCCAAGTTTTCCTTCATAACCAGAGAAGTTTGACAGGTTTCAAGTCAAAACTCACAGACAAATTATGTTTTTATTTCCATCCCCACAGGCAAATGATGATGAGAGAAGAAGGAAAACAAGGCCAATACATAGCTTAATGCTTATATGCAAGATGTACAACATAATAACCGCTAATGAACAAAATGTCCTCGGCAGGTTCTCGCACTGCAAACGTGTCAGAATAATTTAAATTTAGTAAATGAGGCCATGTGTACATTTCACGTTTCCAGAGAAAACCCTCCTCAGGAATGCCTCAAGGGCTTATTTTAGGCCTTTCCAGCGTCTGCATTTCAAAACAGAATTGTTTGCCCAATATGTGTTGGTTCAGATCACAAGACTGCATTAAATTAGTTTGATCTGTTGCATTTATTTAGCTATTTATATACTGTAGATATTGAAGGCTTTCTAATGAGTCATAAAAGGTGGATGTCTTGTCCACTAAATAGTATTTGAGATGTCCTATTGATCTGCATTAATACTACTTGTCTATAAATCTCAGCACTAGGATACAAGACCCAATAAACAGAACTGTAGTGCTACCTCCTTATGAGCCGTTGGATAGGATGGGTCCTCTGTTCTTTGCCTCAACCTTCTCAAGAACCTCAGCTCCTCTGACACACCAGCTTGTGTGTACATACATACTGTATCACAGAAATTCACTGAAATTAATACCTAGTACCCAATAGTAGTGCTATATCAAAGAAAACCAGCACCAAACAAGGTAGTAAAGGCAAACCTAATATACTTCAGTGACCCGTTATACAGCCAAAAATTGCCAATGGTTGGTGTCAGCCCCAATTAATGTACAACATGGTCCACAATGGGAAAGCGGAATGATGAGGAGCACCAGGGCTGACACCCAAATACTAAATCGTTTTTTTAAACTACGTACGTTTATATTAGCTTTAGCATATGTTGTTTTTTCTGGATATGTTTAAATTTGGATATATAGTATACAGGGGGTCCCCAACTTACGAACGCCCGACCTACGAACAACCCCTACTTACGAACAGGGCGCTGCGGGGACCCTCCGCCATTTTCCGCTATTTTTCGGCCGTTCTGCGCATGCGCGGCCATACGGAGATTCGGAAAATGCCGGAAATGTCCGTAATTTGCCGCGCATGCGCAGAACGGCAATAGACGGAACATCGGAAATGTCCGGAAATCTCCGTATTTGTCGGTCTGCGCATGCGCGGCCGACTTACGAACAATTCCGACTTCCGTACAGGCGGCTAGTCCCTAACGAGTTCGTAACTCGGGGACCCCCTGTACTTACTGTGTGTGTGTTTACTTTAGAGAATCCTCCATTGTGCTATCCAAGGGCCCTACCCTAAAGAAGAACACACTGGTCAAAACGCGTCAAGACTGCTTGGGCAAAATGCACAATTTAGTATATCTATTTTAATTTACTGTAATGTATCATTCTATACATGTTAAATGTTATTTGTACATTTTTAATGTTTAGCCACTTCAATACCCGCATATTGCCATATGACATCCGCAGGTGGGATCTCCCATCCTGTACAGGCCACATATGACGTCCTCGGCTTCCCTGGTAGTATAGGAGGCACACGCGCCCGCAGCGTCACTCTGGAGCTGATGCGCATGCCCGGCAACCACGCTGTCCGCCAGGCACTCGCGATTGCTGGCGACAGATCAGGAACGTGGATCTCTGTGTGTAAACAAACAGATTCATGTCCTGTCAGGGGAGAGGAGACAGATCGTGTGTTCCTAGTATATAGGAACACCAATCGGTCTCCTCTCCTAGTCAGTACCATCCCCCACAGTTAGAATCACTTCTTAGGTAACACATTTAACCCCTTGATTGCCCCTAGTGTTAACTCCTTCCCTGCCAGTGACATTTACACAGTAATCAGTGCATATTTATAGCACTGATCACTGTATAATATGTCAATAGTCCCAAAATAGCGTCAAAGGTGTCCGTTGTTTCCGCCACAAAGTCACAGTCATGATAAAAATCAGAGATCGTCACCATTACTAGTAAAAAAAAAAAAAAAAAATGCCATAAATCTATCCCCTATTTTGTAGACGCAATAACTTTTGTGCAAACCAATCAATATAGCTTATTGCGATTTTTTTTACCAAAAATATGTAGAAGAATACATATCGGCCTAAGCTGAGGAAAAATTATTATTTAATTTTTTTTTAAATTGGGATATTTATTAGAGTAAAAAGTTAAAAATATTGTGTTTTTTCAAAATTGTCGGCCTTTTTTGTTTATAGCTCAAAAAATAAAAAACGGCAGAGGTGAACAAATACCACCAAAAGAAAGTTCTATTTGTGGGGGAAAAAATTGATTTGGGTACAGTGTTGCATGACAGCACAATTGTCATTCAAAATGTTACAGCACTCAAAGCTGAAAATTGGCCTGGGCAGAAAGGGGGGGGGGGGGTGACATTTTAGCTTTTTCAATAAATGTTCGTTTTATCTTTTCATTATTTTGTATGACCATTTAATATTTGGCATTCCCCTTTCTCATTGTGGACCATGTTGCAAACTTAATATATTGTCACCCAATATGGCTGGTAACTAGGCAAGCATAATATGGATTAAAAATTGTAATAACACAACACAATTTAGCATACAAAGTGATTAACAGTAAGGACTAGGCATAAGATGACATTTGGCATCCAGATCAGTAGAAACAGTAGAAAGGCAACCTTAAGTACAGATGTGAGCAGTAGTAGATTTTAATCTATCGAGTGCTGGAACTATACTACCAGAGTGTGTTTATGGTGGGAATGCTAGTTCTAGACTGACTGGGTATGCACTGTCCAAAAGAAAAGGAGGATGGTAGCAGGGGGCTTGCAGAATAATTATTACGAGAAGGGCAGTTCTTAGAGATGTTCTTCTGCTGGATAACACTGGGGCCCTTTAAGAGTGTCGGTGCACCTAAGGCCCCTTTCACACTGGGGCGGTGAGCCGCGGTGACGGTAAAGCAGCGCTATATTTAGCGCTGCTTTACCGTCGTTTTCACCGCGGTTTTCGGCCGCTCGCGGTGCGGTTTTACCCCCCGTGAGCGGCCGAAAAAGGGTTAAACACCCCCCGCAGAGCGCCGCCGTAGCGGCGCTTTGCGGCGGTATTGCCGCGGTTTTACCGCGGTCTCCCATTCTTTTCAATGGGAAGGAGCGGAATAGGAGCGGTGAACACACCGCTCCTATCCCGCTCCAAAGATGCTGCTAGCAGGACTTTTTTTTTCATCCTGCTAGCGCACCGCTCCAGTGTGAAAGCCCGCCGGCTTTCACACTGGAGTTAAAGGGGCAGGATTTTTTCATGCGGTGAACAGGCGCTATTTTTAGCGCTGCACCGCATGAAAAACGCCCCAGTGTGAAAGGGGCCTAACCACTTTCCTACTCTGCACTTTTACCCCCTTCCTGCCCAGGCTAATTTTCAGCTTTCAGCACTGTTGCACTTTGAATTACAATTGCGTGGTCATGCAACATGTACCCAGATTAAATGTTTCACATTTTTTACACACAAATAGAGCTTTATTTTGGTGGTATTTAACCACTTCCCGACCGCCCCATGTACATATACGTCAACAGAATGGCACGTACAGGCAAAAGGACGTACCTGTACGTGCCATTCTTCCGGCGGGTGGGGGGTCCGATCGGACCCCCCCCCGGCCGGCGGGGACGGTCGGTATCGCTTCAGGAGCGATCCGGGATGAGGGGACGGCCAGTGGTTTCTGGCCACCCCCTCGCGATCGCTCCTGGCGAATCAGATGCTTCCTCTGTCTGTGTCAATCAAAACACAGGCAGAGGAAGTGATGTCACACTCGGCGCGCCGGTCAGAAAGACCGGAACGCCGAGGAGTAAACACACACAGGTTAGTGCACCAACAGTACACTGACACCAGTACACATAGGCACACAAATAACCCCCCTGTCACCCCCAGATCACCCCCCAGATCACCCCCAGATCACCCCCTCCCCCCCAGTCACAGTGTCACTAATTGCAGTGATCATTTATTTACTGATCACTGCATTTAGTGTCAGTGTGACTGTAATAACTGTCAGTGCAGTTAGTTTTAGGTCCAAGGTAGCCCCCTACCCCCCCCCTAATAAAGGTTTAACCCCTTGATTGCCCCCCCAGGTAACCCTTTCACCCCCTTTTGCCAGTGTCACTAAGCGATCGTTTTTCTGATCGCTGTATGTGTCACTGGTGTCGCTAGGTAACCATTTTTTTTTTTTAGGTAACCGCCATGTTTATATAGGTTCATAAATAGGTTTATAGGTCAGGCACCCCCATATTACAACCTAAATAAAGGTTTTAACCCCCTGATTGCCCCTAGAGTTAACCCTTTCACCAGTGATCACCGTATAAGTGACGCTGGTTAGCCAGTTAGTTATTTCGTTATTTAGGTTCCCCGTCAGGTTTTTATATAGTGTCAGGTACCCCCATATATTACCTAATAAAGGTTTTAACCCCCTGATTGCCCCTAGTTAACCCTTTCACCCCCTTTTGCCAGTGTCACTAAGCGATCGTTTTTCCGATCGCTGCATTAGTGTCACTGGTGCCGCTAGGTAGCCAGTTTTTTTTTTTAGGTAACCGCCAGGTTTATATAGGTTCATAAATAGGTTTATAGGTCAGGTACCCCCATATTACAACCTAAATAAAGGTTTTAACCCCCTGATTGCCCCTAGAGTTAACTCTTTCACCAGTGATCACCGTATAAGTGACGCTGGTTAGCCAGTTAGTTATTTAGGTTCCCCGTCAGGTTTTTATATAGCGTCAGGTACCCCCATATAATACCTAATAAAGGTTTTAACCCCTGATTGCCCCTAGTTAACCCTTTCACCAGTGATCACCGTATAACTGTTACGGGTGACGCTGGTTAGTTAGCTTGTTTTTTATACTGTCAGGGCACCCGCCATTTATTACCCAATAACGGTTTAACCCCCTGATCGCCCGGCGGGTGATATCAATTAGGTTTTAGGGTCAAATAAGGTCTGCGTCGCCCCAGGTTAGTGCCAGTACCGCAAACACCCACGCACAAAGCATACACCTCCCTTAGTGGTACAGTATCTGAACAGATCAATATCTGATCTGATCAGATCTATACTAGCGTCCCAGCAGTTTAGGGTTCCAAAAAAATGCATTGTTAGCGGCATCAGCCCAGATACCTGCTAGCACCTGCGTTTTCCCCCTCCGCCCAGCCCAGCCCAGCCCACCCAAGTGCAGTATCGATCGATCACTGTCACTTACAAAACACTAAGCACACATAACTGCAGCGTTCGCAGAGTCAGGCCTGATCCCTGCGATCGCTAACAGTTTTTTTGTGGTAGCGTTTTGATTCAGTCGCTAACAGTCAGGAGCTTTTTTACCTGTAAATCTCAAAAAAATAAAAAAATAGTTGTCGTTTTATTGTTCTCTCTCTATTGTTGCTCTTTTTTTACTCCATTCTATTCTGCAATGTTTTATTATGTTTTATCATGCTTGCTTTTCAGGTATGTAATTTTGTTTACTGTGTTTTAGTGTTAACCATTTTTTTGTTTTCAGGTGCGCCATTCAGTTGCAGCGCGGATTTATTTATCTTGACAGCAACAGCGTTTGCTCCCACGATACATAAAGACGCGACTCCAACACTGTAGGAGGTGATTTCACCACCACAGTTAAAAAAAAAGAGCATATATGCCGAAGCATGGGGGCAGCAGGGGCGGAGGAGCGATTGGCTCCTAATGCTGCGTACATACGGTCGAAATTCCGACGGAGCCTTGCCCCGTGGAAAAGTGCAACTGTGTGTACATGGCATAACTTTTGTGGGAGGATGCCCCCTTGCTTCGGCATATATAAATGGTGCATGTATGCCCATCATTAGAAGTGGGTGGATGAAGGGAGGTATTCTAATGATGGGCATACCCACCGATCAATCTCTTTTTTTCATTCAGCCAAGAGGCTGCATGAAAAATAAAGATTACAATATATGTCCAGTATGTTGCTGGACTTTGAATGGTTATACCAGAATGATGCCTGCAGGTTTAGGTATCATCTTGGTATCATTCTTTTCAGCCAGTGATCGGCTTTCATGTAAAAGCAATTCTAGCGGGTAATTAGCCTCTAGACTGCTTTTACAAGCAGTGGGAGGGAATGTCCCCCCTCCCGGATATAAACCGCGCCATTGGGAAATTGGGAAAGCGTTTTATCACACCGATCTTGGTGTGGTCAGATGCTTTGAGGGCAGAGGAAAGATCTAGGGTCTAACAGACCCCAATTTTTTCAAAAAAAGAGTACCTGTCACTGCCTATTGCTATCATAGGGGATATTTACATTCCGTGAGATAACAATAAAAATGATAACAAAAGAAAAAAATGGAGGGAACAGTTTTAAAATAAAATAAAAAAGCTAAATAAATAAAAAAAATTAAAAAAAAAAAAAAAAGCACCCCTGCCCCCCCCTTCTCTTGCGCAAAGGCGAACACAAGCGTTGGTCTGGCGTCATACGTAAACAGCAATTGCACCATGCATGTGAGGTATCACCGCGAAGGTCAGATCGAGGGCAGTAATTTTAGCAGTAGACGTCCTCCATGAATCTAATGTGGTATCATGTAAAGGCTTTTAAAGGCTTTTAAAAATGTATGTAGTTTGTCGCCACTGCGTGTTTGTGCGCAATTTCAAAGCATGTCGTGTTTGGTATCCATGTACTCGGCCTAAGATCATATTTTTTATTTCATCAAAAATTTGAGCAATGTAGTGTGTTTTAGTGCATTAAAATAAAAAAAAGTGTATTTTTTCCACAAAAAATGCGTTTGAAAAATCGCTGCGCAAATACTGTGTGGAAAAAAAAAATGCAACACCCACCATTTTAATCTGTAGGGCCTTTGCTTTAACAATATATATAGTGTTTGGGGGTTCAACGTAATTTTCTTGCAAAAAAAAAATATGTTTTCATGTAAACAAAAAGTGTCAGAAAAGGCTTTGTCTACAAGTGGTTAGAAGAGTGGGTGATGTGTGACATAAGCTTCTAAATGTTGTGCATAAAATGCCAGGACAGTTCAAACCCCCCCCAAATGACCCCATTTTGGAAAGTAGACACCCCAAGCTATTTGCTGAGAGCAATGTTGAGCCCATTAAATTTTTTTTTTTTTTGTCCCAAGAGATTGAATAATGAAAAAAAAAAAAAAAAATATATATATTTTTTTTACAAAAAGTTGTCACTAAATGATATATTGCTCAAACATGTCATGGGCATATGTAGAAATACACCCCAAAATACATTCTGTTGCTTCTCCTGAGTACGGGGATACCACATGTGTGGGACTTTTTGGGAGCCTAGCCGCGTACGTCACCCCAAAAACCAATCACCGCCTTCAGGCTTTCTAAGGGTGTAATTTTTTTATTTCACTTCTCACTGCCAATCACAGTTTCGGAGTCCATGGAATGCCCAGATGGTATAAAACCCCCCAAAATGACCCCATTTTGGAAAGTAGACACCCCAAGCTATTTGCTGAGAGGTATTGTGAGTATTTTGCAGATCTCGCTTTTTGTCACAAAGTTTTGAAAATTGAAAAAAGAAACAAAATATTTTCTTTTCTTTACTTTCTTCATTTTCAAAAACAAATGAGACATGTAAAATACTCACCATGCCTCTCAGCAAATAGCTTGGGGTGTCTACTTTCCAAAATGGGGTCATTTGGGGGGGTTTTGTGCTATTTTGGCATTTTATGGCCTTCGAAACTGTGATAGGTAGTGAGGAGTGAAATCAAAAATTTGCACCCTTAGAAATCCTGAAGGCGGTGCTTGGGTTTCGGGGCCCCGTACGCGGCTAGGCTCCCAAAAAGTCCCACACATGTGGTATCCCCATACTCAGGAGAAGCAGCAAAATGTATTTTGGGGTGCAATTCCACATATAACTATGGCATGTGTGAGCAATATATCATTTAGTGACAACTTTTTGAAATTTTTTTTTTTTTTTGTCTTTATTCAATCACTTGGGACTAAAAAAAAAAATATTCAATGGGCTCAACATGCCTCTCAACAAATAGTTTGGGGTATCTTCTTTCCAAAATGCGGTCATTTGGGGGGGTTTTGTGCTATTTTGGCATTTTATGGCCTTCGAAACTGTGATAGGTAGTGAGGAGTGAAATCAAAAATTTGCACCCTTAGAAATCCTGAAGGCGGTGCTTGGGTTTCGGGGCCCCGTACGCGGCTAGGCTCCCAAAAAGTCCCACACATGTGGTATCCCCATACTCAGGAGAAGCAGCTAAATGTATTTTGGGGTGCAATTCCACATATAACCATGGCATGTGTGAGCAATATATCATTTAGTGACAACTTTTTGAAAACATTTTTTTTTTTTTTTTTTTTTGTCTTTATTCAATCACTTGGGACTAAAAAAAAAATATTCAATGGGCTCAACATGCCTCTCAGCAAATAGCTTGGGGTGTCTACTTTCCAAAATGGGGTCATTTGGGGGGGTTTTGTACTTCTCTGCCATTTTAACACCTCAAGAAATGAGATAGGCAGTCATAAATTAAAAGCGGTGTAAATTCCAGAAAATGTACTCTAGTTTGTAGACGCTATAACTTTTGCGCAAACCAATAAATATACGCTTATTGGCATTTTTTTTACTAAAGACATGTGGCTGAATACATTTTGGCCCAAATGTTTGACTAAAATTGAGTTTATTAGATTTTTTTTATAACAAAAAGTAGAAAATCTCTTTTTTTTTCAAAATTTTCGCTCTTTTTCCGTTTATATCGCAAAAAATAAAAATCACAGAGGCAATCAAATACCATCAAAAGAAAGCTCTATTTGTGGGAAGAAAAGGACGCCAATTCTGTTTGGGTACAACATTGCATGACTGCGCAATTACCAGTTAAAGCAGTGCAGTGCGAAATTGAAAAAAGACCTCTGGTCCTTTGGCTGCCAAATGGTCCGGGACTGAAGTGGTTAATCACCACTGTGTCTTTTTTATTTTTTGCTAAATAAACGAAAAAAGACCGTAAAGTTTAAAAAAAATAAAAAAATGAAAACTTTTTCATAGTTTGTTATACAATTTTGCAAACTGATGTGTGCTGATGAGGCAGCATGGATGGAAGGCACTGATGAGTGCCACTGGTAGGTGACACTGATGAGGAGGCAATGGTGGGCATAAATTGGCAGCACTGGTGGGTACTGTTGGGACTGCACTCATAATCAATGTACATGTCCCTTTTAGAGAAGCCGGTTATCAGCTCTCTTCTCCCTTCCTCACGCTGCCCGCGCGAGGAAAGGAATGCCGATAACTGGCTTCCGTTAACATCGCTGATTGCCTCTTTATCTCAATCCGTTTTCACCAGTGTCCGGAGGACCACCGAGCACACTGCCCACGCACCACAGCGGGCAGGATTACGGGACATCTAAAAAATGACGTCTAAAAAGTGTTTTTGGCTAGGCTTAGGACCTGGATTGATGGGCTTTGGGTTTGTGTTAATTACATCAGTTTGAGACACTTCTGAAATCATTCAGAATTTATTGACAGTTACATTTGATCTGCAGTTGACCTCCATCTGACCTGTATTTGACCTACCTCAAGCGGCCTTTACATTCTCATAGATTTCTATCAGAATGCAAAACCCACTTGGGAAAAGTCCATTGACACAGTCCCCTTACAATTTAACCCATCTACTAGGTCAAGTAAACCCCTACACATAACCATTAACCTGAGCAAACAACCTCTAGTACTCCAGGCCTATTTACTCAAATTAAACCAGAACTTAAATCAGTACTAAAGCCTACATTTTTTTTTTCTTTATAAAGTTTATGTCCATTCTGAGCAACTGTAAGGTGACAACTTATTACTTAACACAGTGCTGCTTTAGACTTACACTTTGTTTAAATGGTGCAGCCTTCAGCATTTTCCATGTGGCCTCCCTGAACTTCTGGTCAAGAGCATGCAATCTGAACCTTAAAAGTGGAGCTCCAGCCCCCCCCCACCAAAAAATTCAAAGTCAGTAGCCACAAATAATGTAGCTGCTGACTTTTAATATTAGGACACTTACCTGTCCAGGGATCCCGAAAGCTGATTTTTTTTTTTTATTCGGCTGGTGGGTGCTGCCGCCGCCATTCCTTGTAAGGGAAACCGGCAGTGAAGCCTTGCAGCTTCACAACCGGTTCCATACTGCACATGTGGAGAAGCACGCTGCGCTTTGTGAATGGCCTGGCGGCAGGGTAAGGAGGAGGAGGGCCGAACTTCCGGGGAACCTCGCTGTGGGTACCTGTCAAAAAATAGGTTCCTGCTCCCCCCTCCCGAAAGGTGCCAAATGTGGCAGCGGAGGGGGGGGGGAGAAAGCAGACAAGCGGAGCTTCTTCTTGTGGGTGGAGCTCCACTTGAAAAAAACCTGTCCCATTTACCTTTCTGGGACCGCTGAAGCCTTATGTTATCATTCTATGCCTCTGAGCTTCCTGTGCAAGTCCATTGCAGGCAATTGCAGCAGATATTCTGTGAGCGTGCATATAAGGGTGATGTCCTGCAAGCTAAAGAGCCAACCTTGCAAGGGAAATCATAGCCGGCGATTGGGAAAGCAGGTGACTGGGAGGACAAGAATGCAGAAGCTTTTAGAAGAAGAAGTAGACAATTAAATTTGCCCAAAAAAAACTAAACGGTTTAATAGAATAAGAATTAGCAATAATATATCCATAAACTTTTTACCCGTAAACTTAAGTTCTAATGTCAACCCTAAACCTCAAGTTAGAATACAAGCAGCAAGATTATAATATTATGCATATAATGGCATTGTTATAATATTATGGCATCATGAAGATGCTAGGTAATATTATTACAATGGAAGAAATATGCCAAATCAAATCTCAATACGTGACAAAAATGGTAACCGACCGTGTGCCACATTATCCACACTGAAAAACCTGCATTTAATGGTTTTCATTCTATTTAACTGATCCAGCCTGTAGTGTTCAATAAAGTCTATAAGCAGCACCCTTGTGAATATGGTGGCATGACAAGACCTGGGCTGTTTACTGGTATCACTGACAATGACAGAGCAATGTGGAGTCCAAAAATAATGAGACAATCAGGATCAGAAGTCAGAATCCAGAAAAAACTCAGGGCATGCTGTTGTGGCCAGGGATAAGCTGGCACCTAATACCAGAGAAAATGGATACAGAAGAGATCTGGAGCAGAGCTTCACGGTATACAATTTGGTGGTTTAAAATCAATTCTGGTGGACTAACCCTTTTTAAAAAAAAATAAAAGTCTTCATATGCATTTTGGCAATGTATTCAGTATTTTCATTTTTCAAAATAAAAAATGCTAATACCATTAGTCATGGATATTAAAAATTGGTCTCCCTGTTCTGCAATTCATTAGAGCCGTTAATAGCTGATAAAAAAAGAAAAATGCACTATTGTGCAATACATTGGTACTGGATTTGCATATTTTTTATGTTGGACTGTTTGGAAAACTTTAAACTGTTTACAGATTATGTAAATAACTACTTAATGCACTCTGTGACACAATGAAGCGGATGTTTTCAACCAAAAAAAATAAAATAATTACTTTAGTCTTGCATAGTAAGTAAATATACATTTCCTGAAAGACTCCATGGCAGACTACGTGTGGGTTAACCCCGACCCCACTCTCATACATTTGAGCTCACCACTAGAGACTGCATTCCTTTTTTGGCCTCCTCTTCAGACCTACAACCAATGCACTTATGTTTTTCGGACATCCAAATCGATAGAGGTTGTTGCCGGGCATATGTCTTAGCGGTGTGAGGATGGCCCAGGGCCCAGCCATGGGCGGGTGTGCCGCTTCAGGCCCCTATGTCCAGTGATGGGGACAGCCTTTCATATGCCCAGGCAAGGAAGCGGTGGACCTGTTGGCAGGTCGGAAGATTTATCTTTCCTCCATGGCAGAACGTTTTTGTATGTGATCGTCTAGTAGGGGTGGCACAGGTGCAGTTTGGGGCACTTATTAGCTTATCCCTCTGGGCACAGTAAAGCATTGCACGTCAGCTCGCTATTTGTTGTTTTCCCACAAAAAGAAGTTAAAGTATAACTAAAGGCAAAATTATTTTTTCATTTTGGATAGAGTGGAGAGGGATTAAAACATCTGTCAGGTTTTATTGCTGCCTGTGCTTCCATTAGGAAAATTCACCCTCTCCATTTGTCCTGTTTACCATTATCATTGAAAGTAAAAGAAAAACAGAATTTTGGGTTGTCCCCAGAAAAGTAATAAAGGGGAAACCTTCCAATGGGGACACTAGTTAAAGTGACCTGGGGGTCCCCCAAAAATTTGCTTAATTTGCAGGGATTTCATCTCACTTCCTGTTTTGGCTATAGCACAGGAAGTGAAGGAAAATCTCCACAATGGGACACAGATGGTGAAAAATAAAATCTGACAGAGGTTATAACATCCCTTACCCTATCCAAAATGGAATAAAAAAAGAGTTTTGACTATAGTTCTACTTTAAGTGAACACTTCACATCAGGAGACAGAAAGGAATTTGCAATGTTACATACAACGCTGGGGTCCGGCACAAATTTATGCAGATATTCCCATCTGCACTCATTTTAAAACAACTTTAGCAGCTGCACTGCCATGACCTAACTCTATATAAGATAACCTGTCTGAGTTTCAGATTGAAAAAGACTTCCTGTCCCAGTGACCACACAAGACACATAGCAGAAAAAAATCTGACAGTTGTTCCAACTCTTTCGCACACCAAAACCTACGGTAATTAAATATATTTTTTGCTCTTGTTCCATTTTAAAGGTGGAGTTTTACTTTATACTTTTCCTTTATAATTGCTCCAAACCTATTTGTTTCAATGGTTTTTATTTCAAGTTTTACAAAATACCACATTAACATAATAAAACAAATTATTACTTGTTGTAACAGTGTCATTACTATATGTCTGGCTTCCTACAGTATCACTCGATATCAATTTTTAAAGATGTGGAGCCAGTTTATCAACTATCTATAACATTGATAGTACATTAGAAAGAAAAGGAAAGAATAGAGAAATTAAGTTAAGTCAATGAAAGTAAGAAGAAGAAGTAAGGAAGAAGGAGACTCTTGTAATTAAATTTCCGCCCCCTGTCCCCCCCTCCGGACTATCTATATCAGTACCGCCCTAGAACCTTCAGATAGATATTGGATCCAAGGATTCCATATCTTTTCAAATTGAGGCATTTTATCATTAAGTGACGCTGTCATCCTTTCATTGAGTATAATCCAGGAGAGTTTGTACTTGAGCTGGTCGAATGGCACTATTGTTCGTTTCCATGCTTTTGCTATTATAATTTTGGCTGCTATAAATATATATCTTATAAGATGCTTAAGAGGTTTTGATACCTTTTTTACTTCGGTTCCCAGCAGTGCCTGAGTCGGAGATCTAATTATATTCACCTGGGTGAGTGTATAAATAAAGTTATATACCCTGATCCAGTACCGCCTCACCTTGGGGCACTGCCACCATATATGGTACATTGTGCTCGTCTGCCCACATCCGCGAAAACAAAGAGGGATGCTCCGGGTATAAAAGTTGCCAACCTTGCCGGGACCATGTGCTCCAAACCTATTTGACTGTTAAAATAGGCTTTTTTTTTTCAATGCCATGAAGTACAGTGAAACTTTGCATGGTCCCGTGGAGAACAAAACATCCACAATTGATGTAAGTCACTGAATTAACACATTGTTACCAGTGTATCGGCCATAACCCCTAGGGGCAGCCTTGACTTTTCTGGGCTTACCAATTACCTCCTCGTAGCTCATCTTCCGTTGTCTAGGGGTTCCCAGGGTTAGTACCCAGTAACTTTAGAGCTGACACACAAAAGTCCTTTTGAGGATTTTTATTTTGAAGGGGTAACATCCAACAGTAACACAGTCTCAGGTGGGAATAGAGGACACGGGTGATAAAACTCAGGCACTTTGAACTGCTGACATCCACTGAATGTCTCTAATCTACCCAGAGAGTAGCCACTCGCAACTGGGCGCTTCACTGCTGGATAAACCTCTAGCCAGAGATCTAGCAGCCAGCATGTGATCTGGAAAACTTAGCAAAGTCTCTGCCACAGACTAGATTGTAACTGAAGATAAGTAGGAACCTTTCTCACAGTACCTGGATCTTTCAGCCTTCTTGGCGATACTGTGGGAAGTGTGGATTCTTTAGTGTCCATACAACTCAGCTCCCAGGCTCTTACTGAGCAGCCATCTGATGTGTCAGAGAATTTGTCAGGAGTTATCGGGGCTGATAACAGAGGAATGGGCCAGGAGAGAGCTACGGGACTTAGCTCTATGAAGAGAGATAACAAAAAGACTGCAGATATATATGGGCACAGCTAAAACGTCATGAATTGGGTTTACATCCACTTTAAGTTGCAGCCTCCAGGTCTGCATTGTTAAAAAATCCTAGAGGTGTTGCAGAAACTTATACATGCGAGTCAAGTCGAGTAAGGAACCTCAGATGACCCCAGTGAAGGAGCCAACCGGGTGCCTACATTCAAAAATTAGCTCCAAACACAGTGGAAATAGGAAACAGCAGCAGAGGCCAAAAACCCACCTAAGGTTTTAACCACCGTTTCTGACAGACTGTTCAACTCAGGTCCTCAGGTATTCTGTTCAGAAAAAGCAATGCACACAGACCTCCTAAAGCGAAAACCGTGATATCAACGAAGACAACATCAGACAAAGAGGGGACGCATTTGGCACCCTTATGTATCATTGTATTTACTTATCCACTTGTGCCCATCAGGAGCTTCATGATAGTAGGGATACATGCCAACCTCTTCAGACAATTGCTCCCCTTGTCTCACTGTCTGTTGCCCGAGCAACAGACAGTGTACACCCTATGCTACGGAAATTGTACCATGATGTGTCTGAGCTTCAGTCAGCATTGAGCTGGCACCAGTCAAGCCCCTATTGCTGTCCTTGAAACTGATCCTCAGAGAAAGCCCACTGGGGTGGAGCTGGTCCTTGATGTAGTTTCAACAAGGGCCTTGCAATGAACCAAAAGAAGCATTTCTGCAAGGGTTTGTGGTGTTACGGAAGCTCCAATGAAATTGTGGGTCTGAATGAAGATAGGACAATTGAATGCAGTTATCCCCCCTCTCATTATCTGATTTGGCGGAGGAAGCAATTTTATACAAAGAACACCCTGATTATGCCAGAATGGAAAAAGAGGGCCCAAGCTCAAATCTTGGCATGGGGGAAACTCTTCTCCTAGAATGAGTTTGATGTGGGGGCATGAAGAGTGCCTAGCACCGAATCAGTTTTCAGGAAGACGAGCTGGAATGCCAAAAGAGCTGTATGCATTCCACTAGGCAACTTTGACGATCTCTAATGCCGCGTACACAAGATCGGAATTCTCGCCGGAAAAAGCTCTGATGGTTTTCCCGTCGGAATTCCGACGGAATTTTGCTCAAACTTTCTTGCCTACACACGGTCACACCAAATTCCAACAGTCAATAACACCGCGACATACAACACGTTCGATGGCACTATAAAAGGGAAGTTTAATACTTCCGAGCATGCGTCAAATTGTTTCCGAGCATGTGTCGGAATTTTGCGTGTCGGAATTGCATACACACGATCGGAAAATCCGATAGAAAGGTTTTCCGTCGGAAAAATTAAGAACAGGCTCTCCAAACCAAAGTCTTTCGGAAATGCCAACAGAAAAAGACAGATGGGCATACACACGGTCGGAAAATCCGATGAAAAGCTCCCATCGGACTGTTTCCATCGGAAATTCCGACCGTGTGTACGCGGCATTAGAGCGTCTGAAAAAGCTTAAAAGATCTACTTGTGTACAACCAACCTGAACCGACTGAATTTCGAACCATGTATTGCTGACTTCCTTCCTTACAGGCCTTCTGCGTCTCATTAGGGAGATTTTCTTCACTTCCTTTCCTAACGCAACAGAACGTAAGAGGATATCTTTCCACATTGGATATCTTTCCAATGTGACAAAATAATTCCCTCTAAGGGTTAGATAACACCTGCATTGCTCTCTCTCAAGCGGCGAGAGGTGGATTAACAGACAAACAGGGTCTTTTAAAAAGAAATACCATGCCACAACTAACAGCCTAGCATTTGACTAGCAGATGCAACACCGCCCCATAGACAGGCCACCAAATGCCACAATTTCTTCCATGTCACAAAGTGTCATGGCTGTCCGTCTGCCTTTTTCAACTTAAGGCCCAGTCCGAGAGGTAAAACTGCAGCTCAACCGCTTATATTTGCCACCCCCAACCGTAAATGCAAATGGGTCCTTTGACAATTGTCACAGGTTCAAGTATCTATACTGAAAAATGTCCCCTCTATTCCTTTTCTGGTGGCAATTCAAAGTTTCTGGATTTACTCTCACTCTCATTCCCATTGACATTAATGATCAAGACAATTAGAAAGTGTTCTGTTTGACAGGGTGTGGAGGCCCTGGTTGGAAAAAATGGGATCTCCCCCTTAGGGAGGAGAGGATAAAGTAAGATCGGAGAACCACTTAAAGTAAAGTGTAAAATATGGAACCCACAAACTAGACAACTTAGTATAGGGGCATTTCAACATTCCCTTTTTAAACTTAAAGCTAGGAGAAGCTATGTGAACTGAAAGAAATTGTTGAGTGAAATGGTCAATGAATATATATATATATATATATATATATATATATATATATATATATATATATATATATATATATATATATACACACATACATACATACATACACACACACACATATACACATACTGAGATTAATTGGTTATTGAAGGGGGTGGGGAAGGAGGAGAGGGAGGTGGTAATGAGTATTGTTATATTTTTGTAACATCAGAGTAGGAAAATTGAACTGATAAATCTCCTCTTTCTGTTTTTATGATGATTGTTGTGACAGACCTAGCCGGGACAGAGGCTGTTGGAGGGGACATGATGCAAGCCTCTTGCCTTGCGATTATGGGCCCTGGCATTTGGGGGAATGGTGCTGTTTGTGAGCTGTATGCCTGAGGACCGGTGAGCTGGTTTTACTTGGATTCAGGTCCATGCTGGCCCCCCAAGACACATAGATTCTGGACATGTCAGATGCTAATATCATCAACTCCAGCCACCTGTCTGTTGTCTTGTATAATGCAAATGAGTAGTCTGGCTTGACACAGATTCTAAAGAGTATTTCACCTATTGTTGTATGTGCTAATTAACCCTGCAATTGAATGAAGGAGTCCAGTGTTGATTTAGATAATTAGCTCATGCTAATTAGGTTAGATTTTTAGTCATCCGGCTGTATATATGTGTGTGACATCTCAAATAAAAGCTATTCCTAATGTACTCCAAGACTGATGTTGTCTAGTTCTTGGGGGTTCCTATAACCAGATCCATTGGACTCATGTTCCAGGACTTAGGAAGCATTTATGGCGGACACCTTGAGTACAGGATCCGTCACAATTGTAATGACTATTTAGTTATTTGAACTTTGTACTGGAAAAAATTGAATACAAAGATAAAAAAAAAAAAAAAGTGTTCCGTTTCATATACCGCTTTATGCATTGACATACCTCCATAGACCCAATGTGCCCAGACATTATGGTCACCCAGGGGTGTATCTGCTGCATTTTCCAGGGCATTTTCCAGGGGGGCGGCACAGCCAAGAATCAAACCAGAACAGTACAGGTAGGAGATCTGAAGGAGAGCTGCCTCGGCAGCTGCTATCAGGTCCTCCGGGATCCCTAGAGAAGGAGAGGTTGCTTGTGCATGCACACTGGACTGTGGACAAGGTGCACTGTGTGTGTTGTAATAATAGACCAAGTGTTGGTTGGGAAGAGTGGGTGGGTAAGAAGGTAGGTGGCTGCTCCCGGGGGTTGCCTCCGGTTCAGCAGTCACTGCCCCTGCATGGCTCCCCAGGCCTGCCTGCTGGAAACTCTTGCGGCTCCCTGGGATCCGCTCCTATAAGGGCTGTGTGCGGCTCTCTGTGACTGACATGGAGCAGTGGCAGCAGATCGGAAGTAAAAAGGGGGGGCAGGGAGCAAGTGCAGTGCGTGGCTGGCTGTGTCTGTGTCCCTGGATCACAACCATGTGTCCTAGTCACCGGTTCCCTCCTTCCCGCTGTCAACTCACCCCCCAGCCAAGCAGAAGTACTACAGGAAGAGACCGGGCTCCGCTGCTGCCCAAATTGTGAGTACCAGCTGCCCCCTCTCACTCTCTGCCCGGCTCCTGCCCGGCTCCTCCCCGGCTCTCATTAGTACAGAGTCCCAAGCAGTCCCTCTGACCATGCCAGGCTATCTGGGGTCCCCGACACTGTCCTCTGCCCTCTATTGACCCTATGTGGGAGCCCTCTCCTCTTCCTGCACCTCCCATCTACCCTGCACCCCTCACCGATCTACTCTACAGAACCCAGCACCCCTCACTATACACCATACACCCACCCCATAGAACACTGTACCCAACATTCACCCTGCCCCCACCTCATAGAACACTGCACCTCTCACTATACACCCTGCCCCCATCTCATAGAACCCTGCACCCCTCACCAGCCAGGGGTTCCTGGTCACCCGACATAGGATGGAGGGGGGGGGATGGCACCTGATTTTAGTCTTGCCTAGGGCAGCACAAAACCAAAATACACCACTGTGGTCACCTGTTGACTTGACACCATCCACAGGCAGCTTAACGCCTTAATAAGACACAGATGTTAAAACAAACACAATTTTACTTCAGATAATTGCAGTACAGAAGATGTTTTCTAGTCTTTTCAAGTATAAGACAATTACTTTTCTAACCCCTGTCTCTGCAACACTGACTGAGGTAACATAGAAGAACAGGGCATAGCTAGTACTGAACTAGCTAGCGCTAAACAGGAAGGAAGGAAAGACGGGGGCTTGACAAATCACATAACTAGTCAGCATACTACAGAATATGATTAACTTGATGCAGTTCAATACAACATATACAAATATTAATATTAAAAGTCTGCTGCCTCAGTTTTAATTATGGCAATTTGCATATACTCTTGAATGTTATGGAGAGTGATCACATGAATTGCAATTATTTGAAAAGTCCCTCTTTGCCATGAAAATGAACTTAATCCCATAAAAAACATTTCCACTGCATTTGTGAAGAAGGCTTTAGGGCACCAAAGAAAGGCCAACAAGCACCAGGACCGTCTCCTACAGTAGATTCAGCTGCAGGATCGGGGCACCAGCAGTGCAGAGCTTGCTCAGGAATGGCAGCAGGCACGTGTGAGTGCATCTGCATGCACAGTTAGGCAAAGACTTTTGGAGGATGGCCTGGTGTCACTTTAGAGACAGACTGGCATTCTGCAAAAGGTACAGGGATTGGACTGCTGAAGACTGGGGTAAAGTCATTTTCTCTGATGAATCCCCTTTCTGATTGTTTGGGGCACCCAGAAAAAAACCTTGTCCGGAGAAGAAAAGGTGAGCACTACCATCAGTCCTGTGTCATGCCAACAGTAAAGCATCCTGAGACCGCTCATGTGTGGGGTCGCTTCTCAGCCAAGGGAGTGGGCTCACTCACAATGTTGCCTAAAAACACAGCCATGAATAAAAGAATGGTACAAAACCATCCTCCGAGAGCAACTTCTCCCAACCACCTAAGAACAGTTTGGTGATGAACAATGCCTTTTCCAGCATGAGGGAGCACCTTGCCATAAGGCAAAAGTGATAACCAAGTGGTTTGGGGAACAAAACATGGAAATGTTGGTTCCATGGCCAGGAAACTCCCCGGAACTTAATACCATTGAGAACTTGTGTTCAATCCTCAAGAGGCGGATGAACAAAAAAAGCCCCACAAATTCTAACAAACTCCAAGCACTGATTATGCAAGAATGGGCTGCCATCAGTCAGGATGTGGCCCAGAAGTTGATCTTGAAGGCCTTGAAAAAGAAGGGTCAGCACTGCAAATATTGACTCTCTGCATAAACTTAATGTAATCGTCAATAAAGGCCTTTGACACTTACGAAATTATTGTAATTACACTTCAGTATACCATAGTAATATTTGACAAAAAGATCTAAAAACACTGAAGCAGTAGACTTTGTGAAAATGTATATTTGTGTCATTCTCAAAACTTTTGTCCATGCCTGTACATATACCTGGAACAGAACAGAGAAAGGGAATCTAACAAGGACACAGACAGCAAAAAAACCTGATGGTGGTTTTTATCCTTCATCACTCTAAATCTAAAAACAAAAACAAAATTCCTTTAACCTCTTGAGATCCGCACTATAGCCGAATGACGGCTACAGCGTGGATCTACATTGCCGGGACTATGTCCTATTGACGTCGTCCCGTGCACGAGCGGCCTGCGCGCTCCCCTGAAGGGCGAGCAGCGCGCTCCCCTGAAGGGCGAGCAGCGCGCTCTGTGATCAGCGAGTCTGTGAGACTCGCTGGATCACAGATCCGAGTAAGGGGTCGATCCTGTCCCCTTACCACGTGATCAGCGGTCAGCCAATGACAGCTGATCATGGGATATCAACAGAGCCGGTAATCGGCTATTTTTCCTCCTCGATTTTTCCTCCTCGATCACTCGACATTAGTCCCGATCACTGCGATGTGCCCCCGGTCCACAGTGCCCACCTGTGCCCTCTACAAGTGCCGCCTACCAGTGCCCACCAGCTCCACCTGTCAGTGTCCACCAGCTCCACATGTCAGTGCCCACAGTGCCATCTGTCAGTGCCACCTGTCAGTGCCCACAATAAGTGCCTGAACAGTGCTGCCAACTATCAGTGCCCATCTGTGCCACCCATCAGGGCCCATTAGTGCCATCTTATCTGTGCCCATCAGTACCGACTTATCTGTCCCCATCAGTGCAGCCTATCAGTGCCCACCAGTGCAGCCTATCAGTGCCCACCAGTGCCGCCTCATCAGCGCATATCAATGAAGCAGAAAAATTACCTGTTTGCAAAATTTTATAACTAACTATTAAACATGATTTTTTTTTTTCAAAATTTTTCATCTTTTTTTGTTTGTTTAGCAAAAAATAAAAACCCAGCTGTGATTAAATACCACCAAAAGAAAGCTCTGTTTGTGGGAAAAAATTTATAACATTTTCAATTGGGTACAGTGTTGTATGACCGCACAATTGTCATTCAAAGTGCTTGAGCGCCGAAAGCTGAAAATTGTTCTGGGCAGGAGGGGGTTTAAATGTCCAGTAAGCAATGGTTAATTATACTTCGAGGAGTCGACATTTAAATTACCAAAATACTTATGCCTTTTATCATTGCCTTGGCCTAGCAAACCTTGTTCACAAAAGGTTATAGTGTCAACTACTCTACAGTCTAATAAGTACTGATACCATCAGAACATTCAGTACTGCATGCTTTCCCTTTAACTATATACCTGTCCATTATGATTATTATCTCCTATTTATGGAGTGCTAGTATTTACTACCAGTTTTAAAAGCAACTGATCCCACTGGAGCAGCCTGCTTTTAATTAGCTGTCCCCCATCATGATCCAGAATTAGACTGCACATTTGTTTAGAAGTACTGGGTTTAGATGGAGGAAAATGGCCTTAAATGATATGGGAAATCAGATGGAAACATTGTGTTCACATGTGTAGTATAATGTGGATTTTCCTAGCAATGTATCCATATGATGGGTTCATTGTGCACAGAAAAATAGCAGATCATAAAGATGTGAAGCATCGGAATCCTGTGTTTCCAGAAGAGTTTATTTTCCCATTCTTTGCTCACTGGGAAAAATGGACTCAGAAAGTATCTTTTAGTATGTTATAAAGAAGAGGGAAAAGTTATAGCTGTGATATAGTAGAGTCTGGATATACTGCAAAGGTTTCAACTTACCTAAAGCTTAACACAGTATTAAACCCAAAAGCAAACATTATTTTTCAGCTTACAGTGCCTTGAAAAAGTACTCATACCCCTTTAAATTTTCCACATTTTGTCATGTTACAACCAAAAACATAAATGTATTTTATTGGGATTTTATGTGATAGGCCAACACAAAGTAGCACATAATTGGGAGTTGGAAGGAAAATGATAAATGGTTTTCCAATTTTTACAAATAAATATCTGAAAAGTGTGGCGTGCATTTGTATTCAGCCCCCTTAACTTTCCTAACTAAAATCTAGTGGAACCAATTGCCTTCAGAAGTCACCTAATTAGTAAATAAAGTCCACCTGTGTGTAATTTAATCTCAGTATAAATACAGCTATTCTGTGAAGCCCTCAGAGGTTTGTTGGAGAACCTTAGTGAACAAACAGCATCATGAAGGCCAAGGAACACACCAGAAAGGTCAGGGATAAAGTTGTGGAGAAGTTTAAAGCGGGGTTAGGTTATAAAAAAATATCCCAAGCTTTAAACATCGCATGGAGCACTGTTCAATCCATCATCCGAAAATGGAAAGAGTATGGCACAACTGCAAACCTACCAAGACATGGCTGTCCACCTAAACTGACAGGCCGGGCAAGGAGAGCATTAATCAGAGGAGCAGCCAAGAGGCCCATGGTAACTCTGGAGGAGCTGCAGAGATCCACAGCTCAGGTGGGAGAATCTGTCCAAAGGACAACTATTAGTCGTGCACTCCTCAAATCTGGCCTTTATGGAAGAGTGGCAAGAAGAAAGCCATTGTTGAAAGAAAGACATAAAAAGTCCTGTTTGCAGTTTGCGAGGAGCAAACATGTAGAAGAAGGTGCTCTGGTCAGATGAGATTGAACTTTTTGGGCTAAAAACAAAACACTATGTGGCGAAAAACTAACACTGCACATCTCCCTGAACACACTATTCCCACCGTGAAACATGGTGGTGGCAGAATCATGTTGTGGGGATGCCGTTCTTAAGCAGGGACAGGGAAGCTGGTCAGAGTTGATGGGAATATGGATGGAGCCAAATGCAGGACAATCTTAGAAGAAAACCTGTTAGAGTCTGCAAAAGACTTGAGACTGGGGTGGAGGTTCGTCTTCCAGCAGGACAATGACCCTAAACATACAGCCATAGCTACAATGGAATGGTTTAGATCAAAGCATATCCATGTGTTAGAATACCCAAAGTCCAGACCTAAATCCAATTGAGAATCTGTGGCACTGGCATGACTTGAAAATTGCTGTTTACAGTGTCCATTCAATCTGACGGAGCTTGAGCTATTTTGCAAAGAAGAATGGGCAAAAATGTCAAGCTCTAGATGTGTAAAGCTGGTAGAGACATCCCCAAAAAGATTGCAGCTGTAATTGCAGTGAAAGGTGGTTCTACAAAGTATTGACTCGCCACACTTTTCACATATTTATTTGTAAAAAATGTTAAACCATTTATAATTTTCCTTCCACTTCACAATTATGTGCCACTTTGTGTTGGTCTATCACATAAAATCCCAAAACAATTTACAAAAAACACCTGGTGCAGAAGGCACGGTAAAACCCTGTTGTGGACTTTTTGGACAGGCAGACCAAAATGTTAGTAAAAAATGATAGATTTTATTATATCATGATAAAATACTACAAATCCACAATGGACATCATATAGTAGTAATACAATTGTGAATACAAGATCATGATACATAATATCCAAGATAATGCATTCTGTATGTCTGGCACATACTGCCCATGAATACTGGTGGGCTAGCTGTCCTACATACTGACGTAGACACCTTACATGTTTCAGACTAATTATAGTCCTTCTTCAGAGGTTTTATGTCAAATGGGTAGTAGGAGGTTCTACAATATAAAAATATCATAATAGTAATATAGTAACATAAAAATACATATAGAGAAAAAGAAAAGTGCATTTATTTATCTATATATGGCATAAACAGATCATATGTCATACTTCCAAAATGATAAAAAACTGATATTGCATATAACTGATGAGTAAGTAATCAGTTGTTTCCCAGAGAGGGCAGTGCATGCACCAGATGGAACCACGAGGACCACAAGGAAATGAGCACAAGACTGCACATACAAGGACCCCAGGTAACGGAGCAAAGGCTCCCACCATGTAATACCAAACAGCCAGTTAGTAATTGGTCGTTGGAGAGTTTATTATGATGCTCATCTGTATAGATAAGCAGATATGAAGAGTTTTTAATATGATGTACAGGTATGCAGGGACTCAGAGATATTTAGATTGTAATATAGTCATAAGCAAGACAGTACTTATAGATTAAATCTGGCTATCCAGTTACATATTTCATGATTAAAATCAACAAAATCTGCCTCATAGTTCAGCATACCTTAGTCTCCACAGTCAGCTCCGGTGCAACCTACCTTCAGTTGTGTGCTGCAGGAATGACCACACAGGAATGAGCAGATATACCCAGCTGGAGGGGCTTGATGATTCCATTCCTAATTTAATAATAGTAGACAGCTGATGGAAAAGCTGGTGCCTAAATCTGGGCATCCAGCGTCCATCTTAGATCCCTCGGTGTAAGGGCGTGCAGTGCAGCCACGTCCCCCGAAAAAAGAGGGGCCGGGCAGAGCTGCATCCCGCGTCATCACGCCACTGAGGCATGTGCGGCCACCCTACCGAGCTCCAGGGTGGAACGCAAGCAGGAAGGAAAGTAGCTATATTTCTAGCTCACATACACCTAAATGGAAGCCTGATAAATATGTTTTTAAATTAAATGCCTCATTGAGGCCTGGTGACATGGTGGCTTTAAGATGGTAAATCCATCTTAGTTTACTTTGTAGCAGCAATTGACTAACCCCCCCCCCCCCCTCTGGGATTCGCATAGATATGATCTAATGCCAAAAAATAAATGTTTGGAATAGTTTCTCTGTGAACCAGAGATCTATGTCTACCAAGTGGTAATTCTGAATCTTTTTTTAATAAAGCTCGTTATATGTCGATAGATCCTGCGCCAGAACTCCAACTTGGTCTTGCCAACATAGTAACAGCCGCACTCGCATGATAATAGATAAACTATTCCAGGAGTACAGCAGTTAACATGATGTTTAGGTTTGAATCTCTCTCCATTTGGTAATGTGATACATCACTGGCTCTTACCTATGTGCATCCCAGAGGGGGGGGGGGGGGTGATTTTAATCAATTGCTGTTACAGAGTGAACTAATATAGATTTGCCATCTTAAAGCCACCCTGTCACCAGGCCTCGATGAGGCATTTAACTTTAAAGCGGAGTTCTACTCAAAAATGGAAATTCCACTTTGAGTGCAGGTGACCCCCTGACATGCCACATTTGGCATGTCATTTTTTTTGGGCGGGGCGGTCGGTTGCGTTTGTTAAAAATATGATTTTTATATTAATCAGACATAGGATACATGGGACAATATTACAATAGTGAGTTGGTCAGATTACTGTCAGTTTTTTTTGTCTTGAGTAGATTTGTCAAACAAATGCTGTTTTCATGCAATGGGGTTAGATACCATTGTTGTATTCAATTGACAGTTTTCAACAGGCTATTGTCTCTATATATCACGTACCTTACAGCGGAGTCCGGATGCTGGGGATGGCCTCGTGCACGGTTCTGGTCCCAACACCCCTGGTGGTGGGAACAGGGAGTGCTGGGGCACGAAAGGGTGCAAGTGCCTGCGGCTGGTAGACTGGTGCTTGGAAGTACCAGTTCCTCTGGAGAGCTGGTGTGTACGTTGGTAACCAAGGCTGTACTCAGTAAAGGCCGAACAGGTGGATGTAGGCACTGCGAGATCAAGACGGGAAACAGGTCGGCAACTGGCTGGCAAACAAGGTACAAAGCGGAAGGCAAGTTCGTGGTCAAAAGCAGGCAAAAGGTTGGCAACTGGCTGGCAAATAAGGTACAAAGCGGAAGGCAAGTTCGTGGTCAAAAGCAGGCAACAGGTTGGCAACAGGCAGGTGATGAGGTACCAAATCAGAGAGCAGAGACGTAGTCCAGGAATCCAAGCCGAGGTCAAACCAAAGGAAACAGTCAATAAGCAGGGTCAATCCAGGAAGGGTAACAGGAAAACCAGGTGAATCAGGAACAAGGTAGCAGGAACTTCAGGCAGGTATTCAGGAGATAAGACTGAAGACGATCCAGCACGGACACCATGTGAAGGCCCTGTTTATATAGGGCGCCTTGTGCTGGGATTGGTGGAGGTGAGGGTCCGTGCATGATTACGCACACACGTTCGTGCTGACGTGGGAGTGCGTGCCCTCGTTCGTATTGGCAAACGAGGGCGCGCACAAGTCAGCGTTGGTACGCGGGTACGCCCGCACGTTCGGTTCCGTTGGGAAGGCTGCGCATGGGTATTGGCGCTCGCAGAGTGGGGATTCACTCCTACTGGACGAGGACGGGTATGGAAAGCGTGAGTTCTCTGACATTGCCCCCTCCTTAGGGGCAGCCTCCGGATGCCTCTTTGAAACGAACCCTGGGAGCGGGAACGGTGAAAAGCCTGTATGAGTCTCTGGGCATGAAGATTCGTTCTTGGTTCCCAGGAATTTTCTTCTGGGCCAAAACCTTTCCATTTAATTAAATATTGGTCCTCACCTTGCCGTTTTCTGTGGTCCAGGATAGCTTCAATTTCAAATTCTTCTTCCCCATTCACTCGGATAGCTTTCGGAGGTCCTACTTCACGATCTGGAAAGGAATTTGGAACATCAGGTTTAAGTAGGGAAACGTGAAATACCGGATGTATCCTGAATGAGGCAGGGAGTTCAAGTTCATAGGCCACTGGGTTGACCTTTCTCTTGACAGGGAAAGGGCCCAAGTATCTAGGTCCCAATTTCTTGGAGGGGCATGCCAGTTTTAAATTTGTGGTAGATAGCCACACACGATCTCCTACCTCCAAGTTCAATTCTCCCCTTCTCTTTTTGTCGAAGTATTTTTTATCATCCTCCTGTGCTTTAGCAATAGTTTCCCTGAGCACCTGGTTGTTGGAGGAAAGGAAATCCAATCTATCCTGAACAGCCGGTACAGAGGATTCGGGCACAAGTGCGGGTAGAAAGGAGGGATGGAATCCGTAGTTGCAGAAAAATGGTGATTGGTTTGTGGTGGAGTGGATGGAATTGTTAAATGCAAATTCTGCCAAGGGAAGCAGTGAGGCCCAATCCTCTTGGGAAAACGAGGAGAAGCAACGTAGGTATTGTTCCAACGTTTGGTTGGTACGTTCGGTCTGCCCGTTGGTCTGTGGATGGTAAGCTGAAGAGAGACTACATTTAATACCTAGTGCCTTGCATAATGACCTCCAAAACTTGGATGTGAATTGTACTCCACGGTCAGAGACGATGTCACTGGGGATTCCATGGAGTCTGACAACTTCTTTAATGAAGATCCTGGCGGTTTCAATCGCTGAAGGTGTCCCTTTCATGGGAATGAAATGTGCCATCCGGGAAAAGCGGTCTACCACCACAAAAATGGAAGAGAACCCTTTAGAGGGGGGAAGCTCCACAATAAAATCCATGGCGATTTTGTCCCATGGCCTTTCGGGAATGGGCAGTGGTTTCAGCAGGCCCCATGATTTATTTTTACTGCTCTTATTTCTTAGACAGATCAGACAAGAGTTGACATAATTCCTGCAGTCCTTGGCCAGATTTGGCCACCAGAAGTGTCTCTGGATTAGATCCACAGTCTTGTGGCCCCCAAAGTGACCCGCCAGAGGATAGTCATGGCAGGCCTGTAAGACGGTGGTGCGTAGGTCTTGAGGGATGAAAATGTTATTGTCTAGCCAAAAAAGCCCATCCCTCTCCTGAAGGTTGGTGCCCGGAGGTAACTGTGTTCTCACGGAGGCTTGGCGGAGCTGTGTCATGAAACTGGATTGGGTCAGGAGAAAATTCCCTGCTTGCAGGATAGTATCCGGTGGAGACGGGGTTTCAAGTTCTGTGAACATTCGGGATAAGGCATCGGGTTTAACGTTTTTGGATCCAGGGCGATAAGTAATATGAAAATTAAAACGGGAAAAGAAAAGAGCCCATCTGGCCTGTCGGGGTCTAAGGCGTCTGGCAGTTCTGAGGTATTCTAAATTTTTGTGATCTGTGAAGATCAGTATCGGATGTGCTGCCCCTTCCAGGAGGTACCGCCATTCTTCCAAGGCTAGCTTTATTGCTAGGAGTTCTCGGTCACCTACGTCATAGTTCCTTTCCGACACACCTAGTTTTCTGGAAAAGAAGGCCACCGGATGCATTAGAGACTTGGGTCCTTGGCGTTGAGACAGGATGGCTCCTACCGCACTCTCCGAAGCATCGACCTCCAGAGTGTAGGGTAATGCAGGGTCAGGGTGTTTTAGTACTGGGGCGGAGGTAAATGCCCTTTTTAATTGGTCGAAGGCGGCTTGGGCCGCTGTAGTCCACTGGAAGCGGCTTTGCTTCTTGGTGAGCTGAGTGATGGGTGCGATGATCTTGGAGAAGTTCTTGATAAACTTTCTATAAAAGTTAGAGAACCCGATAAAACGTTGTACCCCTTTCTTGTCATTTGGGGGCGGCCAGGACATGATGGCAGAGACCTTCTGGGGATCCATGGCTACACCCCCAGTTGATATCACCAGGCCGAGGAAGTGAATGGTCTGGCGTTCGAATTCACATTTTTCGGCCTTTGCGTAAAGTCCATGTTGCCTTAATCTGCCCAGAACTTGTTTTACATGATCACGATGAACTTCTAGAGAGGTGGAAAATATCAGGATATCGCCCAGGTAGACAATTACAAAGGAATCTAGAAAGTCTCTGAAAATATTATTAACAAAATGTTGAAAAGTGGCCGGGGCGTTGCATAGTCCAAATGGCATGACTAAATATTCGAAGTGGCCAAAACGTGTTCGGAATGCTGTCTTCCATTCGTCCCCTTTGCGTATTCTGATCAGGTTATAGGCCCCACGTAGGTCCAACTTTGTGAATATTTTTGCTGAGCGGAGTCTCTGAAATAATTCCGGGACTAGTGGAAGCGGGTACCGGTTTTTAATTGTCACTTTATTCAGATCCCTGTAATCCACACATGGGCGGAGCGAGTGATCTCTTTTTTCAACAAAGAATATTCCGGCTCCTGCTGGGGAGGAGGAATGTCGGATGAACCCCTTTTTGAGGTTCTCATCGATGTACTCCTTGAGAACCAGGAGTTCGGGTTCGGACAGGGGAAAGATCCGCCCGAAAGGAATTTCGGCCCCAGGTAGTAACTCAATCGGGCAGTCGTAGACCCGATGGGGAGGAAGGGTGTCTGCTTTCTGTTTATCGAACACGTCCAAGAAGTTGTGGTACACTGGTGGCACCAACTCTTTGAATTCAGAGTCCGTTCTTAGGCACCCAATGACTGGTGGAATATGGTGGAAGGTTTTGAGACAGTTCTGTAGACAGTAAGAGGACTGAAAAGTCACCTCACCGGTGACCCAATTGACCTGGGGATTGTGGGCCTGTAGCCAAGGCATTCCTAGGATGACAGGAAACAAAGGTGAGGAGATGACATCTAGACGGAGTAGCTCCTGATGACCTGGTGGGATGCTGGTGAACAGGGGTTGTGTCTCCAGAGTAATAGGCCCGGACTTGATGTTTGACCCATCTGCTAGCCGTATGGAGAGTTGATGCTGCTTAGGTGTTAGTGGGATGTTATGTTGTTGAGCGAAGGCATGATCCACAAAGCAGCTACAGGCGCCAGAGTCAATTATAGCCTGGACTCGGAGTATTTCTCCTGGGAGCTGTAAGGAAATAGGAACAGCGATGTGAGCGGCTTTTATTAGAGACAAGGCGAAAGGCACACGGGATGATGAATTGAACTTACGGATCTTGTTCGGGCATGTGTTGGCGTAGTGCCCAGCTTCCCCACAGTAGAGGCAGAGGTTGTTCTGGCGACGCCGCTGTTTCTCCTCGGGTGATAATGGTGAGCGGAGTAGGCCGACTTGCATGGGCTCTGGTGCTCCTAAGGTGGCAGCAGGCACGTGGGAAACGGGAGTAGGAGGGTAGTTGGGACCTTTGGGTAACACCCATGTGGGGCGTGTCAAGCTGGACCTCTCGGACCTCCGCTCTCTCAAACGACGGTCTATCTGGATAGACAGCTGAATCAAATCCTCCAAAGAACTAGGGATTCCCACTCGGGCTAGCTCATCCTTCAGTGCTTCGGAGAGGCCTATGCGGAATTGATAGAGGAGTGCGGCGTCGTTCCAAGAGGTGTCGGAACTCCACCGCCTAAAGTCTGTTACGTAGTCCTCTACTGGCCGGCGCCCTTGTTGGAGGGCATGGAGGCTGGCCTCTGCTGTTGTGGTGCGCTGAGGATCATCATACAGTTTGGCCATTTCATCCAAAAATGAGTCCAGGGTATCCAGAAGAGGGCTGGCTTGTTCCAACATACGGTGGGCCCAGGTTTGAGGCTCCCCTTGGAGTAGGGAGACTATGAACCCCACCTTAGTGCTCTCCAGGGAGAAGGTACGGGGTTGTAGCAGGAAGTAGAGCCGACAAGCATTCCTGAAGGAGCGGAACTTACTGCGGTCCCCTGAAAATCGTTCCGGTGGGGGCACACAAGGTTCTGGGGGTGGCATCATTACTGTGGGTGCTGATGCAGAGGTTGCTGAGCCAGAAAGCCGGGATGTCAGGGAGGCCTGATGAGTTGCAGAGCCTGGGGACATGGATTCCACTCTCTGTTCTAGTTGATGATAGCCATCTCGCAGGCCCTGGACTGCCTGGGTAAGAGCCGACATCTGTTGGCACAGAGCTTCCAAAGGCGAGGCACCCCCTTCGGACTCCATTCTGGCTGCATCGTACTATCACGTACCTTACAGCGGAGTCCGGATGCTGGGGATGGCCTCGTGCACGGTTCCGGTCCCAACACCCCTGGTGGTGGGAACAGGGAGTGCTGGGGCACGAAAGGGTGCAAGTGCCTGCGGCTGGTAGACTGGTGCTTGGAAGTACCGGTTCCTCTGGAGAGCTGGTGTGTACGTTGGTAACCAAGGCTGTACTCAGTAAAGGCCGAACAGGTGGATGTAGGCACTGCGAGATCAAGACGGGAAACAGGTCGGCAACTGGCTGGCAAACAAGGTACAAAGCGGAAGGCAAGTTCGTGGTCAAAAGCAGGCAAAAGGTTGGCAACTGGCTGGCAAACAAGGTACAAAGCGGAAGGCAAGTTCGTGGTCAAAAGCAGGCAACAGGTTGGCAACAGGCAGGTGATGAGGTACCAAATTAGAGAGCAGAGACGTAGTCCAGGAATCCAAGCCGAGGTCAAACCAAAGGAAACAGTCAATAAGCAGGGTCAATCCAGGAAGGGTAACAGGAAAACCAGGTGAATCAGGAACAAGGTAGCAGGAACTTCAGGCAGGTATTCAGGAGATAAGACTGAAGACGATCCAGCACTGACACCATGTGAAGGCCCTGTTTATATAGGGCGCCTTGTGCTGGGATTGGTGGAGGTGAGGGTCCGTGCGTGATTACGCACACACGTTCGTGCTGACGTGGGAGTGCGTGCCCTCGTTCGTATTGGCAAACGAGGGCGCGCACAAGTCAGCGTTGGTACGCGGGTACGCCCGCACGTTCGGTTCCGTTGGGAAGGCTGCGCATGGGTATTGGCGCTCGCAGAGTGGGGATTCACTCCTACTGGACGAGGACGGGTATGGAAAGCGTGAGTTCTCTGACACTATAGCTACAGTAAACGTAAAAGTAAGACATTACTGGTTTGAGATTCTTTCAGCTCTCAAACTGAAAGAATGACTGTTAGATTACTGTCTTGGCTTGAGTAGACAATGGTTTACATAGATATCATTGTTGTATTCAATTGACAGTTTTCAACAGTCCATTGTTTCTACAGCTACAGTAAACAGATATGTTTTATGTTGTTTGGTAACTATAGTAAACAGCCTCACACATAAAAGGGGGGTTCAGGCATAAGCAAACACATCATCATGCTGTAACATCAGAACACACATCATGATACATAGAAGAAGCAGAGCCTGATCCTCCAGAAAAATTGTTGCCAATGGAGATCACGAACATACAGTAACAGAAGATAAGTAACTTTTTAAATGTATTTGTAGTTATAGACCATAGGCTGTTCTTTTTCCATTTTGCTTGTTATAGATATCTGGCAGTCTTGTATTATATTCCTAAGATTGTAATAGTTTTGTATGTACAGCATCTTTGTATAGTAAAAGCACATTTACACACTGTAGAAGTCTCAGCTTCCTTGCTTATACCACAGAGTAATCTTGCTAGATAGACGCAAGCAAAACAATTGGGGGCTTGTGCCGCGATCTGTGCTATAGTTCAATTGAAGCAGACCTGCTTTTCTGTAGTGTGTTGTGTAGCTTGTGCTAGGTAAAATGCTGCGTAAGCTGTTTAGGAAAAGAAAGGCTGCAGAGGGTTCTGGTGACCAGAAGGAAGTGTGCAGCTTACCTATCTGGGCCAGAGACAATGAGTGGGAGCCTCTTGCTAAAGAATTTGTGAAGTATGCTTCTCCCTTGAAGCTGACTTGGGGTAATAAAGTCTCAGATCATTTTGTAGATTTTAGCCTTAAGGGGTTGGATTTAAGTAAAAAAGAGAAGAGGACAGTGTCCACAATGGGCTGCTATTTTCTTCATGCTATTTACACCGAATCACATAAAAGGGAGAAGGCAGAGGCAGAAGTTAAGGTATTAAAAGACCAGCTAGCGGTTGCTTCAGAGTGTGTACGTTCAACCGCTAGTCGAGCTGATGATTTGCAAGAGCGGTGTGTAGCCCTCATGACCAAATCAATTAATGCCTTAAGGAAAAGGAAGGGCCGTAAACCTGTTAGTAAAGCCAGGGTATGTGCCATTGTCACATCCCAAAATTGGGATTGTGAGGATGTGCTCTCCTCAAATGATAGTGATGAGGAGATAGAGTTTGATATTTTGCATGATGATTTGCTAGTGCGAAAGAAAAAGTATGCCAGACCTCTCTAGCAAACGGCAACATGATAGAGAGGATATGGCAGATAGGGAGGTGCATTATCACAACCCCAGAGATGTTGAATTTGAAGAAGTACAGGAGTTTACACAAACTGAACTCCATGAGCTGGCAAAAAATACAAACAAAGGTCTGGGGAGCCCCTAGTGAGTTGGCTCCTATGCTTATGGGATGAAGGGGCAGACAGTGTTTTGTCAGGTAAGGAAGCAGTGACTATGGAAGTGTTAACCCATGATCCACAATTGTGTCAGGCAATGCGAAAAGCCAGAGAGTTTAGCGTGAATTTTTCACTGTTAGACCTCGTGAGAGATGGAATAGTCTGAGTATACGCTAGTCCTACTGACCTGGAAAATACCTACTCCTGGGGATCAATAGCAGAGGGTATTTCCAGTTTACGTGAGATGGGTTGTATAACTGGATTAAATATGTTTCCAGAATGGATGGGTCCAGATATGGAACCCTTTACGTCTGCTCTGCGCTCTAAGCTGATGAAGTCTGTGCCATTTAATCTCAGGGCTACATTATTGTCCTTGTTGGGAGGCCTGGGATTAAACAGCAAGATTCATGAAGCCACAACCCTTTTAAATCAGTTGGGGGAGCTAGAGGAGACTAAAACAAAACCTGCCAGGGCAGTAGATAAAGTCAAGGCCAGACAGGAAAAATACAAGCAGAAAAGAACAGAGAAGAAAGGGAATGGGGTAGAGAAGAGGTGTCGAGAAAACCAGGCTAGTTATTTCTAGGAAAGAAATGTGGGTGGACCTATTAAAGGCAGGAGTTTCTAAAGATGAGATAGATGGCATTTCTACTGCAGAAATGCTGAAGAGGTGGAAACATTTAGTAGGGAAAACTGTCAGGGTTAGAAACACTACTCCTAGTGAAGATAACATCAGCCTAGACTTAGAGGAAACAGAACAGACCCCTCCTGTTAGCCCCAAACCAATTCCCCAAACTGAACATGAACCCAAACCCAAATCCCTTTATCCTGGGGAGGAGTTCGAGAGAATCAGAAAAGGGGATTGGGAGGTTGGTCTCCTGTAGGGAAGGGAAGGCGAGTCTCCTGTAATAGCAGTAAGGGCAGTGACAGCAGGAGACCGACGCCCATATGCACCTGTCACTGTATGGTGGGGGAAGTCATCTTCACCTACACATGTAATGGTTTTAGTTGATAGTGGGGCGGAAGTTACACTTTTGCAAGGAAATCCTTACCATCACAAAGGAGAATTGATTTATGTAGAAGGTTTGGGAGGGCAAACTACACCAGCAGTTAGGATACTGGTGAAATTGGCTATTGGCAAGGGATCAGGATTTATGACAAATGTTTTGGTATCAGAGTTACCCAAAAATATTCTTGGGATGGAGGTACTTCAAGGTCAGTCAATTCAGACTGAAAGAGGTACATTCACATTCGGGTAACCTGATAAAGCGTATCTGGTAAGGGCGGTGAAGGCTGTGGTCAGAGGTCATGCGAAATGGACCCCTGTCTACATTCCTCCACCAGAGAAGCCAGTCTGTCTCAAGCAGTACAAACTTCCTGGAGGCCACAAAGAAATTGGGGAGACTATTCAAGAACTGTTGAGAGTAGGGATCCTTAGACCTGCTGTAAGTCCTTTCTCATCTCCAGTGTTCCCAGTAAAGAAACCTGATGGAACATATAGAATGACTGTGGATTACAGAGGTCTAAACAAAGTGGCACCTCCATTGAAGTCAGCTGTACCAGATATGATCTCAATTGTTGAAAAAATTGCTAAAGATGCAGGAGAATATTATGCGGTGATAGAACTGGCTAATGCTTTATTTTCGATTTTAATAGACCCAGAGTGTCAAGACCAGTTTGCTATGGTGTGGGACGGCTGCCAGTACACTTTCACTGTCCTTCCACAAGGCTATTTTCATTGTCCAACGATTTGTCATGGACTGATTGCCCGATATTTAAGTACCCTGAATTTGAAAGTCGCTGTGTTTCACTACATTGATGACATCATGATCTCTGGAACAAAAGAAGATATAGCTGAAGCACTGCACCTGCTGATACATCACATGGAGAACAGAGGGTGGGCTATCAACAGAGACAAAGCCCAAGGGCCCACCACAGAAGTGAAATTCCTAGGAATGATGTGGACTGGGCAAAAGAGAAAAATTCCAGAGACAGTTGTGCAAACTATCCAGGCGCTGTCGCCCCCTACTACCAAAAGGAGGCACAGAAGTTCATTGGAGTTGTGAGGTTCTGGAGATCATTCATCCCACATCTTGGACTGATTCTGAGGCCCATATATAATGTCACCAGGAAAATGACTGAGTTCTCATGGGGTTCAGAGCAACAGACTGCATTCCTGGCTGCTAAAGAAGCTATTTTGCAGCATCAGGGATTAGGACCCGTGAGACAAGGAGTACCATTTCTGCTGGATGTAGTGGAGCAGAATGGTAACATATCTTGGAGTCTATGGCAGCCAGATGAAAAGAAAGGACTGTGAGCAATACCCATTGGATTTTGGTCCAAACAACTGACAGGGGCATAGAAGAGATACATGCCCCTAGTGAAGTACCTGTTTGGGGCCTACACATGTAGAGACCATTACAGGAAAGGACACAGTCACCATCCATACTGCATTGCCAATAGCAGGATGGGTGAGGGATAATGGACTGAGGGCAGCTGTAGCCCAGAACAAGACACTGATGAAATGGAAATGGTACCTTCAAGAAAGAGGGGGTATTGCAGCTGGGATGTTAGAGACATTTCAAAACAGTTCGCAGGGCTTGTTACTTTTGCCAGCACCCGGCCAGAAGAAGAAATTCCTGTGCTGCAGTCACCCCCCATTCAAGAGGCTCCACCCTTTGAGTCTCTGTCAGAAGACATGAAGCAGTCAGCATGGTTCACTGATGGTTCAGCCATAGTCGCCTTGTCTGGGCGTAAATGGACAGCAGCAGCCTACAACCCAAGTACAGACACAGTCCTGCAGGAGACCGGAATTGGAGGGTCCAGTCAGTATGCAGAGTTGAAAGCTGTAGTGATGACTCTTCAGGAGGATCCTTCTTCCCATGTCACTATCGACACTGACAGCTGGGTGGTTTTTAACCGCTTAAGGACCGCCTCCTGCACATATACGTTGGCAGAATGGCACGGCTGGGAACATCAATGTACAGGTACGTTGTCCTTTAAGAGCCCAGCCATGGGTGGCACGTGACAGGCTGGGCACATCAATGCGACTGACACTAATTGTCTGTTCTCTGTCATAGGGAAAGACGATCAGTGACGTCATAGGGAAAGACGATCAGTGACGTCATATGCCAAGCCACGTCCCCTATAGTAAAAAAAACACACACAGACTTAACCCCTCCCCGCCCCCTAGTGGTTAACATTCACTGCCAGTATCATTTACACAGGAATCATTACTAGTAAAAAAAAAAAAATAATAATAAAAATGCTATAAAACTATCCCCAATTTTGTAAACGCTAAAACTTTTGCGCAATCCAATCAATAATCGCTAATTGCGATTTTTTTTTACCAAAAATATGTAGAAGAGTACGTATCGGCCTAAACTGAGGGAAAAAAAAGTTTTTTCTATATAATTTTTGGGGATATTATAGCAAAAAGTAAAAAATATTGTATTTTTTTCAAAATTGACGCTCTATTTTTGTTTATAGCGCAAAAAATTAAAACAGCAGAGGTGATCAAATACCACCAAAAGAAAGCTCTATTTGTGGGGAAAAAAGGACACCAATTTTGTTTGGGAGCCACGTCGCATGACTGCGCAATCGTCAGTTAAAACGATGCAGTGCCGGATCGCAAAAAGGGGCCTGGTCATTTGGCTGCAATTTGGTCCGGGGCTTAAGTGGTTAAAGGACTGACAACTTGGATCCCCACGTGGAAGTCCAATGAATGGATGATTCATGGAAAGGTGGTGTGGGGAGGCAAGGAAGTCTGGGACTACATCTGGAAGGAAGTCCACTCCCACACCATAAAAGTGGGGCATGTTGATGCACATGTGCCCCTAGTCCTAGACTTTGAGAACTATAGCAGTGTTGCAGATGAAATTGCCAAAGTGAAGGCAGTTGTGCCAATTGATCCTGTTTTGATGAACTTGGCCAACTGGGCCCACAAGCAATCTGGACATTTGGGGCAGAAAGCAACATATGAATGGGCACAGCAGAGAGGATTGCCTATATCCATGGACATGATAAAGACTGTAATAGGGAACTGTACAGTGTGTGGAGAAGTGCGACAATGGCCATTGCAAAAGTACTCCCCCGGGTCGATTAAGAGGGGTGAGAGGCCTGCAGAGATCTGGCAGATTGACTTCATCGGTCCCCTGCCCTGGGGAAACAATGGACTGAGATTTTGTTGCACTGCAGTGGACACCTATTTAGGACTTATGCTTGTTCATCCTTGCAAACGTGCAGATCAAGCCGCAACGCTTCAACTGCTTCAGAAACTTGTCCTTGCTTATGGTTGTCCCAAACAGGTCCAAAGTAATAACGGCTCACACTTCACCAGATCAACAGTACAGCAGTGGGTCAAAGATTCTGGAGTGTACTGGTTGTGCCACATCCCATACCATCCACAGGCAGCTGGTTTTATTGAAAGCTACAACGGGCTATTGAAAGACCAGATATGCAAACTTACACCCACACATACACTAAGGGGGTGGGATCCGGTCCTCTCACAGGCAGTCATGTTGTTAAATTCTAGGCCAATAGCCAAAAGCACACCATATGAGAGGATGGTAGGGGCTGGGGCCCAGATTCAACAGCTGGAGTGCAGAGTTCAGTATTTATGTAAGGTTCCTGAAAGAACAGGGCTTAACAGATACTATGTTACTGCTTCCCATGACATAGAAACCAAGAGTGACGTATCTGAAGCTGAAGCCTATCTAGGAATAAGAGGTAATCCAGCAGGAAGGTTATAAGTAAATAAAGTTATATTTGCATTGGCAGATGAGCTTGAAGACGGTGGCTGGGACCTTCCAAAATAAACAGCAGTGATCTTCTGGGAAATATCAGTATATTTCCTCTCCTACCTATTGATGTTGTTTGGGAGGGTCAGAAGTGGGTACAGGCAGGGGGCAAAGTGTTAGTCAGATATCCAGGCAAGAAGCCAATTAAAGGAGAGATTGTAGCTGAAGGGCTTGGATCTACTGTTTATGTATTATTAGAAGGAACAGATAATCCGTTTGTTTTCCACTCCACAGGCTGTCTCCGATTTGATCCATAGGACATGATGGAAAGAATGACGGAAGATCGCAAAAGTGCTGTGGAGAGCAAGGCCTTTGATGTATTACAAGCCTGGACTTGTTTCTAAAGAACTTTAGAATGGACTTTCTAATGAACTTTTAAGTTAAAGACTGAAACACCTTCTCAATGACAGAAATATGGAAGGAAGTTCACCTCGCCCCCTCCCTCCCTGCAATCTTCTGGGACACGTCACAGGTCCCAGAAGATTGCCCGGCCATTCACAGCATGCAGCTTGGCTCGCGCATGCGCAGTACGTGCCCGGCTGGGAAGCTACAGCCAGGCGCCCACAGTAAGAATGCCAGCACCGTGGAGAGGAGGGGTAGAGGAGCGGGACTTTGTACGCCCGCATCGCTGGACTGTGGGACAGGCGAGTGTCCGATTATTAAAAGTCAGCAGCTACACTTTTTGTAGCTGCTGTCTTCCAATTAATTTTTTCGGTGGAACTCCGCTTTAAACCTTATCAGGCTTCCAATCAGGTGTATGTGAACTAGATTTATAGCTTATTCTGCACAATCTATTCATACATTCCATTTCATATCTAATTCAATATTTTTTATCATTTATCACTTTCTTTTTGGTGTGGTACCCCTGATGACGTCAGACCTTTGACGAAACGATTGTCGGGTAGCCACGCCCACATGTCTTACGCATGCGCGATCAAATTTTTTACCTACATGTATAGTTTTTTTTATCTGCTAGCAGTCTTTTCATTATTAAACCGCTATTTGTCTATTCAGGACTCGGTAGAGTCCTCCAACAGTAATCTGAGCATTATATGTTTTAATACATTTTTTGGTATTATAATACTACACGATTCGGAGCATTTTTTATTTTTGCATGAAGTTTTCCACTGACAAATTATTTGGGAAGTTTGCCGTGACTGACCAACTGAGCTGCAGAGTCTGCTGATAGGAGATACCCAGGAGATCTGGAAAACCTTTGACATCCGGATTTCTGTGGTGGGGATCTGTGATCCAATCTGCGCTGTCTGACCTTCCCTGATAGGGGGTCGCTGGCCATCCGGTAAGCCTTCCATCTTACTAGTGGTGACGGTTTCCACGTGGTCAAGCACAACAAAATAATTAAGTCACATTATTTATTTGCAGTTTTTCGTCACATTTATGGACATTCATTAATAATATATGGACTTTTTTTTATATTCTTTTTCACCAATTTTCCACTGTATATTTTATGTCACTTTATTTTGTTTATCAATTGGTATCAGTTTTGCACATTTTTTTGCACTTTCAATTACTGTGATTATTTGTTCATCATTTATAGCATAAGCGCTGCACTTTCTCTTTTCTTTTTCTTGGTGTTGTACGCTGTTTGTACTGGTCAGATCACCCATTCTATGGGATATATAGTTTGCTGTCCTATGTTCATTGCCTATTTGGCAGTGTGCATAAAAGAAATTTAGTGTGTACAAATGTCATATCTATTACCACCACTAAGGGTCAACCATTTGCATATGCTGTGCAATGTCTATGTGTAATGGATGATTCCATGTCCCTGGACTGTGCATGCAAGGACACTTACTTTTTTCCCAGATGGCACCAGAGAACTGGGAGGACTGGACCCTCTCTTCACTGCCTGGCACGTGTGGGTCCATCTCACCCACCCCCCCCCCCTAATTTTCTGGCCTCAGGAAATTGTGGGGTCTACCGCCATTTCCCTTCCTGTTTGCATTTCACCCTGGAGCTTGGTAGGGTGGCCAAATGTGCGTCGGTGGCGTGATGATGCGGCTCTGCCCAGCCCCTGTTTTTTGGGGGGGGCGTGGCCACACCTCGTGCCCTTATGCTGAGAGATTCATGACGGACCCTGGATGCCCAGATTTATGCACCAGCTTTTCCATCTTGCCTTATCAGCTGTCCCCTATTATTCAATTGCTCCTTCCTCTGTGGTCATTCCTGCAGCACACAGCTGGGAGTAGGTTGCACTGGAGCTGAATGTGGAGATGCTGAACTGAACTGATGGTATGCTGAAATATGAAGCAGATTTTGTTGATTTCAATCATGAGATATGTAACTGGATACTAGCCAGATTTAATATATAAAGCCCGGTACACATGATGAGATTATCGGTGAGGGGGGCGGGATTCTGATAATCCCTTCAGACCCCGAAAACCAACAGCCAGGGTTATTAGAAAGAGGCCCTTTTCTTCATCAACATGGGGACAAGGTGTTTTGGGGTGGGGGGCACAGGGCCCCCCTGCCCCCCAAAGCACCCACCTCATGTTGAGGGCATGCGGCCTGGTACGGTTCGGGAGGGGGCTCGCTCTTCCCAACTGCCTTTCCTAAACTGCCAGTCTGTGTGCTCGGATAAGGGTCTGGTGTGGATTTGGGGGGGGGGCACCCCCACTCCATTTTTTCGGCGTGGGTGTTCCCCTTACAATCCATACCAGACCAAAGAGCCTGGTATGCTTTTGGAGGGGGAACCCATGCCTTTTTTATGGCGTTCCCCTTCAAGATCATCAGAGCACAAGTCGCATGCCAAAGTCGGATCAGTTAAGACTGCGATCCGACTTTGATCTGATTTCAGTGATATTCAATGGGCTGAAGTAGAAGTCGGACCAAAGTAGTGCAGGGAGCATTTTCAAAGTTGGACTGACTTGTGCTGGACCAGTTAAGACGGCTCGCATAGGACGACAGTGATTTTTACATGTCATGCGACATGAGCTCCCAATGTCAGAGCGTTTGTTGTACAAGTGTGAACTCGGCCTAAAGCCCCATATACACAATTAGACAAAACCCCAAATACAAAACCATATAATAGGAGGTCAAACCTTAAGAGTTTAAATTTGTATGCAGACCCGTGCACTACATGGTTTTCGTAAATCAGAAGACAAAAATCTGCAGAAAATCCAATAGTGTGTATGGGGTCTAAGGGTTAACAAACACATTTTGCCACTGTTGTTATTAGTTTGGTCACTTTGATAATACTGCCAGGTTCACTTTAAGTTGTAAAGATGACTTTTCAATGCTAAATAACAACAACAGGTTCCAATACCATTTTTTCAACCTGATTCATAAGAAAACAACAGCATGTTGGTCATTAATACTCCTACGCAGGATTGCTTCAGGAAAAAAACTTCAAGCAATGTGTTTTAAAGGCAATTACAAAGAACACACAGCATAACATTGTGACAAGCCAAACATTAAAACGTCAATACCAACTTTGCAGTCACTTTCAGAAGTGAAAATGGAATCCGATTTGGCAAAAATAGATCGATGCTCAACCAAGGAAAACATTGGTCTATATTGTGGCTGTGCTAAAGCAATTAAAATCAATGTTGCAAACCTTTTGTGCGGGAGATTTATATGTTAAAAAATGAATCATAATTAGCTACGCTTCAAAATGGAGGAAAGGGCCAAAAATAACAGCGAATCCAGCTGAGGAAGGTGAGGTCATTGGGCTTGCGAGTCTAATAAGAACGACCACCTGTAGAGATAGAAACAGGCAGAAGAATGACTTTTCCATCCACAAACGAAGTGAAAGATTTCCCTGGATAGATATTTTCTGCCTTTATTTCCACCAGCCTCACACACAATATCCATAATCCTGTTAGTTGTATTGGGTAAACAGTCAGAGTTCAACTGACAACCGATCTTAAAGGAAAACCGAAGTGAGAAAATTCCAGGGCCAATGACCTCCTTTTTTTACGTTATCTCATTGTCTCCAGCTTCAACATCTTTTAAAGTGGGGTGCCCCCTAAAAAAAATGTTTAAAAGTCAGCAGCTACAAATACTGCAGCTGCTGACTTTTAATAATCAGACACTTACCTGTCCCAGGGTCCAGCGATGCGGGGGAACGAAGCCCCCCCCCCCCCCCCCTCGTTCCCGCTCCGCTCGCGGTGCTGGCATTCTTACTGTGGGCACCTGGCTGTGGCTTCCCAGCCGGGCACCCACTGCGCATGCACGAGCAGCGCCGCGATACACAGATAGGCGTTTATATAAAGTCCGTTTATATCTGCCACTCTATAGAGGTGAATGGAGGGTTTGATTGGGTCCATTTGAAAAACAGAGAGGCGCTGATTGTGTGAAAGGGGCCTAAGGCTGCTTTCACACTGATGCACTTTGGTTTACCTGCACCTCAACTGACCTCAATCTTCACCTCTTCCTTGGGATTCCTGCAAGTATCGCTGGCTTCTGCTGTCCCCCAGGCGGGTATGGCTGGTGGCTGCTGCTGGCTCTCCTCCAGGGTGGATACTGCTGGCTGGTTCCCAATCCACCATCCCTGAGCATCAGTGTGACAGGCGGTGTACATTTGGTATCACTCTGCCTGTGACAGGGCTGGCGCTATACAGGAAGCATCAGCTCTGCTTCCTCTATCACCGGCTCCGTTCTTAAATACTGATGCGCAGGGATGGCGCTTGACGACCCGCCATCCCAGAGCAGGAGGTGGCGGGCCACACCAGAGGGTGCCACTGGCCACCCCTGATGTAAAGCCTTTATCCCAAAAGGAATTTTTTTTTTCTGTATTTAATTACAAAGCATTAGGTGGGGAAGGGGACCTCCCACTTCGATCGACCCAGCGGTGGGATCGGGTACCTGTCAAGACTCGCTTTCGAACGAACATGCTTTGAGCACACAATAGGGCAATGGACAGATTTCTGTACTAACATCGCATGGTTAGTACAGCGAGCTCCTAAGTTTTGAATTTTTATTTGTTAATCCGCTGGGCTGACATTAATAGGATTTAAGATTGTGTTCTTGACAATTCAATTGATAAAGAGCTGTCATTTTGGAAAACCCCCCTCTGTGAATGAGTACACCAAAAGACATTGTTGTTGGAGATTATAGTTGTGAATGATCTCATAGAACGGGCATTTAGAAACTGATAAAGGAATGTGCTTTAAAACCAATCAATGGTGTGTTTGGCTTCACCTGTCTTCAACTCCCTTTTTGCAGACAAATAATGAGGCTTTTAACAGTAAAAGAAGGGGAATCCGTCTCTCACATGTTTCCACTAGTCACAAGTACATTAATTACATTTTTGTTGTGTACATTTAGATTATGAATGTATTTTTCTTAACGTGGAATTTTGTATCTCACTTTTTATTGTTTTTTTTTAGAGGCTGACCTAAGACTAATATTTCATTCTTGAGTGCTGATAAATTATTTCTCTATTGCTGTACACGCAGGCATGAAAATATGGTGTGCACTGGTATTTCAGACTTAGATTATATAGGGTGTATTATGCTGAATTTCTCCCAAAAAATGCTGGGTCATGTAATCTCTAAAGAGATATTGTCACTGTGCAGTGCAAAGTAAAAGTGTCTCTGCAAAGTACCCCCTGACCTTCTTATGCTTACGTTGCCTGTGTTTCCTCCCCATTCCTTTATATATTGCAGCTGACACTGAAATCGCTGGTGTTGGGGAGCAGGGATGTCACTCGTTTGGTCATGTTACAGTTTTAAGGCTTAGGGATTGGCTGCTGGGCCTGAGCAAATGTCATGGGGGGAGAGTGTCACCTGCTCCTCCATACCCAGATGCACCTAGTAATAAACACCTGCTGTAATAAAGTAAGGACCAGTAGTGGGTCCTTGGAGATCCACTGCAGATATACTGTCACTTTGCCCTGCTTAAAGAAGGTGACAATGTCTCTTTAATTGGCTTGATTCAGTGAATCTTCACAAGACTGATTTGTAAGTGTCAGAATTAAAGGTGGTCATCAGGCAAGAGTAAGGATGAGCTCAGGCGTGTTTGAATGGTCCACGTGCAGAGCCCGCCAGGAAGTCGGCGCAGCGATGCGCTAATCACAGGCAGTGAGACATTGCCCCGAAGTGCGGCTGCAGAGATCGGGCAATGTCTCAGTGCCTGTGATTAGCGCATCGCTGCGCCGATTTTCTGGCGGGCTCTGCACGTGGACCATTCAAACACGCCTGAGCTCATCCTTAGGCAAGAGTAGAACAAAATCAATGCTTCACCTGTGAAATTTGCAGATAATTTGCTCCACGGTGCCTGCAGCTACAGAGATCAGTGAGTGCTTGTTTTAAAATCCCATTTACTGCTGGTTAAAGTGTAAGTTCATGCAAAAACTAAAATCCCTGCATCTATAGCCACCAACATTTTAACACTAACCTATCTAGCCCTGAAAAGAAAAAAAAAAATCAGTATACATACCTCTTCTACATGTTATCCAACCCGATCTCCAGTGGCGGAAGCTCTGATCCCACGCTGAGCTGTCAGCCGCGACTTTGCTGTGTAGGCGGGAGCAGAGGACACGTCCGTCAAGGGAAGCCCCATACTAATTCTTTGGGTGACGTCACTTCCCATGTTTACTGTTACATGTTCGGATGTTTACTCAGCAGAGCTTCCGCCGCTGGAGATCGGGTCGGATCGCCTGCAGAAAAGGTATGTATACTCCTTTTATCTTTACAGGGCTAGATAGGTTAGTGTTAGAATGTTGGCGGCTATAGATGCAAGGATTTTAGTTTTTGAATGGACTTCCACTTTAAGCTTATGTGAATAAATAAATGTTTAACCCAGACAACAGATTTTAAAGTAATAAAATGGGCAAGGTGGAAGCTTCTCAAAGGTGTAATTGGCTTTGACACTGGGTAATGACTTGAGTCTTGCTATGGTATAATTCTTCTTATTAGTCAAGATTTATATACTGCCAACAGTTTGCCCAGTGCTTTACAATGTAGAGGGGATACAGTACAATTCCACTGCCGTTCAATACAGGAGGGCATAATGAGATCTCCTTTCCGCACCTAGTGGTAACAGTAGCTGCACCCTGTGTCTCTAAATGCTGTTACTTGCAAAATGCTAGAGGTCTCTTTAAATGGGTTGTAAACGTCAAGTTTTTTTCACCTTAATGCATTTTATTAAAACTTTCTATAGTGCAGCAGAGCCCCCCTTGTACTTACCTGAACCCGATCTTTCCAGTGGCTGGGATGAGCACAGCAGCTCCAGCCGCTGTCCAGGGTCCTCCATTGGATAGATTGATAGCAGCCATTGGCTCCCGCTGCTGACAATCAAATCCAGTGACACGGGAGTCGGGGGGGGTTTGGGCGAGTCCTCATGTCTGTGTCAATGGATGCAGTAGCAGAACGCGAGAGCACTGGTGCCCCCCATGGAAAGCGTCTCTCAGTGGGGGCACTCTAAGAGGAGCCAGGAGCGTCGCTGGGGGACCCTAGAAGAGGAGGATCGGGCCGCTCTGTGCAAAACACTTGCACAGAGTAGGTAAGTATGAGATGTTTGTTATTTAAAAAAAAAAATAAACTTTACAGCCCCTTTAAGAATAAACCAACACTTTGCAATCTCCCTTTAATCTCGGTTGCATAGATTTCTTTTCATCTGTTAGCCTTGGGTCAAACCTTAATACTAAACTCTGGCCAAATATCTAAGTAATCCAATGATATACATATATCGGAACTTTTACCTGCAAAGGATTTGTATTTCATTTTACTCATTCCTGAGATGTACACAGTCCTGCCAGACAACTCAGCCAAGTTCATAATCTGATTATTTTACTGCTTTATAAGTAATACAGCTTTGTCACTTCCCTGCTACTAACCTGTAATTGGAGCAGCAATACAATGAGGACATATTTCTGCTCACTTTGCTTTCTTTTGTCAGCATAGTTCTTGTCCCTGGAGCATACCTAATTGGTTCCTAGTGCTTCCCCTCCCATTCCCAATGTGAGTTTTTTTGTGCGAGGAGTTAAGAGGCAGAGAGTCATATTGAAGTGCATTTAAAATTGCTTTTAATGTGTATATATAACTGCATTAGTTGCAGCTTTTTTTTTAAATATCTGCCTTGATTTCAGCTTTGGAATGTGACAGACTGGTCTGTCTAGTGACCTAGTTACAAAGCCCACTTAAAGGAGAATAATAGCCAAAGCTTTTTTGGCCATACTTCTCATGTGCCGCACAGGAGTGCCCTTATTCCTGCAATCCTGTAACCCAGATTCACCGGACATTGGGCTATAACCTGCTGTCAGCTGACTTCACAGAGAAAGTCCATGATCTTCAGGGATCCTAACAATAATGTCAAGATCCACCCAGATGCTTGACCGGCAGCTGGCTCTGTCTCTCAGCATACCAGTGAGAGCCTGAGCCAGGCTCTCCCACTCCCTCCATGCATCAGTTAGTGCTGGAGGAGCAGAGCAGAGAGCCGGTGACTGATGGTCACCGATTTCTGCTCATTGAAGACCAAGAACTGATCTCTCAGTGGTCATGTGATCTCTGTGGTCATGTGATCGCTCAGTACTTGGTCTTGGAGCCTGTGCGGCACAGCTGCAACCACACAGGTGAGTATGTATGTTTTTTGTTTTTTTTAAATCCTGCACTTCTCCTTTTAGCCTGGGTTCACACCAGTGCGGTGTGAATTGAATGTTCTGTTTAACTGCGAAGATAAAAATCTGTTGTTCAGAGGTTCCTCTGCGTTTTAGATGCGGATCAGTGAGCAGGGAGAGGGGGGGGGGGGGGAGAGGGGGAGGTGTAGTGAGGAGAAGGGGAGAATTTTGTGTTCAGAACGGAATGCATCTGAGAATCAGATGCGTTCCCATAGAAGATAATGGGCCTGAATTCGCACCTGAGCCGGACCGCACTGCCTAGAAAACGCACACGTTTTTTGTGCAATGCGCAGTGCGAATGCACCGCAGATATGTGAACCAGCCTCATTAAAATTAATGTATTTTGAAATGTCCTGCGAATTGGATGCGGTGTAAGCCGCATCTAATTCGCATAGGTGTGAACAGGGGCTTAAAGATTAGTTCTGGGCACTAAAACGTTTATTGAAATATATTCCTTGATGGCCATAAAGGATAAAAATCTACATTGGGTGCACTTTGCAAACCCCAATATTACCCTTTTAAATGTAGCAGTGGCATCATCACTGTGTTGCACATAACCTGTGCAGAGCTGCAGGAGGGACCCAACAGACCCCACCTACTGCTGGCAACTTGCAACTTTTGCTAATCCCAGAGTTCAGCTTTAAGATTAAGTGCAAAAGTTCACCAGGCATAATAGCGACTGACTGATCTTTTCCTGATGGTATTGGGCAACATCTATTTCTGTGGAAAATCTTACATGGTTATCGTTCCTTAAAGGTGGCCATGCAGCACATTATCACCCTCTATTGCTGTGTTTATATCTAGTTAGAACCCAGGCACAGTGCATTGATCTAACCTCGTCAAATCGTAAATCCCAGCCTACTCAGATTTAGATGGTCCCTGCAGGAGGAGACTCCATCGTCAATGATAACATCAGTAAGTCTACAGTGAGTCATTATGAGGAGCCACAGGTGAAGCTCTTGGGGCCCTTTGGCAGTCAGTGAAGTGAAGAGCTTTCTCTCCTTGTGCTTAAAATGTGTTTGTAGTAGATGATGATTTACTGCTGTTGTCCAGCAAGTTCTGTTTTCAATGCTCTAAAACATTTATATTCATTCTTGGATTCTTTCTTTCAGTACAAGTGGTTTACCTCCAGCAACAAGTCCACGTGCCCCCTGTGCAGAGAGACTTTCTTTTGAAACGTGCCAAGTGATGAATACAACTAAAGAACATCGAGTTGCTGGTCTGTGGTGCAGGTGACCTTTGCAGCCTTTACCCAATTTTGGACTATAAAAATGCAAACAATTTTGAAGAATAAGTATAGGTTATAAAGGACTTATTCGCTACTTATTTGTACATTCCCATCTCCCGGGGCCAGTACAATGTTTGCTTGCTAGTACCTTTATGTGGCCAAAAGTTTGTGGACCCCAGATCATCACACCTATATGAGCTTGTTGGGACACCCCCAATATGGAATTGCTTGCCCTCCCCCCTTTTTTGGGGGGGAGGGGGGGGGGGCTAAAGCAGCCTTTATTCTTCTAGGATGACTTGCCATAAGATTTTACAGTTTTTTGTCTGTAGGAAATTGGGCTAATTCAGCCAAAAGTGCATTTGAGAGATCAGGTACTAATGGTGGATGAGATGAACTGTCTTGCAATCAGCATTCTAATACATCCCAAAGATGTTCATTAGGGTTGATGTCAGGGCTTTGTTCACGCCACTTCTGTTCCCCAATACCAAGCTCCTCAAAGCATGTCTTTGTAGAGGTGGCTTTGTACACAGGAGAACAGCCATTCTTGAACAAAAAAGTTACTACAAAATTGAAAGGACTCAATTCTCTAAATTGTATTTTTGAAGACTGTAGCATTAACAGTGCCCTTCACTGGAAACTCCTGAATGCCGTAATTTCAAGGGATGTTCACATAGATGTGGGCATATAGTGTATGTAGAAATAGGTAATGAAAGAAGTTGGGAGAGGCAGGATAAAGTGTTTTTAAACTCCAAAAGGTTTTTTACCTTAATGCATTCTCAGCATTAAGGTAAAAACTTTGCAATACCTGTCCCCCCCTCCCTCCCTCCCGTAACACCTGAGTCCTCTCTCGATCCAGCGGTGCCCCCATCTGCAGTGCCACTCACCCCTCTTCCAAGCATCACAGGAAACTGAGAACAGCAGAAGCCATTGGCTCCCACTGCTGTCAGCCAAATCCTGTGAGGAGAGAGTGTGGGGGGGGGGCATTACCGAGCCGTGCTATATGCATCTATGGATTCACACAGCCCAACTGGGGAGCACGGCCACACAGATGCTCCCTCGGCTCACGGCTTGTGCAGAGGAGGAGGAAAGCATCCGGAGGGGACATCAGGAGAGGAGCTAAGGGGCCACCCTATGTAATGCCATTGCACATAGCAGGTAAGTGGGGGGGGGGGGGGGGAAATATCCTTTACAACCATTTTAATTGGCAGAGTACCTTATAAGAAATAAGTGCTAATCTTCAGACCCTGTCATCCCTGTCTACTAGCCAGCTCTTGTACCTGATCTCTTAGGACTGTGTTTTTAAGTTTTTTTTTTATTTTTTTTTTTTTTTTTTTTTCCGAGTGAAGATTGTTTAGAACAGTGGTTCTCAACAGGAGTCCTCAAGTACTCCCAACGGGCCATGTTTTGGGAACTTCCCTTAGATAAAAAAGCTCTTATCAATACCATGTCATTGATATTGATTTAAAGCAGCTGTGCAAAGTAAAGGAGAACATGGCCCGTTGGGGGTACTTGAGGACTGAGGTTGAGAACCACTGGTTTAAAGCACCTGTCTGGTTTTTATTTCTACTTCTTCTGCCCCAGTTGGGGAGATTCACCCTCTCTAATTGTCCTGTTTACTAATATCATCGAAAGTAAAAGAAAATCGCACATTTTGCGTTGTGTCTAGAGCAGCTGTAGAGGGGAAATCTTCCAAAGGGCACAATAGTTGACCTGGGGGGCCCCAACAGATTCCCTTAATGTGCAGGGATTGCCTCTCACTTCCTGTATTGATTATGGTAAAGGAAACTGTAGCAAAGCTCCTCAATGGGACACAGATGGAAAAAAACTTGACGGGGGGTTATGAAAAAAAAAAAAAAAAATTTTGCACATAGTTCTACTTTAAATCCCAGAGGAAGCAAACAGTGTTGTGGATCCACATAGGTTATGCAGTGAAAACAGATCATTCTTGTAACTAAACTGCTGCAGATTTCAGTACAGAGCATTTAGTCCTTTATAACCTGCACATACAGCTGTCACTTAGCTAACCTGTCTCAGGGGGGTTTTCCATTTTAACAAAAATGTAGATGTCTGCTGAAGGCAGGGCTCCCCTTGCTCAGCTTTTTGGGCAGTTTGAAGGCTGTCCAAGGGTTCAGAGCTGCTCCACTTTTCTGCTTCATTAAAACACGTTCCCTGTTCATTTCAATGCCTTGTTAGAGCCAGGACTCTCAGCCCTGGTGGGTTCCAGTAGGCCTGAAACAATGACCCAAGAAAGCCCCTTTTGAAGAGGCATTACTGTATATATTGATTATAAGGCTGGTTTATGTAAGTGACGTGTTAAATAGCATTCATATGTGGAAAAGTATCAGTGGTTTTATCATAACAGAACATATTTGAAATAGAGGTGGCATTATTGAGAGTATTGTTTTCCGGCACACAACTGACTTCATCTTCAGTAATGCCGTAGAACAAAACAAGTGTCCTTAATCTTGTAGTATCACTGCTCTTATATTCTAGTAATCATACTAAAAGTGGCAGCCAACTAATATCACTTTTTGTATAGACGTGGGTTCTTTCATGTACACAAATATGAATAGTCTTTAGATTTTTTTCGCATTAATAGATTTTATCATGATCTAGTATATCTAAAACAAAAACGGCTACACATGTTTTTACATTAGCTAGCTTAAAGGGGTTGTAAACTCTCGCGTTTTTTCACCTTAATGTATTCTATGCATTAAAGTGAAAAACCTTCTGTGATGCAGCAGCCCCCCAGAGCCCCCTTTTTACTTGAACCCCAGCCCTTGTCTTGAGTTCTGATTAGATAGATTGATAGCAGCGCAGCCATTGGCTCCCGCTGCGGTCAATCAAATCCAATGATGTGGGGGGCGGGGCCGAGTTCTGCTGTCTGTGTCAAAGGACGTAGCAGCAGGATAGGGGAGCACCATTTCCCCCGAGGGAGAGTGGCTTTCCAAGCGGGTACTCGAGAAGTGGAGGAGCCAGGAGCGCCGCTGAGGGACCCCAGAAGAGGAGGATCTGGGCCACTCTGTGCAAAACCAAGTGCACAGAGGAGGTAAGTATGACATATATATTTTTTTATTTTATTTTTTATTTTTTTAAAACAAAGCTTTACATATCCTTTAATTTAAAGTGTGTGGCAACCCAAAAATATTTTTAAATTTTCCAGTCTTTAGATGCGGTGATTGCATTCGTTTCCCTTTTTACAGGCTTTTTTTCCTTTATTTTCACCTGTTGAATCCTACCAGTAACAAAATCTCAGGCCTAGAGTGGCAACACTTTACTATGTTGTATCCATGTAGGATCAGCTTTTTCACCTAGGCTTCTCTTCTTATTTGGGTTACAAACACCTCTTCTTCTACTCCTCTCCCCGTAACATAGGGAAGAGCAGGTTTCGTAGCTCAGGTGATTGCTGCCAAGGCTAATGACATTGTTTCTTCTTTCAGTTCAGTACACAGTAAGACCCGGTTCACACAGGGGCGACTCGTCAGGCGACTTAGCCGCCTGACAAGTCGTGTCCCGTTCTGTACTATGGAACCGTTCTAATAGGAGCGACTCAAGTCGCTCCGACTTAGAAAAGGGTTCCTGTACTACTTTTGGGGCGACTTCAGGCGACTTGCATTGACTTCTATACAGAAGTCGTTTTGCAAGTCGCTGCTGAAGTCGTTTGCAGGTTGCCTGAGGCAGTCGCGCTGCAAGGTGTGAACCGGCTCTTAGTTATTGGGGCACTGGATTTCTTTCCGGAATAACCAATGTTTTTCAGTACTTTTAGAAAATGTTCTTAGCCTGACAAAAGAAAACAAATGCAGCCATCACATCGACTGGTTAGCTGCAACATATTACATTTTTGTTCTTGGGTTTAGATTTACTTTAAGACTTTGTCAGGATTGGACTATGGGTGGAGTTTGTAGAGATTTCAGCTGTTGAACTGTACCATGGGGAAACAACAATTGGCTGAACTAGAATTTATAGCCCAAGCCCTGTTTTTCCCCAGTAAGAGCCGTATCACAGTGATTTGCTACTTATGTAAATATGCCTGCCCACAGGATCCCAGCACAGATGTTCATTGGAGGACTGGCCAGATAAAATATCTTTCTGGTAGTTGGCTGGTCTCCTAATGTCCTCAAATATATTCTGTTCTGATAAGCATTTGAAACAATTATGTATCTATTTATGAATGCTGTTATATGTATAAATAGCTTTGTGTTAATAATTAGTCAAACTCTACGTTTGGACAAAAGGATGTAGGGTCTTTACTGTTGTCTATGACCCTGGCAGGAATATTTGCCATCACTTCTGAAATAAAGGGCTTTCCTGTGAGCATTATTTTCAGTTTTTTGTCTGCTGATATAAATTTTTATGTATTTCTTTAATCTCCAAAAAAGGGCTGGTGACACTCACACTGCAGTACCAGCGTTGCTTGCACCCTAATGAATGCTCTATTGGAACATATTGACGGTCATCTCCAGCTCCCCCCGATAAGATCTCCATCTCCCCCCGATAAGATCTCCATCTCCCCCCGATAAGATCTCCATCTCCCCCCGATAAGATCTCCATCTCCCCCCGATAAGATCTCCATCTCCCCCCGATAAGATCTCTTCATCTCTCCCCCCATAAGATCTCTTCATCTCCCCCCCCCCCCCATAAGATCTCTCCACCATCCCCCCCCATAAGATCTCTTCATCTTCCCCCCCATAAGATATCTTCATCTTCCCCCCCATAAGATCTCTTCATCTTCCCCCCCATAAGATCTCTTCATCTTCCCCCCCCATAAGATCTCTTCATCTTCCCCCCCATAAGATCTCTTCATCTTCCCCCCCATAAGATCTCTTCATCTTCCCCCCCATAAGATCTCTTCATCTCCCCCCCCATAAGATCTCTCCACCATCCCCCCCCCCATAAGATCTCTTCATCTTCCCCCCCATAAGATCTCTTCATCTTCCCCCCCATAAGATCTCTTCATCTTCCCCCCCCCATAAGATCTCTTCATCTCCCCCCCCCCATAAGATCTCTTCATCTTCCCCCCCCCCATAAGATCTCTTCATCTCCCCCCCCCCATAAGATCTCTTCATCTCCCCCCCCCCATAAGATCTCTTCATCTCCCCCCCCCCCCATAAGATCTCTTCATCTTCCCCCCCCCCCATAAGATCTCTTCATCTCCCCCCCCCATAAGATCTCTTCATCTTCCCCCCCCCATAAGATCTCTTCATCTTCCCCCCCCCCATAAGATCTCTTCATCTTCCCCCCCCCCCCCCCATAAGATCTCTTCATCTTCCCCCCCCCATAAGATCTCTTCATCTTCCCCCCCCCATAAGATCTCTTCATCTTCCCCCCCCCATAAGATCTCTTCATCTTCCCCCCCCCCCATAAGATCTCTTCATCTTCCTCCCCCCCCCCTCTTCACCCTCCCCCCCCCCCCCCCCCCCCCTCCATCTTCCCCCCCCCCCCATAAATCTCTTCATCTTCCTCCCCCCCCCATAAGATCTCTTCATCTTCCCCCCCCCATAAGATCTCTTCATCTTCCCCCCCCATAAGATCTCACCACCATCCCCCCCATAAAAAAACCCCCCCCACACCACCACACAACCACAAACACAAAACAACACACAAAAAAACACAAACAACCAACCAACAAACACAACAAAACCCAAACAAAAAAACACAAAACAACAAAAACCAACAAAAAAACAACAAACAAAACACACAAAAAACAACAAAACAACAAACAAAACAACCAAAAAAAAAAACAACACAAACACACAAAACAAAAAAAACACAAACCAACAACCACAAACACCAAACAACACCCAAAACACCACAACAAACAACAAAAAACAACCCACAACCCAAAAAAACAAAACAAACCCAACCAAACAACACAACAAAACCAAAACAAAAACAAAAAAAACCAAAACACAAAAAACAACAAAAACAAACCAAAAAACCAAACAACAACAACCAAAAACACCCAAACAAAAAAACAACAAAACAAAAAACCAAAAAACCAAAAAAAACACCCAAAAAACACACACACACACAAAAAAAAAACAACCAAAAAAACAAAAAAACAAAACAAAAAAAACCAACCACCCAAAAACAACAAAACCAAAACAACACCCAAACCCAACACAACAAAACAAACAAAACACAACCACCCAAAAACCAAAACCCCAACAAAACACCCAACAAACAAAAAAAAACCAAAAAAAAACCAAAACAACCCCACACAAAAAACACACCCACAACACCCCCAACACAAAAACAAAAAAACAAAAACCCAAAACAACCAAAAACCACAAAAAAACCACAAAACAAAAAAACCAAAAAAAAACAAAAAAAAACAAAAAAAAACACACCAAACCACAAAAACAAAACAAAAAAAACCAAAAAAACAAAAAAAAAAAAAACAAAAAAAAACCACCAAACAAAAAAACAAAACACCAAAACAAAAAACAACAAAAAAACAACACAACACAAAAAAAAACCAAAAAAAAAAACAAAAAAAAAAAAACAAACCCAAACACCCCAACACCCAACAAAAAAAAACCAAAAACAACCAAAAAAAAAAAAAAAAAAAAACACAAAAAACAAAAACCAAACAAACCCCCAAAAAAACAACCACCAAAAACAACAACAACAAACACAAAAAAAACCAAAACCAAACCAAAAAAACAAAAAACACAAAAACCAACCAAACAAACACAAACCACACAACAACCCACAACACAAAAAAAAAACAAAAAACCAACAACAAAAACCCAAACAAACCAAAACACACAAAAAACAAAAACAACACAAACAACAAAAAACACCAAAAACACACAAAAACAACCCAAACCAAAAAAAAACAAACAACCACACCCAAAAAAAACAAACAAACAAACACAAAAAACCAACACCCACAAAACCAAAAAACACAAACAACAAACACACCACAACCAAAACCCCAAAACAACAACCCAAACAACCACAAAACAAACACACCACAAAACACACAAACCAACCAACAAAAAACAAACAAACACAAACACACCCCCACACAACCCAACCAACAAAAAAAACAAAAACCAAACCAAAAACAAACAAAAAACAACAAAAAAAAAAAACCACAACCACCAAAACACAAAAAAAAAAAAAACAACCAAAACCACAAAAAAAAAAACAAAAACAAACCAAAAACACCAACCAAAACAAAAAAAAAAAAACCAAAAAAAAACAAACAAAACACAAACAAAAACCACAAAAAAAAAAACAAAAACCCAAAAAAAACAAAAAAACAAACAACCCAACCCCCCCACACCAAAAAACCAAAACAAAAAACAACACAACCCCCAAAAAACAACAACACAAAAACAACAACCCACACAACAACCCCAAAACAACACCAAAAAAAAAAAAAAAAAACAAAAAAACAACAAACAACAAACAAACAACAACAACACAACCAAAACCAAACACAAAAAAACCCCCAAACAACACAAAAAACCCAAACAACACCCCAAACCCACAAAACAAACCACCAACAAAACACAAAAAAAACAAAAAAACAAAAAAAAAACAAAAAAAACAAACCAAAAAACACCAAAAAACCAAAAAAAACCCCAACAAACCAACAAAACCACCAACCCAAACACCAAAAACAAACAAAAACAACCAAACCACAAACACCAACACAAACACAAAACAAAAAAAAACCACCCCCAAAAAACCAAAAAAAAAAAAAAAACCAAACAAAACAAAAAAAAACAAACAAAACCCAAAAACAACACACCCCAACAAAAACAAAAAAACAAAAAACACCAACCACAACAAAAAAAACAAAAAAAAAAAAAAAAAACACAACAAACACCACAACAAACAAAACCAACCAAAAACAAACCCCCAAAACCCCAAACAAAAACCAACAAAAAAAACCCAAAAAAAAAAAACAACAAACAAAAAAACAACCAAAAAAAACAAAAAAAAACAACCCCAACAAACACCAAAAAACCAAACAAACAAAACACCAAACCCAAAAACCACAAACAACAAAACAAAAACAAAAAAAACCACACAAAAAAACAAACAAAACACACCAAAAAAAACCAACAACAAACAAAAAAAAAAAACCACAACAAACCCCACACCACCCCAACCCCACCAAACCAAAACAACAAACAAAACACACCCAACACAACCCCCACACAAACCCAACCCACACAACCACACCAAACCCCAAAAACCAAAACACCACCCCAAAAAAAAAAACCCAAAAACCAAAAAAACCCAAACCAAAACACCCCCAAAAAACCAAAACAAACCAAACCCACACACCCAAAAAAAAACCAAACCAACAAAAAACCCCCCAAAACCACCAAAAAACCCAAAAACACCAAACCAAACCCACAACCCCAAAACAAAACCCAAACACAAACCCACAACACAAACAACAACAACCCACCACAAAAACACACCAAAAACAAAAACACCAACCAAAAAACCCAACAAAACCCACAACCAAAACAAAAACAAAAAACCCCCAAAACCAAACAAAAACCCACAAACCAAAACAACAAAAAAAAAAAAACCACCCAACAAAAAACCAACACCACCACACACAACAAAAACACAACACACCAAAAAAAACAAAAAAAACAACAAAAAAAAAAAAAAAACAACCACCAAACCACAAACAAAAAAAAACAAAAAAACCAAAAAAACACACACAACCAAAAAAAAACACCAACAAAACAAAAACAAAAACAAACAACCACAACACACAACACCAAAAAAAAAAAAAAAAAACCAACCAAAAAAACAAAAAACCACAACCAAAACAAACCCAAACAAAACAACCACCACCCAAAAAAAAAAAAACCAAATCCCCCCCCCCCCCCCCCCCCCCCCCCCCCACCAACCCCCCCCCCCCCCCCCCCCCCCCCCCCCCCCCCCCCCCCCCCCCCCCCCCCCATAAGATCTCTCTCTCTCTCTCTCTCTCTCTCTCTTCACCTCTCTCTCACTCTCTCTCTCTCTCTCTCTCTCTCTCTCTCACTCTCTCTCTCTCTCTCTCACTCTCTCTCTCTCTCTCTCACTCACTCTCTCTCTCTCTCTCTCTCTCCCTCTCTCACTCTCATCCCTCTCTCTCACTCTCTCTCACTCTCTCTCTCTCTCTCTCTCTCGCCTCTCTCTCTCTCTCTCTCTCTCTCTCTCACTCTCTCCCACTCTCTCTCTCTCTCTCCATGTAGGTCCTGATCTGAAATAAAGACCCTTACCAACCCCAAATAAAATAATACATTTAAAAAAACCTGGGATGAACATCATTTGTGCTCGTCTTTTAAACTGTATATGAATATGTTTGTAATGTTTGTTATTGATGCACAGCTACAAATAAAGTTTTTATTCACAGATCTCTAAAAGTTATACTTGCGGTGGCTTTGCAGGGTTATGTGATGTACAAAGTGTTTTAGCCCATGGCAACCAATTAGAATGTATTTTTTTTTTTTTTTTTAACAAACTGACCTAAAAAATGCGGTATATCAGAACATAAAACATCATTTATTTATTTTTTGCTGTCCTATTTAACAAGCCTGCTAGTTTATCTGTGATCTGCCTTCCAAACATTTATAGCTTGTTTTAGTTATTGTATAAAACAGACAAATCAGACCGACTTTATGAGCAGATAAATCGGAGAGGGGCAAGTGGTGCAGTAAACTGACAAAGTTGGGAAAACTTTTGAGTTTAATGATCATGTCATTCACATGTACACAGATAAATGTCAAACTTCTCTTGTAAAAAAGCATTGTATCTTTCTTTGGAAACTATTTTAAGTAAAACCCTATGTAAAAAGTTATAGATGTGTTG
>CM053027.1:55526585-55664292 GCA_028564925.1 Lithobates sylvaticus | reverse complement strand
TCTTGGAGTCCTTCAGGTGTTTTTTTTAGCAAACTCCATGCTGGCTTTCATGTGTCTTGCACTGAGGAGAGGCTTCTGTCGCACCACTCTGCCATAATGCCCCAACTGGTGGAGGGCTGCAGTGATGGTTGACTTTCTACAACCTTCTCCCATCTCTCGACTGCATCTCTGGAGCTCAGCCACAGTGATCTTTTGGTTCTTCTTTACCTCTCTCACCAAGGCTCTTCTCCACGGATAGCTCAGTTTGGCCGGGCGGCCAGCTCTAGGAAGGGTTCTGGTCATCCCAAACGTCTTCCATTTAAGGATTATGGAGGCCACTGTGCTCTTAGGAACCTTTAGTGCAGCAGAATTTTTTTTTTTTTTGTAACCTTAGCCAGATCTGTGCCTTGCCACAATTCTGTCTCTGAGCTCTTCAGGCAGTTCCTTTGACCTCATGATTCTCATTTGCTCTGACATGCACTGTGAGCTGTAAGGTCTTATATAGACAGGTGTGTGGCTTTCCTAATCAAGGCCAATCAGTATAATCAAAACACAGCTGGACTCAAATGAAGGTGCAGAACCATCTCAAGGATGATCAGAAGAAATGGACAGCACCTGAGTTAAATATATGAGTGTCACAGCAAAGGGTCTGAATACTTAGGACCAGGTGTTATTACAGTTTTTCTTTTTTAATAAATCTGCAAAAATGTCAACAATTCTGTGTTTTTGTCAATTTGGGGTGCTGTGTGTACATTAATGAGGAAAAAAATGAACTTAAATGATTTTAGCAAATAGTTGCAATATAACAAAGAGTGAAAAATTTAAGGGGGTCTGAATACTTTCTGTCCCCACTGTATGTGTATCTTCTTTACAGATCATATGCATTCGCTCCCGACGAGGCAATCACTTGATTCACTTGATTGTAATGTCAACTAATTTTTCTGTATGGAGCCAACTGGCCCAAGATGTTCATACAACCTTTCTCCATGCTGATCCCCTTACATGTTATTACCCAATATTGGACCATTGGTTATGATGATGATTTAACCAACCATTTGTGCATGTATAAGTGTTATGTCATGTGTGTTTCCAATAAACTTGTGTTTTTGATGAAATATGTTTCCACTCATGTGCCTCATTCAAAGTTCCAAACCTCCCCCCCTGTCTATCTGAAGATAATGTCATCTGTGGGCACAACTTACTGCATTCAGAGTTGAATGGAAGAAGGCGTCTGCAACATTCCTGTATTAATTTGTATTTGTATTAACTCCCTGGGCAAGGACAGATGCTGACATTGCCTTTTTTTCCCCGATATACCAGGGTTTCTCAACTCCTCCAGAGGTTCCTTGAGCAATAAGTGATTTCTGCTTCTCATATGCATAATCACTGACACCAATGAGCTTTTTTAGCCATCTGTAAGGGGGGGGTTCGTCCCAATGACCACAAATGTAAGGATCATTCTCCCTTTTAACCACTTGCTTACTGGGCACTTAAACACCCTTCCTGCCCAGACCAATTTTCAGCTTTCGGTGCTCTCACACTTTGAATGACAATTACTCAGCCATGCAATACTGAACCCAAATGAATTTTTTGTCCTTTTTTCCCCACAAATAGAGCTTTCTTTTGGTGGTATTTGATCACCTCTGGGTTTTTTATTTTTTGCGCTATAAATGAAAAAAGACCGAAAATTTAGAAAAAAAAACGCATTTTCTTTGTTTCTGTGATAAAATTTGGCAAATTATTAATTTTTCTTCATAAATTTTGGCCACAATTTATACTGCCACATATCTTTGGTAAAAATAACCCAAATTAGTGGATATTATTTGGTCTTTGTGAAAGTTACAGACTTTACAAACTGTGGTGCGAATTATACAAAATTGATCACATCTGATCTACTGGTGGCCAATCTCATTTCTTGTGACCCGAACATGCCAGGAAAGTACAAATACCCCCCAAATGACCCCTTTTTTGAAAGTAGACATTCCAAGGTATTTAGTAAGAGGCATGGTGAGCTTTTTGATGTTGTCATTTTTTTCCCACAATTCTTTGCAAAATTAATTATTTTTTTATTTTTTATTTTTTTTCACAAAATTGTCATTGTAATAGGTTATTTCTCTCACATGGAATGTGTATACCACAAATGACACCCCAAAATAAATTCTGCTACTCCTCCTGAATATTACGATACCCCATGTGTGGGACTTTTACACAGCCTGGCCACATAGAGAGGCCCAACATGCAGAGAGCGCCATCACGTGTTCTAGGAGCATAAATTACACATCTAACTTGTTGACTACCTATTACACTTTTGAAGGCCCTGGAGCACCAGGACAATGACACGTGGCACTGACGTGGCACTGATGACAGGTGGCACTGATACGTGGCACTGATGACATGTGACACTGATGTGGCACTGGTGACAGATGGCACTAGTATGGGGCACTGATGACACGTGACACTGATGACAGATGGCACTAATACGGGGCACTGATGACATGTGACACTGACAGATGGCACTGATGACAGATGGCACTAATACGTGGCACTATCATGTGGCACTAATACGTGGCACTGATGAGAGATGGCACTAATATGCGGCACTGATGACAGATGGCACTAATATGTGGCACTGATGACACGTGACACTAATATGGCACTGATGACAGATGGCACTGACGTGGCACTGATGACACGTGGCACTGGGGACAGGTGCACTGGGGACACGGATGGGGACAGGTGGATGGGGACAGGTGGATGGGGACAGGTGGATGGGGTGGATGGTGACGGGTGGATGGGGACGGGTGGATGGGGACAGTTGGATGGGGACGGGTGGATGGGGACAGTTGGATGGGGACGGGTGGATGGGGACGGGTGGATGGGGACGGGTGGATGGGGATAGGTGGATGGTGACGGGTGGATGGTGACGGGTGGATGGTGACAGGTGGATGGTGGATGGGGTGGATGGGTACAGGTGGATGGGCACAGGTGGATGGGGTGGATGGGGACAGCTGGATGGGGTGGATGGTGACGGGTGGATGGTGACGGGTGGATGGGGACAGGTGGATGGTGACAGGTGGATGGTGACAGGTGGAGACAGGTGGATGGGGACAGGTGGATGGGGTGGATGGTGTCGGGTGGATGGTGACGGGTGGATGGGGACAGGTGGATGGTGACCGGTGGATGGGGTGGATGGGGGGGTGGGATGGGGATGGGGTGGATGGGGACAGGTGGATGGTGACGGGTGGATGGGGACAGGTGGATGGTGACAGGTGGATGGGGACAGGTGGAGACAAGTGGATGGTGACAGGTGGATGGTGACAGGCGGATGGTGACAGGCGGATGGTGACAGGCGGATGGTGGCAGGTGGATGGTGGCAGGTGGATGGTGACAGGTGGATGGTGACAGGTGGAGACAAGTGGATGGTGACAGGCGGATGGTGACAGGCGGATGGTGACAGGCGGATGGTGACAGGTGGAGACAGGCGGATGGTGACAGGCGGATGGTGACAGGCGGATGGTGACAGGCGGATGGTGACAGGTGGAGACAAGTGGATGGTGACAGGCGGATGGTGACAGGCGGATGGTGACAGGCGGATGGTGACAGGCGGATGGTGACAGGCGGATGGTGACAGGTGGATGGTGACAGGCGGATGGTGACAGGCGGATGGTGACAGGCGGATGGTGACAGGTGGATGGTGACAGGTGGAGACAAGTGGATGGTGACAGGTGGATGGTGACAGGCGGATGGTGACAGGCGGATGGTGACAGGTGGATGGTGACAGGCGGATGGTGACAGGTGGATGGGGACAGGTGGATGGTGACAGGCGGATGGTGACAGGTTGATGGTGACAGGTGGATGGGGACAGGTGGATGGCGGCAGGTGAATGGGGACACAGATCGCACATTTAGTTTTTTTTTTTTTTTTTTTTTTTCTTACTTACGGCGCTGCAGCCGTTGTTCTCTCTCTCCCCACACGCTGTCTGTGTGAGGAGAGAGAGCGGCGCTGACAGATGATCTCATATGTTTCCATATGAGATCATCTCTCATTGGACACGCCGATCTCACTGTAAACGGCCGCTGTAATTGGCCGTTTACAGCGATCTGTGACCGGCCGTGTCCGACGGACACGGCCAGCACAGAACTTCCCCGATGCGCGCTCTCAGGAGCGCGCATTAGGGAAGTAAACAACAGGACGTCCAGGGACGTCCTCCCTGCAGGGAGCGTCCGCGCTGCAGCCGTCTTTCGGCTATAGCGCGGGCGCGAAGAGGTTAAACGTCACAAGAATGTAGTATGAGCTGTAAACATAATTACTAGCAAGGGTTCCCTGAAGACAAGAAAGTTATTTTAAGGATTCCTCCATACCACACAGGTTGGGAAAGACTGCCAAATAAAAACAACACTTGCCTGTTTGTACTATTCTACCCTCCGCACATTCCCTTCTGTACATGAGACAGTACTAAAATAAACGGCGTGAGCGCACCGCACTGATGCCACCAGGCATAAAAGTTAGAACACAGTGTATCACAAAAGTTTTCTTGAAAGGAAGAACCCAACTTACCGTCATTCCATCAAAGACTTGAGTACTGAATTGTACAGAGCATATTTCCTGGGAAGACAGCACTCCACTGACATACTTGGTAGTGAATTTGTCCACGACGCTAAAAATCCTTTTCTCACAACCATTCCACCATAGTCGCACCATGGCAGGCAAATCCTTCAGTGTGATGTGATAAACACTACAGGCCAGATGAGGGATCTCCCATTGCAGTGTGGATGAATCTAGGAAGTAATAATACATTATTGAGCCTTCAAAGTATTTATTGTCTAGCCACTAACATTCTGCCATTAAATTCACAAAAAATGCTCAGAAGAAAACAAAGAGTTGCTTGGCCAATGAAGACGGAGACAAGCAGATACAGGAATAACAAATTTAAAGCTGAACTCCCGGGAAAGGAAAAATGCTCCCTTGTAGTGGCACTGCCCCCATATTGCTAAAGTGATTGGAAAGGTTTGTTGTCCCCCCCCAATAACAAAACATGTTATACTTACCTGTTCTGTGCAAGCGTTTTGCACAGAGCATTCCCGATCCTCTTTTCTGGTGTGTTCCGGCAGTGCTCCTGACCCCTCCTCTTCATCGAGTGCCCCCACAGAGAGCCGCATTCCATGGGGGCACCCGTGCGGGCGTGCAGGCGTGCTCCTAGTCCTGCTGCTGCATCTATTGACACAGACAGCAGGACTTGGCCCCTCCTCCGCGTCACTGGATTTGATTGACAGCAGCAGGAGCCAATGGAAAGGGGGGGCGGTGGCAAATTTGTGTTTGTTGCCCAATATGAGCTGTTGAGTGGATACCCAGTTTCCTCCACTAACCAACTCGGTCACTGGTTAGTGGAGGAAACTGGGTATCCACTCAACAGCTCATATTGGGCAAAAAAAAAAAAGATTTGCCACCGCCCCACTTTAGGTCCCTTTCACACTGTCGGACCTTTCAGGCCTGCCTGTCAGTTTTGACGGGGGACCTGAATGGGCGCTCCATGCTGATCTATGGAGCGACAGATGTCAGCGGTGACATGTCCGCTCCGCTAAAAGCAGACGGATGGCCCTACGTCCGGCAAGTGAGCAGAGAGGGATCTGTCATCCGCCGGCTCAGCGGAGATCAACGATGAGATCTCCCGCTGAGCCGGCGGACAGAGGCGGACTCCGTGCACGCGGATCCGCCTCATCTGAATGAGGCCTTACAATCACTTTAAAAAAGGTAGCGTTTTTTTCCTGCCAGAGGATTTGTATTTCTGTCCATTCAGTTATGAGTTTGACACAGTTCTGCCATAAAGCACAGAACATGATTTTTACTTTTCTGCAGTTCATAACTCCTACAGGCTTTGTCCTTCCTCCAGCCTGCAATTGGCCAGTGAAGGAGAAGCAGCAGACTGAGGAGCTCACTTCTGTCTTGTTGCTCTTTCCTCCAGCATACCAGCATATTACTTTGACAGCAGCACATTTAATTGGCTCCTTGTGCTGCTTTTCCTGTGCTCAGTCAGAACTTTGCTGTACTGTAGGAAAGTTGCTGACCATTCTCTAAATTCAAATATTCAGATACTTACTCTGGTTGCATTAAAAAAAACAAAAAAATAAATAAAAACGTGTAAAAGCGCATGGCTGAAAAAAATAAATAAATAAATAAATAAAAAACACCTTTGCAGCCGATATGTAATAAGCAATTTCCCCATTTCTTTATTAATATTGTGGCTCATTAATTATTTCTAAGCTTCCAAATCTTGGTTAAGGAGGCCATATGAGGACATCAGCATGGCTTTACCTTATACCAAAGGAATGTTATTGTTAACTGACCAGGATGTGACCAAGCCCATTTTCTTCTTTACAATTGGTAATTTCCTTACAGTCAAGTACTAGATCACCACACCCAAAATCTATAAGACCTTTGTCTCACTCAGAACAGCCATGAGGCATGTGGGTGGTCCTGATCCACGGCGCCATGCCATATGGTGGGGGGACCCATGGGAGAAACAGCATCTTTAGTAAGGTATTATCGTTATATTTTCTAATTGTATCTGTCATTATTTTAAATAAATGTTACACTTCTAAATATTTGTGTGATCTCTCTTGGCACATAATGAATACAACCCCAAAAACGTAAACTATCATGTGACCCTGATACAAGAGCAGTGGGCTACCACCAAACTCCCATTCCATGCACTGCAAGGGTTAAATGCTGAAGGGATTATGAATACCTCTCTCACTCCAGGAGGTGATTTCTTCCTTTCTAGCTTATGGAAAGTCCTTTGCGTCAGAGCCATGGGCTGTGCATTGCACTTGACGGCATCATCTTGCAACTGTGTCCCGGAGTGCCCTATAGAAGAGGCTTCTGGGCACCAGTTGCACAGATGGAAGGAGTCTGCCAGAGTGAGGTGTAAGGCAAGTATTGCATCTTTATCTTCATCTTCTAGAGCGGGGGTCTCCAAACTTTCTAAACAAAAGGGCCAGTTTACTATCCTTCAAACTTTAGGGGGGCCAGACTGTGACCAGTGGGGGAAGAAAATGTCTTGGCGTCAGTGGGTGTAAATAGTGCCCCATCATTGGTGTCAGAGGGAGGAATAGTGCCCCATCATTGGTGTCAGAGGGAGGAATAGTGCCCCATCATTGGTGTCAGAGGGAGGAATAGTGCCCCATCATTGGTATCAATGGGAGGAATAGTGCCCCATCATTGGTATCAATGGGAGGAATAGTGCCCCATCATTGGTATCAATGGGAGGAATAGTGCCCCATCATTGGTATCAATGGGAGGAATAGTGCCCCATCATTGGTATCAATGGGAGGAATAGTGCCCCATCATTGGTATCAATGGGAGGAATAGTGCCCCATCATTGGTATCAATGGGAGGAATAGTGCCCCATCATTGGTATCAATGGGAGGAATAGTGCCCCATCATTGGTATCAATGGGAGGAATAGTGCCCCATCATTGGCATCAATGGGAGGAATAGTGCCCCATCATTGGCATCAATGGGAGGAATAGTGCCCCATCATTGGCATCAATGGGAGAAAAAGTGCCCCATCATTGGCATCAATGGGAGAAAAAGTGTCCCATCATTGAGGTCAGTGGGAGGAATAGTGTCCCATCATTGAGGTCAGTGGGAGGAATAGTGTCCCATCATTGATGTCAGTGGGAGGAATACTGACCCATCATTGATGTCAGTGGGAGGAATACTGACCCATCATTGATGTCAGTGGGAGGAATACTGACCCATCATTGATGTCAGTGGGAGGAATATTGACCCATCATTGATGCCAGTGGGAGTCTCCTTGGTGTCAATGGAAGGAATGGTGCCCCATCATTGGTATCAGTGGGAGGAATAGTGTCCCATCATTGATATCAATAGAAAGCATAGTGTCCCATTGCCGGTATAAGTGTCAGGAACTATCCAACTGTTGCTGACTGTGTGGAGAAGAATACCCTAAGGGCCAGATAAAATCAAGCAAAGGGCCACATCCAGCCCCCGGGCCGCAGTTTGGAGACCACTGTTCTAGAGTGAACAAGCTTTTAACCATCGCAGTGAACGCCCTATTGCAATTGTACTGGTTTGGTAAATCTTGGCGCTGGGCTTTGAAGATGTATTAATGAACTCAGCACTGCATTGATTTCCATCAGACTTCTCTTCTTGGAGTTTAGCTTTCATGATAAACAGGCCTAATCCTCACAGCTTTATCATGTGATGCCAACAAGATCCCGTCATGGGAATTGCCCATCACAGTAAATTCTGCTTACCAAATCTACCTCTTATCTGCTATCTTGACAGCACTTCACTTCATTTACTTCTCACTTGCTAAGTTCTCACATTTGTAGAATTGTCTGGACATGTGCTGTCATAATTCCAGCTCTAATGTTAGGACATTTTCCCGTTAATAAATGCAAACGAGAATCTGATGATTACCGCTTGGCTGATAATTGCCTTGTTATCAACGTTTTTCGGTTGGCTCAGCAATGACAAGTATTTGGATAGAAAGTGAATATCAAAATCACGTGTGTTCAATTCTAAATGAACCTAATCAGTAACCTTTGAGGATTTACATAAATATCTGTCCACGGTTTACACTATAATGATATTATCTCACTATCGTGATGATGACATTTGGGGAGAGGATTATGGAACATTACACGTGCTTTCAGCTTTCAGTACCCAAAACGTTTGTTGAAGACTATTTTCCTGGATCTACGACCTTAAAACAGGGGTCTCAAAGAGGTAGCCCTCCAGCTGTTGCAAAACTACAAGTCCCATCATGCCTCTGCCTGTGGGAGTCATGCCTGTAACTGTCAGCCTTGCAATGCCTCATGGGAATTGTAGTTTCGCAACAGCTGAAGGGCCACCAGTTTGAGACCCCTGTGCCTTAAAAGCAAATGGCAAGGCTAATACAAAAGGTACTTGAATGTGTTATGCCTTATCCTCACAATGAAGACGTGAGGTCAAAGATTTAAAAACAAATACATAAAGTACTTTTTTTGGTTAGATCACATGATAGCATTCCTCCCTCTTATGTTGAATCCCTGCACCGGTTGTGGGTGGGGATCTCCGCAGTGTTACAAGGTGGTGCTGGCTGTGACAAGAGATCAACTCCTTCATAGTTACAACCTTAAAGGGGAGTTCCAGGCCTTTTAAAAGTCAGCAGCTACAAAAAGTGTAGTTGCTGACTTTTAATAAACAGACATTCACCTGTTCCACGGCCCAGCGATGCGGCCAAACGCGGTGTCGCTCCTCTCCCCCTCCTCTTCGCCGGCGCCTCCATTGCCACTCAGGGCACCCGGCCGTGACAGCTTTTGTCTTCGCGGCCGGGCACGCACAGCGCATGCGCGAGTCGCGCTGCGCTCCCGGAGTGGATAGGCGATCTCCTGGGACCTGTCACGTGTCCCAGGAGGAGATCGCCTAGAGGGAGGGGCCGCCTTAGACGAAAGGAGGAGTCGCCTAGGCGGTTCCTGGGCGGAAGGAGGAAGTGGGACAGGAAGTCCCCCTCCTAATTAAGCCCCCACTTCCCCCCCAAAAAAATGACATGCCAAATGTGGCATGTAAGGGGGTGAGGAGTGCTTAAAGCGGAAGTTCCATTTGTGGGTGGAACTCCGCTTTAAAGTGGTTCTAAACCCACAACAGTAAAACCTGTCTCTATATGCAGTAAAGCACGCTCGTTATACTCGCGGTGGAATTTAAGGGGGGTAATCCTGCACATTGTGTAAAAAGGCTGTTTGATGCTGTCTTCTCTGATCCTCCCCCTTTTCCACTGCCCCCAATCCATCTGCTGATAGCACAGTGCCCTAGGAAACACTCTGCACATGCTCAGTTTGGTGTGTATTGCAAGAGATTTTTTTTTTTGGGAGGGTGCACATGATCAGCACAGGGCCAATCAGCACTGTCCAGAGGATCAGGAGTCATGCAGCCTCAAAGGACAGTCAGAGGAGAAGAAAACCTCTCTCATAAGCTTTAACTAGTGCTCAGCCAGATACTGATAGAAGTCACAAGACTGCTATATACTGCCGATAAGAAAAGGTATTTAGTAGGTTTTGATTTACTAAAATAATTGCATTTCCATGTTCAGTGTCCTGTAGGAGACCATATATAGTGAATGCAGGGTCCTGGGTTTAGTAACACTTTAAAGGAAGTGGAGACAGAAGAGTGACTACACTAGTAAATTCCACAAGTATCTAAAAGTGCATACCTCCCAACTTTCTGAGATGGGAATGAGGGACAATTATTAAGTATGCAGGCATAGGACACGCCCCCTGCCATGCCCCCTTAACCGGTTCCCAACCGTCTCCTGCACATATACGTTGGCAGAATGGCACAGCTGGGTAAAGTAACGCAATGGTATGTTACTTTGAATTTCCCACCATGCCCTGCGCGCCTGCCGCGAGCTCCGTGACCGTGCCCACGGATCGTGTCACGGAGCTCAAGAACGTGGAGATTCTGATGTAAAAACTGTGGTGTCACACACAGCCACGCCCCCAGACAGACAGTTAGAAACACGCCCCCTAGGATACACTTAACCCCTCCCCGCCCCCTAGTGGTTAACCCCTTTACTGCCAGTGACATTTTTTACAGTAATCAAGGCAATTTTATAGCATCGATCGATGTATTAACGCCAATGCTCCCAAAAATGTGTCAAATTGTCTGATGTGCCATAATGTCGCAGTCATGATAAAAATCACTGATCGCCATTAGTTGTAAAAAAAAAAGAAAAAAAATTATTACTAAAAATGCCATAAAACTATCCCCTATTTTGTAAACGCTATAACTTTTGCGCAAGCCAATCAATAAACGCTTATTGCGATTTTTTTTTACCAAAAATATGTAGAAGAATACGTATAGGCCTAAACTGAGGAAAAAAATGTTTAATATATTTTTGGGGGATATTTATTATAGCAAAAAGTAAAAAATAATGTGTTTTTTTTTCAAAATTCTTGCTCTTATTTGTTTAGAGCGAAAAAAAGAAAAAACTGCAGAGGTGATCAAATACCACCAAAAGAAAGCTCTATTTGTGGGAAAACAAGGACGTCAATTTTGTTTGGGAGCCACGTCACATGACCGCGCAATTGTCAGTTAAATCAACGCAGTGCCGAATCACAAAAAACGCTCTGGTCAGGAAGGGGGTAAATCCTTCCGGGGCTGAAGTGGTTAAAGGAAAGGAGAATTGTTTAAACCCCCAAGTGCTTTTTTTACCACTACTATTGCTATATAGTAACTTTGAAATTTACAAATGCAGCAATATAGAAATTGGATGAAAGGTTTAGCACTGGGAAACACTTTTTGATAGATAAAAAGTGCATTCTATATACAACTATATAGATCAGACCAAAATGAGAGACAAAATGAGGAGGAAAGAGGGACGGAGGGACTTTGTTCCGAATCAGGGACAGACCCTCGAAATCGGGGACAGTTGGGAGCTATGAAAGTGTTGTCAGCCATAAGCAGGAAGTGCCTTAACTCTAATTACTGTCAGGATCAACAGTTCTGAACCTAGAAAACTGCATGTCATTTGAATATGGCATACGGATATTAAAATATTTGGGAGGAGTTCTAGTTTTGCAGACAATTTGCTAAATAAGCCAGTAGATACAAACACATTTTCTACTCTGAAAAAAATAATTCCACCTCATTTAAGGGGCAGCAATCTAATTTTACATTTTTTTTATGTACACAACAATGGAATTAGTCAACATAAAAAACCCTATTTTTGAAAATACTAAACTTTAAAGTCTGTGACAGTGGCAACCACACTTGCTCCATATATACGCAGCCTCTATTTCCTGCTTAGCCGTACTGCATGATGATTGTGTTTACTACAGCGCTATGTTCATTTATACACCATGAATTGCAAGCAGTGTAAGTATCTCAATTTGACTTTGTATTAGCCTCTTCCCCCCTATATTTCCTAAAATTACGATTGGAAGAAGAAGTAGTAGGTTGTATTGCAGTGCTCATATGCCAAGCTACAAGCTCTTATGCCCTGTACACATGGTCAGAAAATCAGACGGAAAAGGTCTGATCGGATTATATTGTCGGAAAATCCGATCGTGCTCTGTCTGACTTTTTCCGTCGGAAAAAATTTGAGAGCAGGACCTCAAATTTTCCGACAACAAAATCCGATCGGACTTTGTCCAATCGTTTGTAAAGAATTCCGATCGGACAAAGTGCCACGCATGCTCAGATAAAATTACGAGACCAAAGGTATTGGCTACTAGCCTGAACGTAGTCCCGTCGTAACAGAACGTCATAACGTTCCGAACGATCGGATTTTCCGACAACTTTGTCTGACCGTGTGTATGCAACACCAGTTTTGGACAAAATCCATTGGAAAAAAATCAGACAGATTTTGTGGTCGGAGTAGGGGTAGAAAACAGCCTGTCAGGGCATTTCCAACTTGGTGCAAACTAAAGGTCTTGACGGCCTTAGGAGCCCTATAAGACTGGAGGCCAGAAACAGCACTGGTAGATGCAACACGCTAAAGCTGCCCATAGATGGGTGTTTTTTTTTTTTTTTCATTCAACCAGAAATCTCTAGTCGGAGAGTGTGGAGACTTCCCCCGCCGTCAGAATACACAGATCATCGCTGCAGTAAATAACCTGAAGAACTGATTGGTTGAAAAGTTTTCAGCAGGTCGGTTGTACAGAAGTCAGTTGGCAGATCAACTTCTATATAACCACAGTGGCCATACATAGATTGAAATTCGCTGGGTCCCTGCTGAACTGGCTGAATTTTAACCATCCATGGGCAGTTTTAGCCTCAAGCTAATGTGTGCACCTTTATACCTGTTAAAAAATAAAATAAAAATAGTAGTGTGCACCACATGAGGAAAAAAACAAAATCTTTGGGAGCAATCAGCCATAGACTGACTTCCTCAGGGGAAAGCTCATCAAAGACTTGAGCAAGGTCCTCAGGGTCGATAGCTAGCTAAGGCCCCTTTCACATGGGTTGAACGATCGAGTCCGCTTGTCAGTTTTTTAGGCGGACTCGATCAGACCATCCATTGCTCACTATGGAGCAGTGGGTGTAAATAGACGTGCTGGTTAATACCTGCTGACATTCGATACGATCTGCAAAAAACAGAATGATGGGGGATCCTTTCCCCATCCGTCTGACAGATGGGAACCAATGAAAGTTGTATGGAAATGGACAGGTGACCGCCTAATAAGCAAAGCAGGCTATGTCTGTGTCCAAGTTTTTTGTTATCGCGTTGGTGTTTGTATTGGTCCAGCAACGCACCAACACCTTTGCAGCCGTTGTGCTACTTGCTGGGTGTTTGGTGTGCTCCTGTACCTTTAAGAAGGGGTTAGGCTCTCCTTCAGTCCACCTGCCCTCATTTATCCATCAGAATGTATGTGCCTCCACTGTGGGGACACTCATATTTTAGTGTTAGGACCACAGATACCAGGGTGCCGTGACGAGACTCTGCGGCTTACGCATGCGTTTGCAAATGTGTGCGGACTAAACGCCTGTTTTTAACGTATACTGTTAGACAGGTTAATTTGGTTGTCTGAAAGCTGGTTGGCAAGTAGGCTTGGGTTTTTTCCTGGGCATTCCCCAGGCTCTGTTGTTATATGTCTGTGTCCACTCTGCATAAGCACAGTGGACACGGACCTGTCATCCATCTGCTCAGCGGGGGGATCAGTGGACAGATCCCCTACTGGGAGAAGACCCCAAAAATCAAAGGTCAGCTTGTCTCCAGGCTACAGATGTGTTCCAAGTCGACCCCAACCATTAGTGGAGAACTTGTTAGGGCCATCTGATATCCAGCAAACGTGCAAGTGGTAGGGAGGGCAAAGTCATCACCTCAAAAGTGTGCTGCAGTTCTGCACCATCTAATCAAAGGCTGGGGCCAAGTTATACTTGTTAACTACACAAGAGGAAAATAAGGTCACTCATTTGGCTGTGCTGTGCGGTAGAGATGTCTTAGGCTGCATTCACACCTGAGCGTTTTCAGTTTATAAACGCTCGTAAAACACCGGAAAAAAACCGAATGAAAAAACACCCAACATGCAAAATCCCATTCATTTCAATGGGACCCGTTCACATCTGAGTGTTTTGTCACCTGAAGCAAAATGCCCGAAAAATGCCCTAAGTTTAAAAAAAGAACATGAGCTTCTTTGGGGCAAATTACAGGCATCTTTCTGCCTTTAATATTGGTGACCTGAACAAAATAGTGGAAAAAACACGGTAAAATCGCTGTAAAAGCGCCCGACTTTGAAACGCTCAGGTGTGAATGCAGCTTCAATCACAAGACTGATTGGAAAGAATAGCAAATACCTAGCAGGTAAAAATGTATAGTTTATTCGATATGCGTGTTCCTTTAATATGATCCCAACTCACCTTTTACATTTAAGGTTAATTCCTCAGTGAAGAACGTTTTAGGGTCTTTACAAAGTGCATCGCTCGATTGTCCAGGAAGAACAGGCGTATGAGGCATTAGCTTGAACAGGTTGTAAAGCAGTTTATTTAAGCTCTTGGTCTTCCGCAGGTACTGTGAGTAGAGCGCTCGCAGCTGGAAAGGGAAAGATGAGGTTTATCAATGTCCACCATAAAAATAGGTGGATTAAAATGTCAAATGTAGCTTCAACACCAAAAGCTCCAGGCAAATAAATAGCAAAACTCCTATGTATTCACAAAAAAGAATAACATTTTTTATTAAATGCAACTAATTGTAGGTCTACATTCTACATTCAAAAGACACTTTCATAAAATACTATAGGGCCCTTTAAAGACCCTAAAACAAATTTCTAAGAGCCACGGATGGGCACTGGTATACACTGGGCCACATGTCAGCTATTTTCTATCTATTAAAAGCTTCAGATTTCCAAAAAGCCTCTACCTCATCCCTAAAGCCATACAAAGGGTGTTTGTATTTTTCAGCATGCAGGCATTATTTTGGACAGGCTACTAGGACTCCTGCACTCACTCCATAGACACATGTGGGGCTTATTTACAGCGTAGAGTGCCCATAACCATCTGCCTTCTCCATAGCCTTCATTTTATGGCCCATTCGTAAAATGCAGCCCGCTGCGATAAGCCTGAGGCACATCATGGAGTTCTCTCTGCTGAAAGGCATGAATGGAGGAAAAAGACAGGCCATGTATCTGGACACTTCTGATGACCCTTCTTCTCCCTTTTAATAATTTTGATACTCTAAAGCAGAGCACAATGCATACTTGCAAAGTGCACTGCTTTACCATGTTAATTTCAAAGATAATATTAAGCATATTTTAATATGCAGCTTACAATAAGGTTCTGGCACTTCCTTTTAGAGGAAAAAACACCTTTCCCTGTTTTCAAATTGTTCTCCTGCAATGTCAAAAACTCAAAAAATGTAGAATACTATTGTTTGTGCCAACGCACAGACATGGTCCGCTGTTCTCACCATCAAAAAACCCTCCCTGCAAAATGACATGCAGCCATTCGCTCGACTGCATGTAGACGAGAAGTGGTAGCAAATAGGCTTCAGGAGATTTGCAGTGCTGATATGCAACAAAGACTAAAAACATTAACCTCTTGCCAACCAGGTAAAGGCATTTAAGGCATATGTGTGGCAGAACAGAGGGTAATCCTTAATGCCCACATGCCAAATCCATGGCCGAAGTTTCTGGGCTGAGAGCACACTTGCTGTTCACTCCTAGTACAGTCACCAAGCTGTTACCGACAGCTCTCAGTCTCTGTTTATGACTGGAATCTGGGAGGATGAGCTCCCAATCATGTGACCACTGGCAGCCATCTTGCCTCCTGGCATTAAGCCCCAGTGTTAAACTAGGATGAGGCAGGAAAAATGTCAAATCTTTATTGTTTCAGCAAACCAAACACCATCCTGTTAGGTGCTGGATCTACTTTAAATCTCTCAGAAGTCCTCTCCAAGTAGAAGTCGGACCTTGCCACCCAATTCACTGACTCTCAGAAGGAGAAGAGCCTTAATTTTGCCCAGAAGTCCTCCATAGTTACAAGAGTTTAAGAGACTTGTTACAAGATTTTGACCCGATGGTACAGGGTACCCACTACTCTGCACCGTTTCTTCCCTCAAGTTCCTAGTCTGTGTTGGCGGTGTGGCGCAGTGCAGAGGGAACAATGCTGCATATCTTCTGGGGCTGTACCAAACGCGGGGCTTTTTGGAGTAAGGCGACCTGAACAAACACCTGACAAATGTTAATCTAGAAGGGAACCCCTCGGCTTGCCTGCTCCATCTTTCAGAGCGACCGATCAAGTCATACAAGGCCACCCTCACAATCCAGTTATTGAATGCAGCCAAAGCATGCATCCCCCTATGTTGGAAATCTGAGAAAGGCCCCTTTCACACGGGCGGTCTGTTCAGGTCGCCTGTCAGTTTTTTAGACGGACCTGAACGGACACTCGATAGACCTCTATGGAGAGTCGGATGTCAGCGGTGACATGTCCGCTGACATCCGATCCACTCAGATACGAAAGTGTGACGGAGGAAAAAGCTATTTTTCCATCGGTCAGCGGATCGTATGACGACGGATTCTACGGTCCGTCGTCACCCGATCGCCCATAGGGGAGAGCGGCGCTCCGACAGTGCGCAGTGTGCAGAGACAGTGGAGATGGCTCCGGCGATCCCCGCTGAGCAAGCGGATATCCACGGGGCGGATCAGCACTGATCCGCCCCGTGTGAAAGAGGCCAAACCGCTATCAAAATTCCTGTGGTTTTCTAAAGTGAACGAACAGAGATATGGAGGATCTCACCGCTACCTTGCACAACCAGGAGGAGATCTTGGCACCATTTTGTGTACGACGCCTACCTTCGGGAGGTTTTGCAGTCTGGCTGACCTCCTGGATTTAGTTTTACTTCCTGGGCGGGAGGCACTACCTATCTACTCCCTTTTTCTCTGTTCTCAATCTTGTTCCTCACTCGCACTAGAGATACCTGTTCCCCTAACCCTCTTCCCTTCTGACTGCCCCCCTTCTCCGTATACCTGGCTCAGTTATGGGCTTTATCATTCAGATATTGTGAATATCTTCGCTTACATTATCCCTACCTCAGTGTCCCATCTCTGGGCTTAGCTGGCCATCGGGATGCCTTGCCTCCCAATAGACTGAGAATTTTATTTTGTTGCAGTTTTGCATTTATGAAAACTATGTTTTGGGTCTCCCATGTAGTTGCTTGTATGCCTTCCCGACTCTATGCACTGACAACCATTTTCAAAACCGTGCTATCTCTTCGTGACCACCCATACTGTCTATTGCTGGGCCTGTTGATATGTAGATCTAATTGCGTGACCCTTTTTGCTACTTGATTATATTATATGTTTCTGTTGCTTATTTTGGCTGTAAAACACAATTTCTTTGCAAAATAAAGGAATTACACGAAAATCTCTCAGAAGCAAAAGAATTAAATTGGCAGTGCAGCTCTAACCTAAAGACGACTGCAGTCTGCTTAAAACAACTACTGTACATATCGCAAGGACCTGTTTGGCTACAAATTGACATGAATTTAGTAAATATTAAGATGATCACACAATAGTAAAATTCAAACTTGTATGGCCATCACCAAAATTTCAGTTTTGGCCAAGTTGGCCTTTGATATGTTAGTGACACATAAGGCAATAATGCCAATCGGCCATAGATATTTTATAAGCACATGATACTAAAAAATAAGGCATGTTTATGGCTTGAATCTGATCGCAGAACACACACCACTGACTAATTTAGGATACACAGAATATACAAATGACAAAAAGTCAATAGAGACCAGAATAATAACATACTTGAGATGATGCAGCCTTGAAGAACATTAGTATGAGTTTCCATGTCAGAAGATAGCCCAGAACAAAGCAGAACTCTTCCTGTAATGGCTGGATTACAGCAAACTCTCCCACTGGAATTCCTTGCAGAAGATTTTCTACTAAATCCTCCAGGACAGCCAGGACGGACATGAGAGCCACAGGTGGAGATCTACAAACAAGCATCGGGAGAGTTAATAGACAGAAGAGAAGAGATTCTATCTGATAATTATTATAGACCTCATATAAAACGAATGGAAGAGGAAGTAAAAGGTGTTAACAATTGAAACAAAGAAAAAATTTTAATACAGTTAACCTTAAAGTAACAGCAAGGCTCTCATCTTGCAAGTGCAAAGCTCACATTCTCACAAGCACCAGACAGCCACTGGGACAGAGATGGCACTCCGAACTGTACCCAAAAACTTAACTTATATTAAGGCCTTTAGTCGGCACAATCTGCAGACCTACAATGCACCATGCTGGAGTAATGTTAATATATGTTATTTTTTGGAACTAGGAGCAGTGCAGGCTGCTAGTCCTGAGAACACGCCGTCACTGAGAGTGCTGGTCTCTCTAAAGAGAACCACTCTGACTGGATTCCAAAACATGCAACCACTATGACTGCCAATCATGGTGATCACATGAGTTTGCTTACAAAACACTGTGTCCACCCCTCCAATGAACTGTCATTGTGCCATGCAGAAGCTACCTTTTTTTCTATAGTCCATCATGAGATGGGCGAGTACCATTATCCATGTTTTAGGAAGGGTACCGAACATTGCAAATGGAGGATATTGCTATAAAAGCACAACAACAGAAATGGAAATGGAAGCACCACAGCACTGCAAAGAGGCCCAGATACAACTTTATTTCTATAAAAGTCAGGCAGACAATCCAAAAAGTAGCCAATGCATTTTGGGGGACCAAGAGTGTCCCCCTATATAAAGGCTTAATTGACAACAATATAAATAGACTAGAAGTGAACTGACCCTTTATTATTTTTTCCAGTGTGATTGCAAGCACAGGTCTTCTAAACAGCTTATTTGCCAAACATTGTCAATCAAGCACTGAAAGGGGTGCTCTTAAACCCCAGAAACGCATTTGCTACTTTTTGGAATGTCCTCCTGACTTTAATCAGAATAAAACTGTCTGGATCCCTTAGCAGTGCTGTGGCAGTTTTCATTTTTGTTACAATATACTACAAGCAAAGGAGGTCATGGAGATCCCCTGGAGTGTAGAAGTTGCCTGCTTGGGAACCAGATCATTTACATCAACAGCAATATTTTAAGATAGCAATACCAGCGGGTTAACGCTTTGGTTCCACTGGTCAATTTTTCCACTTTCCCCAGCTTTTAGACCCTTTTCACACTGAAGACTGCTCCGCGCTAGCGGTAAAGTGAAGCTCATTTTAGCAGCAATTTACCAGCGCTGTGTGGGCGGGAGTGGGGCGCTTTTAACCCCAAAGAAGAGGTTAACAAGGGGTTAAAAGTGCCCGAAAAGCACAGCTGCCAAAGCGCTTTGGCAGTGCTGCCCACTGATTGCTGCCCAAAGACGCTGCTTGCAGGACTTTTTTTTTCCCGTCTTGCCAGAGCACTGCTGGCCTATGGGTGACGACAAAGTCCAGGCTCTGCAGCCGTTGCTGCCTCTACTCTACATGAAGCCAGTCATTGTGCATGGACCGGAGTAGCTCCAGAAAAAGTCAGTATATAGACATCTTTTCTTTTAGAATAGTCTTAGAATGGGGGTGGGAATAGATTTAGACTAATGCCGCGTTCACGCGATCGGATATTCCGCCAGCAAAAGTCCAATGAGAGCTTTTGGTACGAAAATGCGACCGTGTGTATGCTGCATCGGACTTATGCTGGTGGAATTCCAGCCAGCAAAAGATTGCGAGCATGTTCTCAATTTTTTGTTTCGGAAAAAGTTCCGATTGCAAATTCCGATAGTCTGTACCAATTCCGACGCGCAAAATTCCTACGCATGCTCGGAAACATTGAACTTAATTTTCTCGGCTTGTTGTACGTCACCGTGTTCTTGATGGTCGAAAGTTCAGCGAACTTGTGTGACGGTGTGTATGCAAGCCAAACTTGAGCGGAATTCCGTCGGAAAAACCATCCAAGATTTTTACCGGCGGAAAATCCGCTCGCGTGTACCCGGCATTAGTTAGGGTTTGACTGGAATGCCACTTTAAGTTTGTGGCTGGAGGTTTGCTTTTACGCAACTTTGTATGGAAACATAAAAGAAACATTCCCTTTTCTCCGACAATTCAGTGTTCTGTGCCTGACAGCCAATCGTTCGACCCAGCCGGTGTAAAGTCAAGCAGGAGCGTGGTTATTTTATGAATGCATATGGATTTCCAGGGAGTACAGCATTCGTTATACAAGTTCTTTCCTCCAACCACTGGTTGAAGGAAAGAAAATGGCTCGTTTCACCCATCAACACAGTCACAGTATTGATGGAGGAAAGCCTCTTGCTGCGCTATTGTATTCCGATAGTAGGAGGTTTCCCTGGCATAGAAAATAATGATCACTGATGCTGGCTATAGCCATGGACAGTAATTTTATGAAAAAAAAAAAAAACGTCAGGCTGGTTTTAATTAAGCCGATCAATAAATAGACTTCAATTCAACCAGCCTGCCGACAGATGGCTCACAATTTGGCCAGTTTCTGCTGAGCTGGCTGAAGTTTAATCTACTGTATATACTCGAGTATAAGCCGACCTGAATTTAAGCCGAGGCGCCTAATTTTGCCACAAAAAAATGGGAAAATTATTGACTCTAGTATAAGCCTAGGGTGAGAAATGCGCAGCTACTGTAAGTGTAAAAGAAAGTCAACAATGCCCATTTGCAGCCTCACTGTGCCCATTTGCAGCCATAGGTCCCCTGAACTTTGTAGTTAAGGGTTCCTAGATGCCCCCTAGCTGCAGCCAAAATTTAGGGTCTCTGGACCCAAAGAAGCCCCAAAATGACATTGCTGCAGATGGACACAGTTGACCGACTTTGGGGCCCTGTATCTCGGGGCCACTTGGTGCTAAGAACCCCTAATTTGGATAAGATGTAGTGCTAGTTCCACTGGGTTTGCACACCAAACTGGGGTTCCTAGCACCAAGTGGCCCCGAGATACGAGGCCCCAAAGTCGGGTCGGAAAATGTCATTCTCTGCTGCAGAAAAGTGCTTGACTCGAGTATAAGCCGAGGGGGGCACTTTCAGCACAAAAAAAAATGTGCTGAAAAACTCGGCTTATACTCGAGTATATACGGTATCTATGGCTGGCTTAAAGTGGAGTAAAATAAAACTAACCGCCATTTTTTTTTTACCAACCCTCCCAAAATTTGGCAGCAAAAAGTAAAAGATGAATACTGCAGATACTGGCTTGCAGTCCATTTGCCTTGGAGAAAATGACATCCTTTAGCCTTGTTTCAACAGTGACACCACCAGTGCTAGGCTAACAGGCTGCAGTTAAAAAATATATATATATATATATATATATATATATAAGATAGATTATATATAATCTATATCTATATCTATCTATAATCTATCTATATATAATCTATCTATCTATCTATAATACCTGGCAATTTTTCTACGTAGTAAGTTTGTATGGCTGGAAAATAAATACTAGTTCCATTTTCATGCAAGGATAACTTTAAAAAAGGCAACAGCCTTTAATGGTACCCTGCTACCATACTACATTACAATTGAAACTGTGGCTTGAAATAACAATACGGCAATTTTACAGGTTTTTAAAGTGTCTGTAAGTTTACTTTAAACTGAATGCTTCTTTAGCAAAGAAAAGAAAACCCAAAAACGAGCCAGTTGGTTTAGGGTAATAAAAGAGTTACACGTCATCTTAAACTAAATGGAAATCCTGTGCAGATTTTCCTCCTGTGGCTGATGATGATCAGAGGAACACTCTGGCACCTTGTATAGATGAAGAAGAAATTCCATATGATTAACAGGCACACACTGGGAACATAACTCTAAGCAATAAACGCTTTTCACATTTACTTAATCAAAACCAAATTACTTATCTTACTTTAGGTATTCATTTACTTTTGAGCTAGTTTTTTTTTTTTAGGCCAGTGTTTTTTCCCAGCTACATCATCCCACCAATTCACAGTACAAGGTGACACATCGTTCGCTCTCGCTTCCAATACTCATCCATGAGTCACGGTTGAGTGGGGAAGTTCGTCGGGAAACCACATCAACCGTAACAAAAAAAAGGAGCAAACTCATCAATTTCATCTGGCCCAGTTTTTCTGGTTTCCAATTCTGGTTCAGTTTTTCCCCTTTTTTACATCTTTATGTACAAATTCCCAAAATCCCCTTCACAACAGAAATCAGGCAGAAAATAAAATCTCCAGCACTGTGAGCCAATGAGGCTACAACGCACAATGCTGTCATTCTAAACCCATTTCTGTCACTCTGAGCTTTGTATCTGAACTCCACGGAGTTAAAAGACACAAATGTACATTTCAGGACAGGATGGACCAATACAAATCATCTGGAAACAAAACCGTTCCCATATATGTATTTCATGAGTGTATTTAGCCTTTTCTCTGGAGTTGTGCCTTAAAGGGGTGGTAAAGGCAGAAGGTTTTTTTTATCTTAATGCATTCGATGCATTAAGATAAAAAAAAACCTTCTGTGTGTAGCAGCCGCCCCAGCAACCCTTAATTACCCGAGTCCCATCTCTTTCCAGCTATGTCCACAAGTGTCTTAGCCATCTGGCACTCTCCTCTTGATTGGCTGAGACACAGCAGTGGCGCCATTGGCTCCAGCAGCTGCCAATCAGGGGAGAAAGGGGTCAGGGCCGGGTCAGGGCTCAGAATGGACACAGGGAGCTGCGACTTGGCTTGGGTGCCCCCATAGCAAGCTGCTAGCTGTGGGGGCGCTCAACAGGAGGGAAGGGCCAGGAGCAGCAAAGAGGGACCCGAGAAGATGAGGATCCAGGCTGCTCTGTGCAAAACCAACTGCACAGGGAAGGCAAGTATAACATGTTTGTCATGTATTTTAATATTTTTTTTTTTTTAAAAAGGAGACTTTACAATCACTTTAAAAGAGAATTTTGGAAATAGTACAAAATAAACAGTCATATTCACCTAGATGGCTGCAGCACTGATCCCAGCTGTAGCTGTTTCTTGCTGGCTCTACATCGAGAACTGAGCGATCAAAGACCACTGATTGCTCAATTTACTGTATTCAGCAAGCAGCGAGCCAGTCCCTGGCTTTCTGCTCTGCCCCTCCAGCGCTCACTGGAGCACCGGGCTGTGCAGGGGACCGGAGTGGCCGGCTGAGTCTCCCAGCGGCTCACTGAGCAGGTCCAGGTCGGTCCAGGCATCTGGTTTGATCCCAACCAATTTGGGATCTTTCCAGAGCCTGGACTCACTGAGTGACGGGTCACAGGAGTGCAGAACGAAGTGCACTCCTGTGATCCATAACAGAAGTAGGGCCAAAATAGCTTTGGCCATACATCTTCTTTAAATTTGAACTTCAGGCAACCAGCTAAATATATTAGAATAAATGAAGATCCTTTGTCCCAAAATAACATGCTCCTGCACAGTGCTGGAATGTCTTTTTGCAAGATTTGGGATCCATAGGATTCCCTGGATCCTGTAGTGAGGCTAGTGACATAATCAGCACCTACAGTACAGGAAGCAGCTGGATGTTGAGGTGTGAGGCAAGTCATTTTCTTGCAATGTGTTTGGCTTTAATGGAGCATTTTGCTCTAAAATGGGCTAAATTTGCATTTTTATATGGAGGTTCTCTTCAAAGCCCAATCAAAGGTCATACAGAAAACTGCACCCATGATTTCCAGGTGCAGCAAAATTACAGCTTTCCAATTTCTTAGCAGTCACACCTCTGCGCAGTAACCTGCATGCAAAGTTAATGCCCACTGCTGAAGAAGCCTGGAATTTGCTGGTTGCAGAAGCTCTTAGTCTGAATTAGCAAAGGGTTTTGAAGTGCAGAAGCAAAGAGAAAAGTAGTGGCCCCGGTCTACAGATTACTGGCCAGAGACCGACAATATTAGTGGCAATTTGGTGTCTGTACACGGATATGAAAGCTAACATATGGAAAAGCGGTCTTTTTCTGCACCCTGAATTTATAATTGCAGTTTCTCTTAAGACTTCAATTGAGTCTTTTAAAGTATATGTCAAGCCAAAAACTTTCTAGTTTTGGATACAGTAGGGAAGCATTTGAACTACTTTTGAGTCTTGATTTCTTTTTGGGGCTCCATTAGAGGGCTTTACCGTTACTTCCTGTTCAGATTTCCTTATGGGTAGAGCTGGGAGCTGAAGTACTGAGATCTCCCTGAAAAAACAAAAAGCGTGTAACCTGACTAAAGCCTTGTACACACGGGCCGAAATTGTCCGGTTCAGCACGAGCAGATGACTTTCGGCCCATCTATCAAAAAATGCCCCCCCCCCCCCATCGGATAGTGTCCGCCCTTTACTGCACAAGCGCAGCGCCTGCGCACTACTCAGTAAAAACGGATCACATACCATTCTCTGAAAATTGCCGAAAAACTCAACAGCTGATAATTAGGTTTCCTTCACGCATGCGCACTTCAAATTTGTAAGGGTCAGTGTGTGGGGCGGTGATAAGCAAGCACGACGCATGTGCAGTTCGGAGCGGACACTTTGATAGGCATACAGTGTGGGGCGGTGTTAAGGGCGGCTACTTCTATAAGAGCCTGTGAGAGAATGCAACATCTACTGTGCAGGCGCCGCTTTCAGCTGTGCCTGTTCGGAGACTTTCGACGTCTCCTTTCTAATGCTTAGTACGCAAACGTGGCGCATGCGCAGTGCGGAGCGGACACTTTTCGTCAGAACACCGGTACCCAACCCACATCTGATCAACACTGCCAGCCAATGGCTGCCAGCACTGATCAGTGTGTTCTGGCAGGGCAGAGAGGACACCTGGGGAGATCGCCACATTAACACCTAGTGTGTACCAGGCTTAAGTGATCAAATCAGACGGCATGATCCTTAAAAACAGGGATTTTAGGAAGAATGGTTTTCCAAACAAAAAAAAAGCTGTCAATCCAAGATCATAAAATCTTTCTGGCTTATTAAATTATAAACAGGCTATCACTGGATGAATTTTAAGACTTACAAAACAGGCTCCTCTTCTTCATCGCATTTCAGATCTTCATCAAAGACAGGCAAATCGACCATAATTCTGTAAATAAATGCAGACAGATCTGTTATATCTGCTCAAACAATTTGCAGGACAATATTACAGTGTTAGTTCGCCTTTACAGAAAAAAAAAAAAAAAAAAAAAAAAAGAAGTAAAAGTAAACACCGGAAGCCATCCCTCCCTCCCAGTCCCTGCTGTACTTGCCTGTCAGCACCCCAGCAGCCGGTCCAGCAGTTGGAGAATTTTAAATCCCCTCTTTTCTCCATGCAGCACTAATGGAAGGAACCAGATCAATTCACCATGACGACACTGACTAATAAGAATCAAGTTGAGCATCTACTTTTTCAGAAGTTTTTTCTCGCGCATATGCGTTCGCGTGCATTTTTGCGCATGCGCGGAAGCTTGTTCTTGGATTGACAATGCCAATGGCGAAATCTGTGTGCATTTGCACGAATGCGTGCAAATGGCGTAAATTACTGACCAAAAATGCAGATTTTTCTAATTTTTTTTTTTTACTGAAGCATACACAGCGCTTGTTTACACACCTGTGTGCATAGGCACATTACAATTATTGGGCTGTATTTTAGCTCAGTAAAAAAAATAAGCTGTACTGAGCATTTTCAAGCGGCACTGTGCAAGAGGCCTTAGAGTGAGCCAAGTATTTTAAAACACATGTGATGTCTAATCTGTCACTCAACTAATGCAGAGCCTGCCTAGTTCTAGCAGCTTGTAATCTTTAGTGGTTGTGAGTGCAGGTAGTACCGAGCTTAGCAGTGATGACTCCTGCTGCAAAATGATTGAGAGTTAAACAGGAATGTGGAGGAGGTGCCTTCCTTGTTGCTCTCACTTGCTGTCTGTAGTTACAGAGCACTGGCCTGGGCCCATGGCAGCCCTCATAGCTCAGGGAAGGAAAAGGCAGAAGAAATAGGCAAGATTTGCAAAGTTCTTTGTCATTATTAATGTAAAAGAGCTGATGTTAGCGGTTTCTTTCAGTCGGCAATGAAACAACTGCTATGCCTCATCAATGTGGATACGTTGTAGCCAACTGCAGCCCTCCAATCAATTACAGGTGTACATTTACTAAAACTGAGTGCAAAATCTGGTGAAGCTGTGCATTGTAGCCAATCAGCTTCTAACTTCAGCTTGTTCAGTTACGCTTTGACAAAAAATAAAAATAAAAAAAATGGAAGCCGATTGGTTTCCATGCAGAGCTACACCAGATTTTGCACTCTCCAGTTTTAGCAAATCAACTCCACAGTATATCTTTATACCGTATATACTCGAGTATAAGCCGACCCGAATATAAGCCGAGGCACCCAAATTTTACCACAAAAAAAAAAAAATGGGAAAAAACTTATTGACTCGAGTATAAGCCTAGGGTGAGAAATGCGCAGCTACTATAAGTGGAAAAGAGGGTCAACAATGCCCATTTGCAGCCTCACTGTGCCCATTTGCAGTCATAGGTCCCCCCGAACTTCAAACTTGGTAAATGCTCCCTAGCTGCAGCCAAAATTTGGGGTCTCTGGACCCAAAGGGTCCCGAAATAACATTGCTGCGGATGGACACAGTTGACAGACTTTGGGGCCCTGTATCTCGGGGTCACTTGGTGCTAGGAACCCCAAATTTGGTATGCAAACCCAGTGGAACTAGCACTACATCATATCCAGATGGGGTTCCTAGAACCAAGTGGCCCCGAGATACGGAGCCCCAAAGACTGGTCGAAAAAGGTCTTTCTCTGCTGCAGAAAAGTCCTCGACTCCAGTATAAGCCGAGAGGGCATTTACAGCACAAAAAAAATGTGCTGAAAAACTCGGCTTATACTCGAGTATATATGGTATATCGTAGGGGACCAAGTCACGCCACTTAAGACAAAGTGACAGTGTTTGCATAAAGACCCACCTCCCCAAGATCACTTTATATTAAATACCTCCAGCATGCCTCCTTCTGTGTCCATTGCAGCAAATAACTGATGCCTTAAAAGGCATGGGGGGTGCATGTGACTTCATCCCAAAATGCAGTCAAGCCTAAGGTCCAATCGGCAGGCCTTAAAAATTGTCACATGACAGAAGGGGTGACCTCACCACTTCCCAAGGTCTGATATCAAGTGACACCAAGCTGCAACTAACGAAGAACTAGGGGGGCAGTAGAGAGATGAATATGAAGTGGTCAACATGTAGGCTGTACATAAACACTATCACATTGAAAGGGCAAAATGACAGGGTCTCTACAGTTTTATCAAACCTTGTTCAAAGTATTAGTAAGAGGGTCACCACGGCAAGCTCTCTGTTCTTTCGGAAAGGGAGGACAGCAATAGACATCCCCATGGTTCTCCTTTAACCCAGTCTCGAAGCTAGACTAGACCGCTAAATGACAAGCACACAGAAGGCGATGCCACCTTTGCCACCCCTGTTTTCAATACAGCTGCTAGTGGTCAAATCTGATGCATATACTGAAAAAAAAAAAAAATCCTTATACCAAAACATTACATCATTTTCATTTCATAACATGAAGAAACATTCATCATGGCTTTACTGAAAAAGCAAAGAATCCATCTTCAATATGTCTGAAGAGGGAGATCCCCGAGATGGGACTGCATTAACAAGCATAGAGTGTTCCCCCATAAATGGAGACTAATGTCAGGTAAATTTATGTCTTTGAAGTGGAGATTTTCCCACAGGGATCTCCAGTAACATCTGTTGCCAGTTTCCTACAGCTGTTGACAATTTCCATATTTCTTTCAACAATCATCCCGCTCTGTCAGGATGGCGAGTATTTGATCTGTTCCCGGAAATGCTTTTACGTAAACATTCCACCCAAAAATCAATGAAGTAATATTTTTTATACATTTTAAAAAACAATAGGTTATATAGCAGCCATCCTAAAAAAATATGGGTCATGGGCATATGCCCTTGTGGGCTCACCTGATACCTTGTGTTTGCACAGTACTGAAGGTACAATCAGAGAAGAAACCAGAGTGGACCTTATAGAAGTAACACAGAAGAGCCGACCCTCCACTAGATCATTCTTTTCTTTCAATAAACTTTACTCCACGTGTACAATGTATTCCACTTGACACCCCCTACTGGACCCAGCTCCTCCTCCTTTGAGACATTTCACACCAGAAGAAGCTTCATCATCCTTAATGATTAAGCCCATTCCAGGATGAATGTATCAGAGTTGAAGTAGGGTCTAACAAGTGGCGTCATGCAAAATGTACTGAAAATAAAAAAAAATATCTATCAGAGATGTGGCTTTTTTCGTGTTTTTAGTTTAAATGTTTGGCCAAAAAGATGGATCCAGTATGGCCAATGCACCAAAGTGGCAGGTGATGAGACCACAGTATCTGAAATATTTTCCGAGAGCCTATAAGCAACTCTAGTGCATGAAAAAGTTTCGGACAAGTCACAATATACAGAAAATGCAAAAAAAAAAAAATCAAAAAGCTTCATGTTTTATCATGAAGAGCTGGCCTTGATCTCTAGTCAAGCGACTTTGCTGAGATGATGTCATCAGTCTGCTGCAGGCAGGAGGGAACATTGCCTTGTTTTCCTCTCCCCCAGTTATCAGACTGCAGCACAGTAACTTTGTAGCAAGTCATAAGGCGAGAAGTTGAAGCAGTGGTTAAAGCGGAACTTCAGTCATTTTTTCATCTTTCCATCCATTATATCTTCTGCCCTTGTTGTTTTAACTTTAGATAGTTTTTTTTCGACCAGTAAATAGCTTATACAGCCCACTTCCTGTTTCTTAGCTGGTAAAAAGCCTAGGCTTATGACATCATGCACAGCTCTCTCTCACTTGTGAGAGTTTTCCAGGAAGGGAGGGAGGTTGAGTCATAAGAGGGCCAATGAGAGCTGCAGAGCTGGAGGTGGGCCTCTGTGTAAATCCAGAAAGTGAACAGGCAGCAGCTTCAGCTGCCCACAGTTGAAATGGATGCAGCCAGACTCGGTGGGATGAGATTTCTGCAGCATATTTGGCAAGTACAGAATCACATTATTAATATAAAATAATATGCAACGTGGTTGGAGGGAAGATTCAGAATGGCAAAGATGCTTTTATTGCAGTGGACTGCAGTTCCTCTTTAAGAACTTAGCATGCACTTAACAATATATGGGGCTAGATCAATGTTAACAGGTTCCCTGCACATATACGTCGGCAGAATGGCAAGGCTGGGCAAAGTAACGTACCGGTATTTCATCCCCTATCAGCAAGATTTCTGGCTCCCAGGTGTCCACTATACAGGCCACGAGCTGAGATTAGGAGCACTCTCTTAAAAGGGAGTGCTCCTAATCTCAGCTTGTTACCTGTATAAAAAAAGACCTGTCCACAAAAGCAATCAGATTCCACTGTATCCTCCATGGCCGAGACCAAAGAGCTGTCCAAGGGTGTCAGGGACAAGATTGTAGACCTACACAAGGCTGGAATGGCTACAAGACCAACGCAAAGCAGCTTGGTGAGAGGGTGACAACAGTTGGTGCGATTATTCGCAAAATGGAAGAAACACTAAACTTTCAATCTCCTTCGGTCTGGGGCTCCATGCAAGATCTCACCTTGTGGAGTTTCAATAATCATGAGAACGGTGAGGAATCGGCCCAGAACTACATGGAAGAATTTTATTAACGCTTTCAAGGCAGCTGGGACCATAGTCACCAAGAAACTAATTGGTAACACACTATGCTGGTGAAGGACTGAAATCCTGCAGCACCCGCAAGGTCCCCCTGCTCAAGAAAGCACATGTACAGGCCAGTCTGTACAGTTTGCTAATGAACATCTGAATGATTCTGAGGAGAACTGGGTGAAAGTTTTGTGGTCAGATGAGACCAAAATCGAGATCTTTGGCATCAACTCAACTCACTGTGTTTGGAGGAGGAGGAATGCTGCCTATGACCCCAAAACCACCATCCCCACTGTCAGACCTGGAGGTGGAAACATTATGTTTTCGGGGTGTTTTTCTGCTAAGGGAACAGGACAAATTCACTGCATCAAAAGGGACGATGGACGGTAAGGGGCCATGTACTGTCAAATCTTGGGTGAAAAGCTCCTTCCCTCAGCCAGGGCATTGAAAATGGGTTGTGGATGGGTATTCCAGCATGACAATGACCCAAAACACACGGCCAAGGCAACAAAAGGAGTGGCTCAAGAAGCACATTAAGGTCCTGGAGTGGCCTAGCCAGTCTCCAGACCTTAATCCCATAGAAAATATGTGGAGGGTGCTGAAGGTTCGAGTTACCAAATGTAAGCCTCAAAACCTTAATGACTTGGAGAGCATCTGCAAAGAGGTGTGGGACAAAATCCCTCCAAAGCAAACCTGGTGGCCAACTGCAAGAAATGTCTGACCTCCGATTGCCAACAAGGGTTTTGCCACCAAGTACCAAGTCATGTTTTGTGAAGGCGGCAAATATTTCACTCATTAAAATGCAAATCAATAACTTTTTTGAAATGAGTTTTTCCTGTATATTTTTGTTGTTATTCTGTCTCTCACTGTTAAAATAAACCTACTATTAAAATGATAGACTGATCATTTCTTTGTCAGTGGGGAAATGTACAAAATCAGCAGCGGATCAAATACTTTTTTCCCCACACGGTAGCTTTGCCAGCTAGACAGATCCAAGAACTTAAGGGGTCTTCAGGCCAAACAATTGGTGAATGAAGTTGTTAGTATCCAACTAAAGCAGAACTCCAGCTTGTAGAACCCCTTCCCTGCAGTCTTAGTTATTCCAATGACATCACCAATGGTTCTTCTGGGGACTGGGGGGGGGGGTGCATTCTTCCAGGATTGAGCAGTGCTCATGTAGTTGTAAATCGGTCTTGGAGAGTACTGTGAGCCCCACAAGAAAGGGGCAGAACTAAAGAACAGCACTGCCGATGCTGACAGAGGAGTCAGTTGGGTACAGTGCTGGAGGATGGAGAGGGTAAGTGGAGACGGGCAAGGCTTTTTTGTATATATATATTATATGTGTATATATATATATATATATATATATATATATATATATATATATATATATATATATATATATATATATATATATATATATATATATATATATATATATATATATATATAAAAAAGAGGAGGATTATGAAAATGTAAATAAAAAAACAAAAAAAACTCTCATGGAGTTCTACTTTAAAAATTTGGGTAACAATTTTGGCTTAAAGTTTAACCCATATTTCTTTAGATCTGAAGTTAAAGCTTAGCTAAAACTAATTAACTACAAATCAGCACAAGGGACATAACTTACAGTTAGTATGACACATCCCTTGTTCCAATTCTTCTGCTTTCAAGACACATGAAGATTTCAACTAAAAGCAGAAGAATCAGGACAAAAAAAAAAAAAACACAACGTACCAAGTTGTCCCTTGTGCTGATTTTTCTGTTTTTAGCTTTAGCCAAAACAGGCTTTAAAAGCAAAACTATAGACAAAAAATTTTTTTTTTGCATTTTAGAGCAGGGAAGGGTTATATCCTCTGCCAGAATTTTTTTTCACCATCTGTGTCCCTTTGCGAAGATTTCCCTTCACTTCCTGTCCCATAGCCAAACAGAAAGCGACTGGAGATCCCGCAAATTAAAGGAATTCTTTAGGGGACTAGTGTCCCCATTGAAAGATTTCTACTCTATTACTTTTCTGGGGGCAACCGAAAATTTACGATTTTCTTTTACTTTCAATAATATCGGTAAACAAGGCAAACAGAGAGAGTGAATCTTATTCTGGGGGAACGGGCAGCAATACAAACTGACAGTTTTGCCTTTAGATTTTTTCTTTGAAACAACAAACATGTCATAACTGCTCTGTGCAAAGGATTGGAACAAAGCAGCCCCGATCCTCCACTTCTCTGGCCCTCCGCTGGCACTCTTGTCGCCACCAATAGCAAGCCGCTTGCTAAGGGGGCACTGGCGGGTGCATGCTCTCGAGCCCCGCACTATGCGTCCATAATACACATAGAGCTGTGGCTCAGCTCCACACCCTGCTCTCGCCTCATTGGCTCACCAGCTGTGACTGACAGCCCCCCTCCCTTGCCTAAACACTTATCTGCCTCCTCTCACAATCAAGCGTTGTCCCAGCTACAGCCCTACTCTCCCCTCATCCTGGTCTCGCAGGGGACACAGGTGGCTTCTACTGTGCCCCCAATAGCAAGCCGCTTGCTATGGGGGCACTAGCATGTGTATGCTCTCGAGCCCCGCACTATGCGTCCATAATACACATAGAGCTGTGGGTCAGCTCCACACCCTGCTCTCGCCTCATTGGCTCACCGGCTGTGACTGACAGCCCCCCTCCCTTGCCTAAACACTTACCTGCCTCCTCTCACAATCAAGCGCTGTCCCAGCTACAGCCCCACTATCCCCTCATCCTGGTCTCGCAGGGGATACAGGTGGCTCCTACTGCAGTCAGTCAAATCCTGTTAGGAGGAATCGGGGGGGGGGGGGGGAGATCTATGGAAGCACACAGCACGGCGGCAAGAGAGGAGAGCGCTGGCGGGGTACCCCAGAAGAGGAGGTAAGAGACAGAGCAGGTAAGCATAACATCTTGAAAAAATTGCCTTAACAATCACTTTAATCTTTTAATGGGCTAGCCATTTTTATTGTATTTTTGGCTGGAGTTCTACTTTAGCTTGAAATTTTCTTATAACTTTTTCACATCTAGAAAACTTTATATGCTCTATACCCCAGTTCCATGGTGAGTCAACTTCCATTTTCACAGGCCTGGGAGACCAGCAAAAACACGCTTACAACTTCCAGCGTACGGTTTAGCTTTTCGCCGCCTTCTGAAGATTTACTGCACTGAGAATTATTACTGACGGCATTAGTTATAGCTTCATGCAGAAGTAAGATTGGCGTGCATGTCTGTAACTTAAATGAATTATCGAATGCCTCCCTGGGGGGGGGGGGGAAGAAAAATGTCAAATAGCTTTAGGCAATGCATCTTCTCTTACAAAATCTTCTTGTCACAAGAGCGTCTGCGCTGTAGTAAAAATCGCTGTATAAAATGTTTTAGATAAGGAGGGCTGTGATGTCACCGGCGAGGAATTAGAGAGGGCATGGTAACTAAACAAACACATAGCAGGGAAATTAGCACAAAAAAAAGGAACATGTCGTGTTCTTACTTTTTCAGCATATGGTAAACTGTGATCTGTATGGCTCTCTCCCGGTGCAGCAGGAGTGGAGCCAGGGTATTTAGCAAGCTCTGCAATCTGTCAGGGAGGTTGGTCTTCTGTCCAGCAACAAACTTGGCCGGGAGTTTGTGGTCCAGCAGCTGTTCTTTTGAAATGTAACGCAGAGCTTCGCCGAGCGACTGCAACACAGGGCTGTGATAAGACATCTCTGTAGCCTTGCTCTCCCCTGTACAGAATAAACAGAGAGGGGGGGGGGGGGGGGGGGCAAATTATTTTGAGAAGGAACATTCCACAGATGTACTAGTATTGTTGTCTATAAATTTGTGCAAGGGCCAAAATGTGAACATAATCTATTGCGGGCGTACAAAGCCTTCTTTTTCAAGACTTTGGAGCTTTTGTGAAATTATTATTATTATTATACAGGATTTATATAGTACCAACAGTTTGCGCAGCACTTTACAAAATGAGGGCAGACAGTATACCTACAATACAATTCAATACAGGAGGAATCAGAGGGTCCTGCTCATTAGGAGCTTACAAACTAGAAGGGAGGGTCAAGTGAAACAAAATGGTAATGGCTGTGGGGGGATGAGCTGATAGAGAAAAAGGAAATACAGGCTTCTCTTAAGAGAAGGGTTTTCATGGATCGTCTAAAAGCTAATAGAGTAGGAGATAATCAGACAGATTTGGGTAAGGAGTTCCATAGGATTGGAGAGGCTCTGGAAAAGTCCTGCAGGTGAGGTGAAATATTTAGGTTTCTGTAGAAATGCTGGGGAATGTATAAATAAGACATTGAAGTGACTTTATGTGAAAAGGAGTAAACACCAACATATTATGCAGGGAGTGATTTTCATCCATTTATAAAAAAAGTTTATGGAGAAAGATCAGATTGGTTTGGCCAGCCACAGACAGTGGATGGCGTTTGAACGATCAGATCACTGAAAGATTTTTTTTTTTTTTTAGGAAAGAGGACTCCAAAAGCATTCATGATCATCTTACACAGTGGTCTCCAAAGTGTGGCGCATGGGCCGGATGCGTCCCTTTGCTTGCTTTTATTTGGCTCTTTGGATGTTATGTCCCCCCGCTGCCCCCCCATGCTGTCAGCAACAGTGGGGTATGGTTCCTGTCACTGAAACGGGGCACTATTCCTTAAACTGATACCAATGGTGGGGCACCATTCCTCCCACTGACACCAATGAGACACTATTCCTCCCACTGACACCAATGATGAGGCACTCTTACCCCCACTGACATGAATGAAGAGGCACTATTCCTCCTCCAATACCAAAGATGGGACACTAGTCCTCCCACTGACATCAACGACGAGACAATATTTCTCCCAGTGGCACCAAAGATGGGGGACTACTCCTCCCTCCAATACCAAAAATGGGTTACTATTCCTCTAACCATCACCAATGATGGGACCACTACTCCCCCCCCCCACTGACACCAATGATGAGACACTATTTCTCCCCCAAATAGCAAAGAGGGGATACTATTTCTCCCACCGACATTAACATTGGGGCACTCACTATTCCTCCCTCCAATACCAAAAGATTGGACACTCTTCCTCCCACTGACACCAATGATGATACACTATTCCACCAACTGACACCAACGATGAAGCACTATACCTGCCACTGACACCAACGATGGGGCAGTATTCCTCCCACTAGCACCAAAGATATGACACACTTCCCCCCACTGAAACCAATGATGGAGCACTAATCCTACCACTGACACCAGGGTGATTTCTACTCCCGCTGGCCACAGTCTGGCCCCCTACAGTTTAAAGAACAGTAAACTGGTCCTTTGCTTAGAAAGTTTGGTCTTGCCCAAACATGTATGCTTATGGAATACCCTTTCATAATGAAAACATTTTGGTGGTTGGATATGAACAGACACCCAAGTCTTGTCTTATCTCAGAGTAAAAATAGGGCCTTCCCCAGGAATATCGAACTTGGGCTACTGATTTTTTTTTTTTTCTGATTGGTCAACCAGTTTCTGGGGAGATCCATCCTTGTTATGTAGCAGAGATGGAGGAATCGTTTTTCTTTTTTAAATCTGCCTGCAGACGGACTTTAAAAAAAATCTATATGTACTGTATATGAACAGCTTTTAAAAAAAAGGAAAGGTTCAGCTTTACTAACACGTTAAACCCATGTTGCAAAGCTCCAGCCCCCTGTGACAGCGGGTGGGGTTCCGCTCCCCTGCAGATGCTGAACCTTTAAAAATGGTGATATGGGAATGAATAAGCTATAAATGTGGTCTTCCACCATGGCAGACGGGCTTGTCGTTTTCAATGGACTAAGAGGGCGCTGATCAGTGCACATGTAGTCCACTGACACTTCCTGCAGCTCAGTAACTAAATGCTTATACAGGGGTCTGGGCAGAGAGCTCTTGGAAGTAGCTGCTTGAGCCTGACCTTGCACCCGCGATCTGCAATGCTTTTGCAGGCTCCCATGTATAAAAAATAAATAAATGCACATTATTTTACCTCCAAAAACAATGTTTTGCCTACTTTAGGCCAAAGTAACAGGTTTGCTTTAATCCCCCAATTCTCCCAAGCATATTACTTCACTTCTTTGCCACTCTGCTGTGTGCCAAAGTAATACCCAGTACTACCGGGTATGGATAAGTCTGATAAAAAAAAAAAAAAAAGATGTCCCAGCGAATGACTGGTGGGAAAACATTTTCCACTTTTATATGCCTTTAAGGATTGGCCATGAAACTGTCCGAATGCTGAAAGTGGCACATGTGTTGTACTTTAGAAGAATTACCTGCATGATAATGTGCAACGGTCACCAACCAGTGGATACATTTTGGTGGTCCTCAGGGGTTCTGCCGCAAATCAACATTGTGGCAGGTGTATACCGCCCAGTGTTATCCTCAATGCACGCTGACAGTCAATACGGTCAGCATACATCAATACCACATGCCTCCTCTGTAGTTCAGGCTCCTGTGAACTCTGTGGTAGTGCAGAACGATGAAGGAGGCGAGGACTTTCAATAGCAGCGCTGATCACAGACTGTCAAGCACATTGTGCTCAAGCACATGGCTGGATAAGGAAGTGAGATCCACTGAGGAGTCCATGTAAGGCAGCAGTGGGAGGTGGGTCAGAGAGCCGGAGCATTGCGTGTCTAAGGCAGCAGTGTGATCCAGGGGGAGGGAGCAGTGCACTGGAACATTGTGTGTATAAGGCAGCAGTGTGATCCAGGGGGAGGGAGCAGTGCACTGGAACATTGTGTGTATAAGGCAGCAGTGTGATCTAGGGGGAGGGGGGCAGAGCACGGGAACATTGTGTGTATAAGACAGCAGTGTGATCCAGGGAAGGCGGGCAGTGCACAGGAACATTGTGTGTATAAGGCAGCAGTGTGATCCATGGGGCAGCGCACGGGAACATTGTGTGTATAAGACAGCAGTGTGATTCGGGGGGGGGGGGGGGGGCAGCACACTGGAACATTGTGTGTATAAGGCAGCAGTGTGATCTAAGGGGAGGGGGGCAGCATACTGGAACATTGTGTGTATAAGACAGCAGTATGATCGGGGGGGGCAGCGCACCGGAACATTGTGTGTATAAAAAGGTATGTAAATTTCAGGTTAGCGGGCTACGGGATTTAAAATTGCGGTTTTAGTGGTCCGTGGGTTCCGAAAGGTTGGCAACTACCGGACTAGCGCATTTGTTAATGAATGTGAACTTGTCCTTTAAGTTGTAATGGGCTATTTGCAGATGCGTTTTTCAATGCAACTATGGAGTAAAGGAAATCCCATTTAACCATGGCAGTGGTGGAACCTACCTGCTAATTTAACCAGCATCGGTAACAATAAACTGTGGATGCCTTCGGAGAAGAACTCGTTCCAGTCGGAGATCAGATTGGCGGGAAGCTTTTCAGGATCGCTCGCAGTGACAGCTGGAAACTCATTGCACTCAGAGATAAGATTGGCGGGAAGCTTTTCAGTATCGCCTGCAGAGACAGCTTGAAAATAGCCAGACAAATCCGATGCCAAGCTGCAACTTACGCAAGCGAATAGTCGAACAAGTGGAAGATGGTAGAGAGCAGAGCTGTCACACGCAGTCTGAGAATGTGGAAAGAGAAGAATATTTGATTAGACCAGAAAAAGAGATGGAGAAGCTTTATTACAGCAGAATACTTCCAGCTTATCTGTAATTGAAGTAACCTGCAACACATTACACTTTAATAAGTAAATCAAAATAATCCCTATAATGACTACCAGAGGAATACAGAACATAGGATCCTGATTTATCCGTCACTGATCAGCCCTGATCTCTGGGCATTTCCATGCACGCAGAGACTTTTATGGACAAAAAATTCAAAAACCCTTGTAAGAAAATGAGGAAATGTAAAGTGCGGATGAGAGTTTTGTGGGACAACACTGCCCTCTAGAGGAGAATCGATGTTAACAGAAAATGATCAGGCTATAGAGGTCAAAATGTATTTCCAAGAACATCCAAAATCATGTGCAACCAGTCATAACATAACATAAATCCCAACCAATATGACGATCGAGGAATATTTGTGTGTGATGCAATCAAATTTTTCAAACTGCTATTTAGGAGTCTCAGACCGAGGCCCCGAGACATAAGCATTAAACAGATGCTCGATTCAGACACCCCATCGATCTAAAACTAATTCTGCCAATTCTAAATACCTGGCATGAACTTATCATTAAGCTATAAAATGCATGATATGCGTGAACTTTCTTATATGCTGGGAAAGGTTGTATAGTGCAACACCAGCAAACACACAACACATTTTCAAGCTATATGTAAAGTACAAAAAACTTAAAGTGGATTTATAGGTACAATTTTTTTTAGTTTTTTTATTCTGTGGCCTCTGCACAGGTCATGTTTTCAGGCTTTCCGTTATTTTGCACAGGTGATTTGATCAGTTTCACTGCCTTAGTAATTACCACAGCGGTTTCATCTGAGGGAAATCCTGAAAACATGACCTGTTGGGGCGCCTTGAGGACTGGACTTGAGAAACACTGCCCTATAGTCGCCAAGACAGAAAAAAAATGGGACATTCAAAATGGTGACACCTGTCAAATAGGAGAATCCTGCTTATCCTGATTCTCTGGGACATAAAGTTAACCACTTGCTTACTGGGCACTTAGGCTGCATTCACACCTGAGCGTAGCGTTATCAGGCAGAAAATCGTGCAAATTTATTGTGATTTTAAAAAACAATAAAAGATGGAAAATTTTGAAATAAATAAATAAAAAATAATGTTTAATAGTTTGTTATAAAATTTTGCAAACAGGTAATTTTTCTGCTTTATTGATATGCGCTGATGAGGCGGCACTGGTGGGCACTGATAGGCTGCACTGGTAGACAGTTAAGGCGGCAATGATGGGGACAGATAAGGCGGCACTGATGGCCACTGATAAGATGGCACTGATGGGCCCTGGTAGGTGACACTGATGGGCAGCACTGTTCCTCAGGCACTGATTGTGGGCACTGATAGGTGGCACTGTGGGCACTGGTAGGTGGCACTGTTGCCTACTGCTAGGTGGCACAGGTGGGCACTGAGGGGCTGGCGGCAGCTTGCAGTGATTGGGACTAATGTCCCGATCACTGCCGCCGGTGAGCGGCTTTTTTTTTTTCTCCTCACGCTGTCAGTGCGAGGAGAAAAAAAATAGCCGATTACCGGCTGTGTTCACATTACGTGATCAGCTGTCATTGGCTGACAGCTGATCACGTGGTAAGGGGGTCGGGATCGACCCCTTACTCAGATCGGTGATCCAGCGAGTTTCAGACTCTCTGATCACAAAGCAGGGGGCGCGCAGGCCGCTCGTGCACGGGACAACGTCAATGGACACAGTCCCGGCAAAGCAGGTCCACGCTGTAGCCATCATTCGGCTATAGCGCTGATCTCAAGAAGTTGAAGAGGAACTACAGGCAAACAGATAAATATTAAAGATGAAATACATAAATGAGAGTTGTTTTGCTCACCAAAGGATTTGCATTTCTGTCTATCCAGGTCTAAGATTTACACAGCTCGGTCACACAGTACAGCTTGGGTGGTAGGGCAGGAAACCTTATTTTTACACTACAGCAGTTAAAGTGGTTGTAAATGCAAAGAAAGATTACTGTTCTGTTCTATCAAGCCATACTACACTGTGTAAATGTTAGTATAAAATGATGCCTTTAAAATACCTAAATTAAGTTTGTTTCTCACGTGACCTCCGTCGCTCTCCTCCCCTGATCTAAAAACGACAGCGGGAGTGGCCAAGATCCCCCTCTGATGTCAGCCGGGGAGGTCACATGACTGCTGTGCTGTCTGCTCAGCCCCTCCCGCTGTAGCCCTTAGATGGGGAGGAGATCGGGAGAGGCGGCCGGTCATGTGAGCGCCGATCGGCGCTAGGAAATAGGCATTTTTTTTAATAAAGCATATAGAGTGGACACATTGCACGATGGAAGACAGGGGATTGCCTGACAATTAAAAAGTGGGTTTACAACCACTTTAAGTAACACTTAGATCCCTTGCACACAGGGGTGTCTAGCTGCTCTTCATGCAATCCCACCATTTAAGTGTACCAGGGCAGCAAAGGTGCAGTGCCAAGCCCTGCTGCCTGTCAAAGTCTATGGCAAGCGGATTGCTGTACCACGTGGTACTTGCATTTTGGGCCTTATGCACTCAAGGACAAGTGCTCGGAATGCAGAATAACCATGTTCTGGGCATTTTTTCCTGAACACATAGGGTCCCAAACTGCCCCTGGGATTGGACAGAGAAAGGAAAAAAGGAGCAGACTGAGGAGCTCATCTCTCTTAGGATAAAAAAAACAAAAAAAAACAAACTACAGGTAATCACAGGAGAAATGCAAGCTGCTCCGGAAAAAGATGGTATGGTTGTAAAAATTTGCTACACGGTCAGGTTCCAAAAAAGAAGCCTTTACTGCGCCAATGCCACACAAAAAGCTGGTTACAATATGCCCAACATCTACAATAACCCCAAGCAAAAGGTCAAGTTGACTCTCCAGTGGTTACAGCAGGAGGCATTCTGCCAAGACGAATGGGCAGCTACACCACCTGCAAGAATTTGGGGCCTCAAAGACTACGATTACATAAGACAGCATGCGGCCACACACAGCAAGGAAACCCATCCACAGGGGTGTAGCACATTTGCCCCCTATGTATGCGACAATACCCACTTGAGCTCCAACAAAAGGTCTCCCCCTATGTGATATGCGCAGTTTTTACACATTCAGATATTTCATTTGCCTTTATACTTATGGGGACTGTATACTTACCCAATTAATAACTTGGTCCAGTATCCATGGGCCATCTCTTGGTACTATTGCTATTGTATTGACCATGCTTATAGTGGAAATTTGTGACCACTTACTGCTGTGTGTGATTTATAGTCAAATACCTATACATGACTACTATATACCAGTGGTATCTATTATAGACCACATAATATATGTGTATCCCACTACTTTAGACACACATATGCAATTTCTTTTTTTCGGCTGTTTGTCAGTTTGGTCAAGTTCCCCCACACCTTGAGCCACAAGTTTACCAGCACCTACCCAGTATCTGTCCTGAGGAAGCTAATATTTTTTGTGAAACGCGTCGACACGCAAGTTTTTGGAGGCATTACTGGATCAGAAATTTTTCTTTTACCTTGATACAGTATTAAATGAATCTTTGTACCGTAGGTCCAGTCCTCTATAGCTGCATTATTGGGTAACTGTGTACATACAGGGTCTTTGTATGTTGTTTATATGTTTTTTAACTATGTAGTAATAAAATGTATACTTTTTTTACTGATTCTCTCTCATGTGCCCACAAAGTCAACAATTAATGGCTGTGTGTTGAGTTATTTTGGAGGGGACAGCAAATTGACACTGTTATACAAGCTGTACACTCACTACTTTACATTGTAGCAAAGTGTCATTAGTTCAGTGTTGTCACATGAAAAGATATAATAAAATGTTTACAAAAATGTGAGGGGTGTACTCACTTTTGTGTGTGTATATATATGTGTATGTTATGAGATTATATATATATATATATATATATATATATATATATATATATATATATATATATATATATATAATCTCTGATAATCCTAAAAAAAAAAAAATTGACCAGCGGATGAGAATACAACTACCTTTAGTTTGCAATAGGTTTATGTAAAGAGGACGTCTGTATCATATGCCAATCTCTTTGGCTATAGCGTCATTTTTTAATTATTAATAAAATGTGATAATTTATTTATTTATTTTTTTTTACATAAACCTGTCTCATGTGGGTGCCAATAAAGTCCATTACCAGCAGGATTGGTTCTTGCTACTGCTAAATATGTTGTACAAATTTTGATGTGGCACAGGTAAAGGTCTCCCGCTCTCGCAATACACAGTATTAAGAACTAAGGGTATTCAGACTTTTGAAACAGGGGTCATTTCACTTGTTGCCATGTTAAGTTATAGGATTGTGCCATTCTGTTATGGCCTACAGTTGAATATGAATCCCATACGGAGAAAATTTATTTTGTCTGCTCACTCAGGTTTGCTTTAAAAATGGTACCTACTGTATATTACCAACAGCCCGCTCTCAAGCTGTCGGTCGGTCAGGTCATTGTCACACAACTCGGTGGGCTCAGGATGCAGTGCTTTGCCCCCGGGCCCACCCTTTATTGAAGCCGAATCACGTGCTTAAAAAAATAATAAAAGAAAAAACACAACTCCCATTGGAACCCATGCGTCTGGCACCCTGCATGTAGATTAGGGGGCCGGAAGCATGGATAGGGGGGGGGTGGCACCTTTGCGCCCCTAATAGACAGGGCATCACTGACAACCAGCCAGTCAGCATATCCAAGCAGAGGTAAGCAAAGTAATTTCATTGTGACAGGCTTCCTTTATACAGGCTCTCCTCATTTAAAGACCAGGTTCCGTTCCAATGACCAGGTCATTAAACGAATTGGTTGTTAAACAAGGAGTCACAATTAATCAACATTTTAAGCATTTTAAGCATTAACTACTGTACTGTATTGTGATAAAAAGGTCTAAAAAAAATAAATAAATAAAACTCTGGCTTAATGATGTTGTTTTAATTTGCATAAGTCCAGAACAAAAAAAAGAAAATTCTGTACTGTACCATAAAATGATGTATTAACCACTTCTATCTAGGACGTTTAGATATGTTCAGTAGATATGAAGTAGTTAAGGAGAAACCCAAGCACTCACTGTAAGGCTGCTTTGTTTCTGTCCTTGCCAAATGATGTTTCAGCACTAGGGAGTGACAGCACTGAGCATATCACTCAACAGTAGAGCAAGGAATGCCAACTTGTTAACTTACCTCTAACCACGCCAGCATGGCACACATGATAAAGTCCCATTCAGCATCCCCCAGACAGGGTATAGAAGTGGAGGAGGATTTCAGCAAGGCAGAAAAAAATCTTATTATCTCAACATTCAACCCGATCAGCTCTGGATTACCATTCTGCAAATTGCTGGAAAATAATGATAGTTTGGTAAATGAAACCACAAAATGAGAGTGACAATGTCAATACAACTACAACATTCTAGCAGTCTTATTAAAAATTACACTTTAGATTATCACGAATATATATATATACACATATATATATATATATATATATATATATATATATATCTATATATATATAGAGAGATATATATATATATATAGATAGATAGATAGATAGATAGATGAGAGAGAGAGAGAGAGAGAGAGAGAGAGAGAGAGAGAGATATTATACATACACACACACAGTATCTCACAAAAGTGAGTACACCCCTCACATTTTTGTAAATATTTTATTATATCTTTTCATGTCACAACACTGAAGAAATTACACCAGCCCTGTGATGTCATCATGGAGGAGTGGAAGAGGACTCCAGTGGCAACCTGTGAAGCTCTGGTGAACTCCATGCCCTAGACTAGAGGGTTAAGGCAGTGCTGGAAAATAATGGTGGCCACACAAAATATTAACACTTTGGGGCCAATTTGGACATTTTCACTTAGGGGTGTACTCATTTTTGTTCACAGCAGTTTAGATATTAATGACTGTTTGTGGAGTTATTTTGAGGGGACAGCAAATTTACATTGTTATACAAGCTGTACACTCACTACTTTACATTGTAGCAAAGTGTAATTTCTTCAGTGTGAGGGGCGTACTCACCTTTGTGAGAGATATAGATAGATTATTCGCTGGATCACAGATCCGAGTAAGGGGTCGATCCCGACCCCTTACCACGTGATCAGCTGTCAGCCAATGACAGCTGATCATGTGATGATAACTGAGCCGGTAATCGGCTTTTTTTCCTGCTCCCGCTGACAGCGCGAGGAGAGAAAAAAAAAAAAAAAGCCGATCACCTGATGTCCCTCTCACTGCAATATGCCCAGGGTCCATGGTGCCCTCCTTTTCTAATAAAAATGCCCCCAGTGCTGCACATCAGTGTCCCCTACCAGTGCCCAGTGCCACCTATCAGTGCCCATCAGTGCCACCTATCAGTGCCACCTATCAGTGCCCATCAGTACCGACTTATCTGTCCCCACCAGTGCAGCCTATCAGTGGCCACCAGTGCAGCCTATCAGTGGCCACCAGTGCAGCCTATCAGTGGCCACCAGTGCAGCCTATCAGTGGCCACCAGTGCAGCCTATCAGTGGCCACCAGTGCAGCCTATCAGTGGCCACCAGTGCAGCCTATCAGTGGCCACCAGTGCAGCCTATCAGTGGCCACCAGTGCAGCATATCAGTGGCCACCAGTGCAGCCTATCAGTGCCCACCAGTGCAGCCTCATCAGCGCATATCAATGAAGCAGAAAAATTACCTGTTTGCAACATTTTATAACAAACTATTAACCACTTCCCGACCACCCCATGTAGATATACGTCGGCAGAATGGCACGTACAGGCAGAACCACGTACCTGTACGTGCCATTCTTCAGGCGCGTGGGGGGTCCGATCGGACCCCCCCCGGCCGGCGGGGACGGTCGGGATCGCTTCAGGAGCGATCCGGGATGAGGGGACGGCCAGTGGTTTCTGGCCACCCCCTCGCGATCGCTCCTGGCGAATCAGATGCTTCCTCTGTCTGTGTCAATCAAAACACAGGCAGAGGAAGTGATGTCACGCTCGGTGCGCCGGTCTATGTGACCGGAACGCCGAGCTGTCAACATGTACAGGTTAGTGCACCAACAGTACACTGACACCAGTACACATAGGCACACAAAACACCCCCCTGTCACCCCCAGATCACCCCCCAGATCACCCCCTCCCCCCCCAGTCACAGTGTCACTAATTGCAGTGATCATTTTTTTACTGATCACTGCATTTAGTGTCAGTGTGACTGTAATAACTGTCAGTGCAGTTAGTTTTAGGTCCAAGGTAGCCCCCTACCCCCCCCCCCTAATAAAGGTTTAACCCCTTGATTGCCCCCCAGGTAACCCTTTCACCCCCTTTTGCCAGTGTCACTAAGCGATCGTTTTTCTGATCGCTGTATTAGTGTCACTGCTGTCGCTAGGTAACCATTTTTTTTTTTTAGGTAACCGCCATGTTTATATAGGTTCATAAATAGGTTTATAGGTCAGGTACCCCCATATTACAACCTAAATAAAGGTTTTAACCCCCTGATTGCCCCTAGAGTTAACCCTTTCACCAGTGATCACTGTATAACTGTCACTGGTGACGCTGGTTAGCCAGTTAGTTATTTCGTTATTTAGGTTCCCCGTCAGGTTTTTATATAGTGTCAGGTACCCCCATATATTACCTAATAAAGGTTTTAACCCCCTGATTGCCCCTAGTTAACCCTTTCACCCCCTTTTGCCAGTGTCACTAAGCGATCGTTTTTCTGATCGCTGCATTAGTGTCGCTAGGTAACCAGTTTTTTTTTTTTGTATTACTGTTACGGGTGACGCTGGTTAGTTAGCTTGCTTTTTATACTGTCAGGGCACCCGCCATTTATTACCCAATAACGGTTTAACCCCTGATCGCCCGGCGGGTGATATCAATTAGGTTTTAGGGTCAAATAAGGTCTGCGTCGCCCCAGGTTAGTGCCAGTACCGCAAACACCACGCGCAAAGCATACACCTCCCTTAGTGGCACAGTATCTGAACAGATCAATATCTGATCTGATCAGATCTATACTAGCGTCCCAGCAGTTTAGGGTTCCAAAAAAAACCGCATTGTTAGCGGGATCAGCCCAGATACCTGCTAGCACCTGCGTTTTCCCCCTCCGCCCAGCCCAGCCCACCCAAGTGCAGTATCGATCGATCACTGTCACTTACAAAACACTAAGCACACATAACTGCAGCGTTCGCAGAGTCAGGCCTGATCCCTGCGATCGCTAACATTTTTTTTGTGGTAGCGTTTTGATTCAGTCGCTTCAGTCAGGAGCTTTTTTACCTGTGAATCTCAAAAAAATAAAAAAAAAAAAAATAGTTGTCGTTTTATTGTTCTCCCTCTCACTCTATTCCCTCTCTATTGTTGCTCTTTTTTTACTCCATTCTATTCTGCAATGTTTTATTATGTTTTATCATGTTTTATCATGCTTGCTTTTCAGGTATGTAATTTTGTTTACTGTGTTTTAGTGTTAAGCATTTTTTTGTTTTCAGGTGCGCCATTCAGTTGCAACGCGGATTTATTTATCTTGACAGCAACAGCGTTTGCTCCCACGATACATAAAGCCGCGACTTCAACGCTGTAGGAGGTGATTTCACCACCACAGTTAAAAAAAAGAGCATATATGCCGAAGCATGGGGGCAGGGGGGGGGGGGGGGGGGGGAAGAGCGATTGGCTCCTAATGCCACGTACATACGGTCGAAATTCCGACCGTGTGTACACGGCATAACTTTTGCGGGAGGATGCCCCATGCATCGGCATATATAAATGGTGCATGTATGCCCATCATTAGAAGTGGGTGGATGAAGGGAGGTATTCTAATGGTGGGCATACCCACCAATCAATCTCTTTTTTTCGTTCAGCCAAGAGGCTGCATGAAAAAAAAAGATTACAATATATGTCCAGTATGTTGCTGGACTTTGAATGGTTATACCAGAATGATGCCTGCAGGTTTAGGTATCATCTTGGTATCATTCTTTTCAGCCAGTGATCGGCTTTCATGTAAAAGCAATTCTAGCGGGTAATTAGCCTCTAGACTGCTTTTACAAGCAGTGGGAGGGAATGTCCCCCCTCCCGGATATAAACCGCGCCATTGGGAAATTGGGAAAGCATTTTATCACACCAATCTTGGTGTGGTCAGATGCTTTGAGGGCAGAGGAAAGATCTAGGGTCTAATAGACCCCAATTTTTTCAAAAAAAGAGTACCTGTCACTGCCTATTGCTATCATAGGGGATATTTACATTCCCTGAGATAACAATAAAAATCATAAAAAAGAAAAAAAAAATGGAAGGAACATTTTAAAAATAAAATAAAAAAGCTAAATAAATAAAAAAAAAAACAAAAAAAAAAAAAAAAAGCACCCCTGCCCCCCCTTCTCTTGCGCAAAGGCGTACACAAGCGTTGGTCTGGCGTCATATGTAAACAGCAATTGCACCATGCATGTGAGGTATCACCGCGAAGGTCAGATCGAGGGCAGTAATTTTAGCAGTAGACCTCCTCCGTGAATCTAATGTGGTATCATGTAAAGGCTTTTAAAGGCTTTTAAAAATGTATGTAGTTTGTCGCCACTGCGTGTTTGTGCGCAATTTTAAAGCATGTCGTGTTTGGTATCCATGTACTCGGCCTAAGATCATATTTTTTATTTCATCAAAAATTTGAGCAATATAGTGTGTTTTAGTGCATTAAAATAAAAAAAAGTGTATTTTTTCCACAAAAAATGCGTTTGAAAAATCGCTGCGCAAATACTGTGTGGAAAAAAAAAATGCAACACCCACCATTTTAATCTGTAGGGCCTTTGCTTTAACATTATATATAGTGTTTGGGGGTTCAACGTAATTTTCTTGCAAAAAAAAAAAATGTTTTCATGTAAACAAAAAGTGTCAGAAAGGGCTTTGTCTACAAGTGGTTAGAAGAGTGGGTGACGTGTGACATAGGCTTCTAAATGTTGTGCATAAAATGCCAGGACAGTTCAAACCCCCCCCCAAATGACCCCATTTTGGAAAGTAGACACCCCAAGCTATTTGATGAGAGCAATGTTGAGCCCATTAAATATTTTTTTTTTTTGTCCCAAGAGATTGAATAATGAAAAAAAAAAATATATATATATTTTTTTTACAAAAAGTTGTCACTAAATGATATATTGCTCAAACATGTCATGGGCATATGTGGAAATACACCCCAAAATACATTCTGTTGCTTCTCCTGAGTACGGGGATACCACATGTGTGGGACTTTTTGGGAGCCTAGCTGCGTACGGAACCCCAAAAACCAATCACCGCCTTCAGGCTTTCTAAGGGTGTAATTTTTTTATTTCACTTCTCACTGCCAATCACAGTTTCGGAGGCCATGGAATGCCCAGATGGCATAAAACCCCCCAAAATGACCCATTTTGGAAAGTAGACACCCCAAGCTATTTGCTGAGAGGTATGGTGAGTATTTTGCAGATCTCGCTTTTTGTCACAAAGTTTTGAAAATTGAAAAAAAGAAAAAAAAAATGTTTTTTTTTCTTTACTTTCTTCATTTTCAAAAACAAATGAGAGCTGTAAAATACTCACCATGCCTCTCAACAAATAGCTTGGGGTGTCTACTTTCCAAAATGGGGTCATTTGGGGGGGTTTTGTGCTATTTTGGCATTTTTATGGCCTTCGAAACGGTGATAGGTAGTGAGGAGTGAAATCAAAAATTTGCACCCTTAGAAATCCTGAAGGCGGTGCTTGGGTTTCGGGGCCCCGTACGCGGCTAGGCTCCCAAAAAGTCCCACACATGTGGTATCCCCATACTCAGGAGAAGCAGCAAAATGTATTTTGGGGTGCAATTCCACATATAACTATGGCATGTGTGAGCAATATATCATTTAGTGACAACTTTTTGAAAAAAAAAAAAAATCTTTTTTATTTTTGTCTTTATTCAATCACTTGGGACTAAAAAAAAAAATATTCAATGGGCTCAACATGCCTCTCAGCAAATAGCTTGGGGTGTCTACTTTCCAAAATGGGGTCATTTGGGGGGGTTTTGTACTTCTCTGCCATTTTAGCACCTCAAGAAATGAAATAGGCAGTCATAAATTAAAAGCGGTGTAAATTCCAGAAAATGTACTCTAGTTTGTAGACGCTATAACTTTAGCGCAAACCAATAAATATACGCTTATTGGCATTTTTTTTTACTAAAGACATGTGGCTGAATACATTTTGGCCCAAATGTTTGACTAAAATTGAGTTTATTAGATTTTTTTTATAACAAAAAGTAGAAAATCTCTTTTTTTTTTCAAAATTTTCGCTCTTTTTCCGTTTATATCGCAAAAAAAAAAATCACAGAGGCAATCAAATACCATCAAAAGAAAGCTCTATTTGTGGGAAGAAAAGGACGCAAATTTCGTTTGGTTACAAAATTGCATGACCGCGCAATTACCAGTTAAAGTAGTGCAGTGCGAAATTGAAAAAAGACCTCTGGTCCTTTGGCTGCCAAATGGTCCGGGGCTGAAGTGGTTAAACATGATTTTATTTTATTTTTTAATTTTCCATCTTTTTTTTATTTGTTTAGCAAAAAATAAAAACCCCAGCTGTGATTAAATACCACCAAAAGAAAGCTCTATTTGTGGGGAAAAAATGGTAAAAATTTCATTTGGGTACAGTGTTGTATGACCGCGCAATTGTCATTCAAAGTGCGTCAGCGCCAAAAGCTGAAAATTGGTCTGGTCACGAGGGGGGTTTAAGTGCAAAGTAATCAGGTGGTTAAGCAAAATGGCTTCCTAATGGTCAGCCCTGACAAGCCATTTTCTCCCAACACAGATCACTGATCCCTTTCATATCTACATGCTGACACATGTTCATTTGATTTTCAGGGTGCTGCGCTTATGAAAATTATCCAACCAATTGTGAAAATCTATATGTAGCACTGCCCCCGCAAGGGTTGCCGAGTATGGTCTTTCCTGGGCCTCCCTCTGATTATCCTGCAGCCGGACAATAGGGGATTTTCACATTACACCTGCACACTCTTCCACTCCTTATCCAATGATCAGTGTAAGGTACTTGGTTTTTAGTATTTATCGGTAGAACTTGGATTGGAGAAGGGATTAGTGGGATACTCTAACTTGAACCGAGGACAACTCTCACCTGACCCCATTAAACTGAATTGAATAGCAGATTCCCTTGCTGGACTACACTATAGCTGTGTGGGATAATAAGTCCTTTGCTTGCTCTGGCAGCAGACTCAATGCACCACTCTTCTTCAGGACACTCACCAGTAGCCCCTTTGGCTGACACCCGTCCACTGACTTCACTAGCCAGGAAGGATGGCCCTCACAGGACAGGCCCCTAGACAGAGGTCTGTACTCACAGTAACCAGGAACAGATCCTTCTAGACACGTCTGCTTCCTAGTCAGCTCTACAGGACATCTGGGTTGCAGCTTCCGCAGTTCCGGCCCTCAGGTCGACCACCTGAGGCACATGGCAGCCTGTACAGAGGTGGGGCAGCAGCCCCCTCCCTCCAGGACCTCGCTCTCCAGCCGAAGACCACGAGCACATGTGCCCTAGGCATATATACAGTCACCCAGCATGACTTGAGGCACCTGGTTCTGCCAATGGTCAGGGCTGTAACTACACCTATGCTCCCATTTGTCAGGTTTCCTCCCACAGTCCAATATGCCTCATCCTATTGGACCAGTGTGAAACAGGCAGACAGCACGAGCAGCATATGAGCACAATGAGCCCAATGAGCAGACCCTATCAATGGATCACTGCTTCCTGGTAGGCAGAGAGCACCTAAATATACCAAAAAGCCTTCCTGGTAGGCAAGGAAACCCAAAACTATACTCTCTCTAGCACCTACCTAAGGGTGCTACATATATTATAACAGGCATAGGCTAGTGAAGAACTGGCCTGGGTGAAGACAGTGTTGGACTCCCGGACTGAACAAAAAGAAGCAGAGGAACCTAAGGAAGATGCAAGGTTGCAGTGGGGAGAGCGATACACAGGAGACAAGACCTGAAAGGGAGGTGCAGGCTGGAGGAGGGAGCCTCAGTGTGCTGTATTCCCTTTCATCTGACCCCCCCAAAGAAGTGCCGTCGGTGCAGAAACATCTAGAGACAGAGTGATCTATTCTACAGCCATCACAGCGCAGCTTGGGGATTTTGTTGCCTGTATTGCATCCATCGCCATTCGGTCTGCTGAAAGCTATTGCGCTACTGGCAGGAAGGCATCCAAATGGCATCTTAGTGCTTAAGGCTAAGAATGTATGTGAACCACTGATCATTAAGAGGCTAGGGAGCAAAATACTAATAGATATAAAGAAAGAAATTGCGCTAGGTGAAAAATTATTAGTGACAAAATATGTTGATGAAAAAAATGAATCAAAAAAAAAACGTGAAGGTGAGTCCTGCAGCTGAACACTAATAACCCCGGTATAGGGCACAAGATGAATACATATAAACAGAGAGTGCAGCGCTGGATAGTGAAAAACTGTAAATTACCAGTTGATAAAAGTAACCCAAAATAATTAGTGAAAATAATGAGTGTTCAAACAAAGTTCATATGTGAACTCAGAAATATCATAGAGTTCAAAAAGTTCAAGTGAAGTGAAACAAATAAGTTCATAAACTTCCGTGAAATTAATCCAAGGTGTATGTATTGATAGCAGTATATCCCATCACCACAGGGGTCAAAGATGAATGAAAGGAGGGGGGGGGGGGGGGGGGGGGAGGCTTACCAGAAAGCCAGTGACCGCCCTTATTCAGGGGGGTCAAACAAAGCTTTGGACGAACAGCCTTGGTGTTGTTGGGGATTACCAGCGTCCCGATGGATATCCAGCAGCAACGAATCTCCAGCAACAGCAAATCCTCCAATGTGGCAGCTTCTCCCAGATGGTCCTCATATATCACTGCTTTAGCCTCAGAGGTGTTGGCTCCCTCTGTTTATTGCCCCAACAGTATAAAGACAGAAGGGCCGAAAGCACCAATGGTGATAGTGGAGAGGGTTCTTCTCTAGTGATAGTTTTCCCTTTTTGTCACTGTGATCATTGTGTTTCTAAAGGCACCTCTGAGGCTAAAGCAGTGATATATGAGGACCATCTGGGAGAAGCTGCCACATTGGAGGATTTGCTGTTGCTGGAGATTCGTTGCTGCTGGATATCCATCGGGACACCTTGGATTAATTTCACAGAAGTTTATGAACTTATTTGTTTCACTTCACTTGAACTTTTTGGACTCTATGATATTTCTGAGTTCACATATGAACTTTGTTTGAACACTCATTATTTTCACTAATTATTTTGGGTTACTTTTATCAACTGGTTATGAACTTTGTTTGAACACTCATTATTTTCACTAATTATTTTGGGTTACTTTTATCAACTGGTAATTTACAGTTTTTCACTATCCAGCGCTGCACTTTCTGTTTATAAGCAAAATACTAATCAATGTGCTGTATGCCGTTTGAATCTGAATCTACCAGCTGTATGAATTGGGGATTCCATTTCCTTCATGGTGAGGGTCAATTTTCCAGGTGACCGTGCACCTTTGGGGTATCCGGCGGAAGATTCATGTCACCCGTTGTGCTTTTTCACCCAGAGCACTGTTTTGTTAGGGACTTTGAGCACAGGATATTGGTGCAGTTTCTGTCTGTTTATTGTGTATTTGATTTGTTGTGTTATTTTTACAATATCTACAGATGTTACAATATATGGTAGTTTTTCACAATTGGTTGGATAATTTTCACAAATGCAGCACTTATTCACAATACGCATTTGCTTTACACTATATGTTTTAGCATCTAAATACAGTACATCTTAGTTTTTTTTCACTGTAGTGAAATTCTCTAACACTATAATGTGTGTGTTTAGAAAATTCCCATGATACAGACGCTCTAAAATCACACCAGGAACAAGCTTAGTCTGTTCATTCCTAAAGACCTCAGGGATGCATTAAAAAAATTATTTTTTTTTTTCTTTTAAAAACACACACAGACAGAGAGATGGTTACCTAATCTAGCCAAAAGTGAATGGATCATCTTTTATCTCCAGGGCAGCCATACACATCATATGGCCAAAAGTTTGTAGACACCTGGCTATCACAACTGCAATATATGCACACACGTATGTGGACACCTCTACAAATAATTGAATTTAGGTCTTTCCAGTGAAGGGAACTGTTAAAGTGAAATTAAAAAGGTTTTTTAGTTTTGATTTGTTTTTTTTCAAATAAACATTTTTTACTTACCTGCTCTGTGCAATGGTTTTCCACAGAGCGCCCCTGATCCTCTTCTCAGGTCCCCTGACGGCAATCCTGCCACCCCCCCTTGACCAGTGCCCCCCAATAGCAAGCTGCTTCTCCCAATCTGGATTAATTTGGTTGGATCAGAAAAATTGTCACAATATTTAGGAGGTACCTCCATATGTGAGCAGATGCTGCTAGAGGACCAGTCTTGTAGGAAAAAAAAAAAAAAGACATTGTGTTTTTCTGACTGCTCGCTATTGTCCCCCCTTGAATTAAAACTGATCTCAAAGGAAGTATTTGTTAAAGTAGTGCTAAGGCCCCTTTCACACTGCTGCAACTTAAGTCGCGCGATTTTAGGGAATGCTTGTGTAAACTTGTGACAAGGCTCTATGGACCTCAACTCGTATGAAAGTCAGACCAAAATAGTACAGGTACTACTTTGAAGGCCGGCACGACTTGAAAATCACACAGATATGAATGGTTATCATTGGAAATCATGGGGAACAACTTGTCATGCAACTTTGCAGTCCCAAGTCGCAGGACAAGTCGCACAAGTGTGAAGGGGGCCTTAAGGGTCAACTTTTTTTTAACCTTAACACATTCACAGCATTAGGGTAAAAGTCCCAGTGATTTTATTACCCCACCTGTCCCCAAACTTAGCCACTGTTCTTGCCACGGCTGGGTCCAGGATCCTTCAACGCTGCCCCCGGAAACATCCTGAATCCTCACGAGACACGGAGGGCAGTGAGCGATAAGTGCCTGATGCCATCAGTGAAACTGCTAAGAGGAGGATGCAGGGGCATCACTTGCGAATGCATTGTGCGTCTAAAAATGCACACAACTTGATTCAGGGAGGGAGCATGCACAAGTGTTTCCACAACGCTAGCTGAAATACATCTGGGAAGCTGTAAACAGTGGCCTTTGGACCCCAAGCTACTGGAGGAAAGAAGTGGACTATATACAACAGGTATGTGTGGACCATCAAATTTAAAATAAAATAGGGGTTGATTTACTAAAAGTGGAGAGTGCAAATCTGGTGCACCTGTACATTGCAACCAAACAGCTTCTAACTTCAGCTTGTTCCATTAAGCTTTCAAAGAAAACTGGAAGCTGGCTACCATGCACAGCTGCACTAGATTAGCACTCTGCAGCTTCACTGAGTTCAAAATCCCTTTAAGCCCCCGTTCACATCGGCACGATTTGATGGGTAAATCGGAGCCTATTTCAGGCAAAAGGAGCGTCCCAAACGGTGCACCGCCTACTTTGCGGCGCCGCACCGATTTCCAACAGTAGTTCCTGTACTACTTTTGATAACTACGGGGCGATTTCAATAGACATCTGTACATGAACCCGCACAGATGTCTTTCAAGTCGCCCCGAAAGTCAGACTGAAATGCAGCTTTGAAATCATGAGTTCAGATAAACTCGCACAATTTCAAAGCCGTTTTCAGTGTGAACGAGGGCTAAAGGCTCAGTTCACCTTTTAAAAAACAATAAAATGCATGTATTTTGCAGGTAAAAAAAAAAAAGATTGCATTTATAATTTATTTTTTTCTTAGGCGCCTGTAAAGCATTGCACTGCCAATCAGCAGATCATGGGTGCAATGTCAGGCTCGTACAGACTATCAGTATAGCTGTCTGCCCGTACCTCTAAGTCCAGGAAGATCAATGGACCAAGTGCGCTCACCAGCGCCCTAGCAGTTCATTGAGAACTGCAAGCGGTCAGCCACAATGGCTGATGGTAGTTGTAGTTCCTTCATTCCTAGAACTTTGTTTATGAATGAGAGAGCCATGTGGGTGGAGCCCCGCTTGGCAGCGCTCTTTTCAAATTGTGACAGCAGTTGAGGGGAGAGGGTCCTCAGTCCACTGTCACAGGGAGGGAGGGGATCAAGGGGTGAGGTAGTGGATGCTCAAACATGTTACCTCAAATACAGGTGTAACATGTAACATGTTGATAAAGGTGAACTTATCCTTTAAATTATTCAACCTATTAAGCATGGTAACCTACAGATGTTTCTGGGAAAGGTTTATCTGCCGTTTTTTTTTGTGCCCACTATATAAAAATTAATGCCAATTTGTGATCACTTACTTGCTGAAAAGAAAGAGCTCTTCGTGCTCATTTTTCCAAGAGAAAATTATTTTTAATGTTCCAGGAAGAAAATCAGGAGAAGGAGGGGACTCGGAATCCAGGCAAGAATTAATAATAGCAAGATAACCAAATCCTCCTGGGAAAGGAAATAAAAGAAAGTTGCAAAATTCAATCTATAAAGCATTATCTTACAAAACGGCACCATATATGGAATACAACAGTCATAGCAAACAAGTAGTGATTTGGTTCCTTGTAAATAGCAAATGGCCAAGAACAAAGATCAAACAACTGAACAAGAAGAAAACCGAAGCAGAGCAGAAACTTTTGTTTAAACCAGCAATGCTAAACTTTTTTTTTAGTTAAAGCAGTATTAAACCCAAAAATGGTAACATTTACAATATTGCAGCTTACCAATTCTTATATGTGATGGCTGCATCCGTTTTCTTTTTTAGGCTTTTTTTTTTTTTTTTTTTATACAGTACACCTGGTGAACTTGCCAGTAAGTCTGTTGCTTTTCAACAGAACAAGCTCTCTTGCACATGTAGCATTTACAGGGATGAGACAAACCATTCAACTCTGACAGGTATGCTTACAATGATCAGCTTTTATTTATGTAAATCTTTTATCCAAAATATATATATATATAAAAAAAATAAAAATAAAAAAAATGGTTTGCTGTAACGACTTATAAAGTAATAAAATGGAATTCGACTTCTATTTGTTTGTGTATTTAAATTTGCTAGTACAGCTCTTGTGCTCCTTCATCCAGAGTGAGGTACTCTGCAGAAGGTGTGTTACTGACCACATCACCAGGTGAAAACAGAGGGAAAAACCCTAAAAAAAAAAAAAATACAACAAAATAAAAAATAAAAACCAATGCAGCCACCATCTAATGACAGGTAAGCTGTGATACAATACATTATGCATCTTGTGTTTAAAGTGGGGTGCCCCCTAAAAATAAAAAAATAAAAATAAAAAAAAAAAAATCAGCTACAAATACTGCAGCTGCTGACTATTATTAACTGGACACTTACCTGTCCCAGGGTCCAGCGATGCGGGGGGAACGAAGCCCCCCCTCGTTCCCGCTCCGCTCGCAGCGCTGGCATTCTTACTGTGGGCACCCGGCTGTGGCTCACAGCCGGGCACCCACTGTGCATGCGAGAGCGGCGCCGCGCAGTCACCTGGGACCTGTCACGTGTCCCAGATGGCTGACTGCGCCGAGGGGGAAGTAATGTCAGTGCCCGGGCACTGAAGGAGGCAGACTATGAGGGACCCCCTAGCAAGAGGTGAGTAAAAAAAAAAATTAAATCAATTTTTTTTTAATCAATTTTTTTTTTTGGTGGAAACACCACTTTAATACCACTTTACTTTTATTTACACAAAAAATGATAAGTGGAGTATTATCTGCTATTTTAGCTTTCTGTTGACATATTCAAAGTGTCTTCTTCTGTAGAACATCAATACAATTTCTAAATTCGCTGAATCATCATACAGGCAACAGGTCTATAATTTTAAAGAGAAAATGTATATGGCAAAGGGTAAAAGTGTTTTTTTTTTTTGTTTTTTTTTATTATTCAAATTTATTGAAAGATATGTCAAGTACAAAGACAGTGTGATGGGAGAGCCATCACATTGATCTTACAATTTTTTTTGTCCAGGTGATAATGTTAATAACAGAGAGGTTACATCAACATGGTAACAATGAATACATAAGAGCTATAAACTATAAAATGAATATGAGAGAAATCTAGAAAGAAATAATAATATCTCATGTTCAAATGGGAGCGAAAAAAGAAAATGACAAAGAAAAACCATGAGGGAACTCGATGGATCATGGCTGGACATTGGCGGGGAGGGAAGATGATGGGGGGGGGGGGGGGGGGGGGGAGAAGAAGTTTTTTTTTTTTTAATGGAGGCGATTGGGGGGGGGGGTAACAGTGCTCAATAAAGAACTAAAACGAGACACATGAACCAAAAGTATGTGGTAGTAATCGATGGGATATAGCGATAATACTAGAGTAAATGATCAGGTAACATTAGGTGAGGCTTTGCCCCAAAGGTCCAGGAAGGAGGACTGACTAAAAAGGTATCCACCGTGTCATATAGTTGACGCAATCCTTGGAAATAGGTAAAAGTATAATGAAAAGACTTGTATTCCTCTGGAGACAAAGTCATAAACATGAAAGCTCCCCATCTTATGTGGAAGCGTTTAATAGAAGTAGCGAGGGTAAAGTCAGTGCTGATTTTCTCAATGTATAACTGCAATGTTAGCTCGCGTTTAACCAGAGAAACTGTTGGGCAGGAAGAGGAAGTCCAATTTTTTAGGATGGTTCTCCAGGCCACTAGAAGACATATTAAATCCATGGAGTATGCTGATAAATATCTTTTGTCAATGCTCAAGGACGAAGATGGTTATTCCAGTATCTGAAAAAACAGACAAAGGGGTCCTTTGGGATCCGGAGGAGAGTAATTCCATATATAAAATGAGAGAACTTGATCCCAAAAAATGGAGATATGCGGACAGGACCCAAAGCAGTGTGAGAGAGAAGGCCTCCGCTGTAGACAAAAGCGGGCATATAGCAGATTGAGCATTGGATTTTTCAATTAAGAAGGGTATGTAAGCACGATGTATAAGTTTCAGTTGAGTCTCTCTCCAAGTTTAATTTGGTATGCATTTGTACCCCTGGAGCATCTTGACAGTGATTTCTTCATAGGGAAGTCTTTGCCCCAGTTAGCTGCTGATAAAGAGTTGAAGGATGGGGTCAGGTTGTCTATTAGAGGTTTGTAGATGTCCGATATGGAATATGAGGGCCCTTGGTTAGTAAGTGGTCTATTATAGATAATTGGAATCTTTTACCTCTGACCCTGCACTGGGTGGTGACGAAACTGATGCATTGCCAATAGTAGAAAATGTGGGATGCAGGTAGAGAAAAATTTTCAGCAATAACCTTGAATATAAGGGAGGACCCTGAGTCTAGGTCGAAAAGGGATGAAAAGAAAGTCAAGCCACATTGTCTGCGCCAAAAAGAGAAATCTTTGTGGTCTAGTCCCGATGGGAACATTGGGTTGCCTTGGATGGGCAGATGCCTGGAGATGAAGGGGGGTATATCAGTCTTTTTCCGAATTTCCCTCCAAATGATCGCAGTGTCCCGCAACAGGAGCTTATGTTGTAGAGTTGGATGAAAAGTGGTTCTAAAGGCTCAAGGTTTTTTTTACCTTCATGCATTCTATGCATGAAGATAAAAAAATAAAAAAAAAAAAAACTTCTGTGTGCAGCCCCCCCCCCCGCCAATACTTACATGAGCCCCATCACAGCCAGCGATGTGTACAAGAGTCTCGGCCCGCCAGGGACTCTCCCTCCTCACTGGCTGAGACAGCAGTGGGATTGGCTCACATTGCTGTCAATCACAGCCAGTGAACCAATGAGAAGAAAGAGGGGGGAGAGGGGGCAGGAGCGATCCTGTTTGGGTGCCCCCACAGCAAGCTCTTTGCTCTGGGGCCACTTGGCAGGAGGGTGGAGCCAGGAGCGCTGGCGGGGGACCCGAGAAGAGGAGGATCGGGGCGGCTCTGTACAACACCACTGCACAGAACAGGTAAGAATAACATGTTTGTTATTTTAACCACTTCGGCCCCAGAAAGATTTACCCCCTTTAATGACCAGGCCATTTTTTGCAATACGGCACTGCGTCGCTTTAACTGACAATTGCACGGCCGTGGTGTACCCAAATAAAGTTAATGTCCTTTTTTCTCACACAAATGGAGCTTTCTTTTGGTGGTATTTGATCACCTCTGGGATTTTTATTTTTTGCGCTATAAAACAAAAAATAGAGCAACAATTTTGACAAATGTATGTGTGTGTGTGTGTGTGTGTGTGTGTGTGTGTGTGTGTGTGTGTGTGTGTGTGTATGTGTATGTGTATGTGTATGTGTATGTGTATGTGTATGTATGTATGTATGTATGTATGTGGTGTGTGTGTGTGTGTGTGTATGTGTATGTGTATATGTATATGTATATGTATATACACACACACACACTTTTTTTTTGTTATTATAAAAACTAAAATGTATTCATCAGTTTAGGCCAATAGGTTTTCTGCTACATATTTTTGGTTAAAATAAATAAATCACAATAAGCATATATTGATTGGTTTGTGCAAAAGTTATAACCTCTACAAAATAGGGGAAAGATTTGGGTATTTTCTATTGTTTTTACTAGTAATGGCGTGGATCGTCGATTTTTAGTGAGACTGCGACATTGCGGTGGACAAATCTGATATAAAAAAAGCACTGATCAGTGTATAAATGGCACTGGCAGGGAAGGGGTTAACACTAGTGGCGATCAAAGGGTTAAGTGTTCCCTGGGGAGGCGTTTTCTAATTGTCAGGGGGACGGACTGACTGGGAGAAAGAAAGAGAAAAAAAAAAAAGAGAGAAAGGGAGAAAGAGAGAAAGAAGTTCCTGATCACTAGGAAGAGCTGATCTCTCGCTCTCATCCCGTCAGAACAGGGATCCGCCTTGTTTACATAGGCAGATCCATGTTCTGCCTCTCTTCACCGTGATCTCAGGTAGCCAGCGGACAGAGTCCACCGGACCCGCAGGCGAACGCACGCTGTATATAATGCACTAGCCGATGTACAGGTACGCCGGTTTGGGCACCCGGGCCGCCCTGCCGCAGTATATGTGCGATGGGTCCAGAAGTGGCTAAAAAATAAAAAGCTTGACTTTAACAATCACTTTAAGTTATACACAAGGACGGCCATTGCATCACAATGGTCTCCATACTTTATTTTTCTCGGTGCTCCCCTATTTTTTAAATTTGCTTTTCAAGGGATATTATCTTATTTATCAGAACAGGTAATAGAACCAAGTTACAGAGGAGACCCAGAAAAACAAAGACTGCTTTGTTAATGCTAGTGACAGCCTGCATCAGATCAAGTATGTCCTTTTTATTTTGCCTTTAGTAACGCTTTAAATATTAAAATTAAAAAAATGTTGCGACGGCAATACAGTGAAACTCAGGAATATAGAGATGATAGAATAAGTGGTCCTTCGGGTTTTGCCTCTTTTTTTTTTTTTTTCTTTTTTACTTTTTGTAGTATAAATCTACAGTGAGGGAAAAAAGTATTTGTTCCCCTGCTAATTTTGTATGTTTGCCCACTGACAAAAAAATGATCAGTCTATAATTTTAATGGTAGGTTTATTTTCAACGGTGAGAGACAGAACAACAAAAATATCCAGAAAAATGCATTTCAAAAAAGTTATAACTTGATTTACATTTTAATGAGTGAAAAAAACATTCGGCCCCTTTGCAAAACACGACTTAGTACTTGGTGGCAAAACCTTTGTTGGCAATCACAGAAGTCAGACGTTTCTTGTAGTTGGCCACCAGGTTTGCACACATCCCAGGAGGGATTTTGTCTCACTCCTCTTTGCAGATCCTCTCCAAGTCATTAAAGTTTTGAGGCTGAAGTTTGGTAACTCGAACCTTCAGCTCCCTCCACATATTCTTTATGGGATTAAGGTCTGGAGACTGGCTAGGCCACTCAAGGACCTTAATGTGCTTCTTCTTGAGCCACTCCTTTGTTGCCTTGGCCATGTGTTTTGGGTCATGGTCATGCATCCATATTCAATGACCTGGCTGAGGGAAGGAGGTTTTCACCCATATTTGATGGTACATAGCCCCCATCCATCATCCCTTTGATGCAGTGAAGTTGTCCTGTCCCCTTAGCAGAAAAACACCCCCAAAGCATAATGTTTCCACCTCCATGTTTGACGGTGGGGACAGTGTTCTTGGGGTCATAGGCAGCATGACATGGCGGGCTTCATTGATGCCAAAGAGCTAGATTTTGGTCTTATCAGATCACAACACTTTCACACAGCTCTCCTGTGAATCATTCAGATGTTCATTAGCAAACTACAGATGGGCCTGTACATGTGCTTTCTTTAGCAGGGGGACCTTGCGGGTGCTGCAGGATCTCAGTCCTTCACATACTTTTGTTTCTTCCAACTGTTGTCACCCTGTCACCAAGCTGCTAGGAGATTTATCTTGTAGCCCATTCAAGCCTTGTCCCTGACATCCTTGGACAGCTCTTTGGTCTTGGCCATGGTGGAGAGATTGGAATCTGATTGATTACTTCTGTGGACAGGTGTATTTTATACAGGTAACAAGCTCATATTAGGAGCACTCCCTTTAAGAGAGGGACAGAGGCAAAACGCACACGCAAGCCCCGCCCACATATGAAAACGCTGTTCAAACCACACATGTGAGGTATTGCCTCGTGCGTTAGCGCGAGAGCAACAATTCTAGCACTAGACCTCCTCTAACTCTAAACATGTAGAAAAATTAAAATGTCGCTTATTGAGATTTTTTAAGTACCAAAGTTTGGCGCCATTCCACGAGTGTGTGCAATTTTAAAGCGTGACATGTTGGGTATCCATTTACTCTGCGTAACATCATCTTTCACAATTAAAAAAGAAAATTGGGCTAACTTTACTGTTTTGTTATCTTTTAATTCATAAAACTGTTTTTATTTACCCCCAAAAAAATTGTTGCACAAATACCGTGTGACATAAAAAGTTGCAACGACCGCCACTTTATTCCCTAGGGTGTCTGCAAAAAAAAAAAAAAAACACATACATACATACATAATATATATAAAATATATATATATATATATATATATATATATATATATATATATTATATATATATATATATATATATATATATATATATATATATATATATATATATATAATGTTTGGGGGTTTTGAGTAATTTTCTAGCAAAAAAAATGATTTTTACATGTAGGAGAGGAGTGCCAGAATAGGCCGGTATGGAAGTGGTTAAGAGGGTAAGGAAAAAACGCACACATTCTCCTCTTCAATCTCCATTATTTGCAGGTTTCTTGGTTGTGTGGGGCAAATACTTTATTGCCTCTTTATTAAAAAGGTCTTGTACAACATCACAAATCCATAACATTGAGAGCACTATATGTGTTCTACTCACCATCAATGCAGGTCACAGCATTTGGCATGCAAGACATAAGGTGTGAGATACACTGGATTAAAAGTAACTCCTTTTCCTCTATACTTAAGAATGGAGAAAGACACTGGATGGTGTGCAGGGAGCCTTGTGTCACAGGGAAGTAACTGATAGGAGACAAATATATGCTGCATTAGAACTATACATTTAAGTAGACGTAAACCCTTATCTTGTAAAAACAACCCATTCAGTTTAAAAAAAAAAAAAAAAAAAAAGGAAAAAAAAAACATTTGGGTATACATTTAAAAAATGATATTTACCCTCCCCCCCCCCTTTTTAATAAGTGATCACATACCCTCTGTTCTCAGCTGCATAAGAAGCTCAGAGGGCTGGAGAAGGAGAAACAGCAGCAACCTGACCTTAAAGAGGGATTGCACCCAAAAAAGCCAGCAGCTACAAATACTGCAGCTGCTGACTTTTAATAAAATGGACACTTACCTCTTCCAGGGTCCAGCGATGTCGGCAGCCGAAGCCGAGAAATCGTAAGGTTCTCGGCTGCTGCCGCCGCCATTCTCGTTGAGGGAATCAGGAAGTGAAGCGTTGTGGCTTCACTTCCCGGTTCTCTACTGCGCATGCGCAAGTCGCGCAGTGCAATGGGAATCATCCACGCTGTCTCTGGGACCCGTGTGTGTCCCAGCAGACAGCGCGGTGGGACAGGAAGAGGCATAGACTCCCCCGTGGGAGTGTCTTAGATAGGTATCTGCAGGAGGGTTCCAATGAGCGGAAGTTCAACTTTAGGGTGTTACTCAGCTTTAACAGTGAATGGCTGTGGAAAGGGGGAAGGGGGGGTGGCATGTCAGGACAAGTCTGATTATTGGAGGCGAGCAGGCTGAGTTCTCAGCATAGCTAGAGAACTGGTCAGCTGTGTTCTCCTGCTTAGTGTGGTCAGTTTTTGATAAGAAAGCAGAGGGACTTGCAGGATACCAGGGATTTCATACAAAGAAAGCAATACAAAAAGAGAACAGGATACTTTTTTATACAAGTACGTGGTATAGTGGTCACATATCAGGGATATGAAATGTTGGGTTTACACAGGGCTTTTTTTCAGCGGGAACATGGAGGGAACGCAGTTCCGGCACCTCCAGCACTGAATGTATGTAATGGCAAGGGGTGCTATGGTGTGCTGCAAGGTCTTTTGATATTGGCTGCTGGGGTATCTATCGTCACTGGAGGGGATCTATTTTTGCTGGGGTGGGTCTTATGTTGCTAGGGGTGGGTCTTATGTTGCTAGGAGGGATCCATTGCTGAGGGAGGGGTCTATTGATGCTGGCTGCAAGGAGGTTTGTTGTTGCTGCCAGGGGTCTATTGTTGCTGTATACTCTTGCAAGCGGTCCATTGTTACTTGAGGTATCTGTTGTTGATGGGGGTGGGATCTATTATTGCTGGCTGCAGGGATCTACTTAGCACCACAAAATGATACTTGGTTCTGTATTCTCTAAAAGGGGCGATACTGGGAGGTGGGTAGGGACTGGTGACCAAGGGACAGTGTTCGAAAGGTGGGTAGGGGGCAGAGACAAGGGGTGACTGAAAAAGGTAGATCCTGCACCTATTCTCTGAGAAAAAGAGCCCTGGGTTTACATATTCTTTAACCTGTAGCCGACCGCCCACTGTCTATTGACGGCGGAGCGGTGCGGCTCTTGTGGCGGGACGCCGTCATATGACGTCGTCTAAATTTTGGCCACTAGGGGGCGCCCGCGTTCCCGCTGCGTCGCTGGGTGACCTGAAGCGCGTGCCCGGCGGCCGCGATTGCCCAGTAACTGAGCAGGACGTGGATCTGTGTATGTAAAAACACACAGATCCACGTCCTGTCACTGGAGAGGAGACCGATGGTGTGTCCCTTGTACATAGGGACACCGATCGGTCCCCTCCCCCAGTCAGTCCCCTCCCCCCACAGTTAGCGCCCCCTAGTGTTAACCCCTTCCCTGCCAGTCACATTTATTACAGTAATCAATGCATTTTTATAGCACGGATCGCTGTATAAATGTGAATGGTCCCAAAAATGTGTCAAAAGTGTCCGATATGTCCGCCGCAATGTCGCAGTCATGATAAAAATTGCAGATCCCCGCCATTACTAGTAAAAAAAAATAAAAAATAAAAATGCTATAAATCTATCCCCTATTTTGTAGATGCTATAACTTTTGCGCAAAACCAATCAATATACGCTTATTGCGATTTTTTTTTTACCAAAAATATGTAGAAGAATACGTATCGGCCTAAACTGAGGAAAAAATTTGTTTTAAAAAAAAAAAAAAAAACTGGATATTTATTATAATAAAAAGTAAAAAATTATTATGTTTTTTCAAACTTGTCGCTCTTCTTTTGTTTATAGCGCAAGAAATAAAACCCGCAGAGGTGATCAAATACCCCCAAAATAAAGCTCTATCTGTAGGGAAAAAATGATAAAAATTTTATTTGGGTACAGCGTTGCATGACCGCGCAATTGTCATTCAAAATGCGACAGCGCTGAAAGCTGAAAAATGGCTTGGTCAGGAAGGAGGTGTTCGTGCCTGGTAGGCAAGTGGTTAACCAATCTAAGGGCTCGTTCACACCAGGTGCACTGAAGGAACGCGTGCAAAATTGCGCATTTTCCTGCACCAAATAAAAACACACGTGGTTGTCATTAGTTCCTAATAGCACTCCCACTTATTCAGTAAATGCAGAGGTTTGTGCTTGCCAAAATGCATGGTACTGCAGTTTAAAATTTGTGCTGGTACTTTTCTTTCCACATTTCTCACGCACAGGTCATAGGGCCCAATAAAATCCATAGGAAAATGCAAAAAAGCGTGCGTGCACGCACAAACCTCTTGGTGTAAATGAGTCCTCTGGCCATGCAAACGTATGCTGTGTTGACACACTGAAAGGGTAAATAAGGCCCTTTAGTGTGTCTCTCTGTATAGACACACATTCAAATCAATAAGAAGAGTACAAGAGCAGATAACCAAAATTTGCCAAAATTACAAACATAATATACCAGTTTTTATATAGCAGTCTTCGTTTTGAGGTAAGTTTCACATAATGTGCCAGTATGATGCATACTTGCACATTATGCCTTTGCCTTGCAAGTAATAATAATAAAAAAAAAAAAAAAAAAAGTGCAGCGGTTTTCAACTGCTTTAAGTCTTAAAAGCACCCAGAGAACTAGAACACAACTGACCTGTCTGTGCTTGTAGCCAGCACTTTCAGTGCATCTTGTCCAGGATTGCTCGATTGAATATGTTTATGAAGGGTCAGAGACCACAATGTACCACTTTCTAATGACCTGTTAACCAGAAGAAAAATGTTATGAAGAAAATATATTAAATAACAAATTAATCATACAGTGATTATCAGAACTGCCTGTTTCATACAGTAAAACTATGAAACATCATGTTTGTGAAGGTTTTCATTTATTCAGGTCACCGTATAGCTAGTAGTTCTTCACATTCAACTTGACTGGTTCTGTAATGTTAACCACTTAACCTCTAGAAGTTTTACCCCCCTCCCTCATGAGCAAGTAATTTTTGCTATACGGCACTGCGTTATTTTAACTGACAATTGCTCGGTCATACAACGCTGTACCCACATAAGATTTGTGTCTTTTTCCCCACAAATAGCAAATAGAGCTTTCTTTAAAGCGGAGCTCCACCCTAAAGTGGAACTTCCGCTTATCGGATCCCCCCCCCCCCCTCCGGTGCCACAATTGGCACCTTTCAGGGGGGAGGGGGTGCAGATACCTTTATAATTCAGGTATCTGCACCCACTTCCGGGACTAGCTAGCTGCAGCTGCCCCGCCCCTATCCGCAGATGCCGCCCCCCCCCCCCCCCCCCCCCGTTGTGTCTTGGGAAACACACAGTTCCCAGCACACAACGGGGACCAATAAAGACGCGCAGCGCGACTCGCGCATGCGCAGTAGGGAACCGGGCAGTGAAGCCGTTGTGGCTTCACTTCCTGATTCCCTGACAGAGGATGGCGGCAGGGGCAGCCGAGAGACGAGCGATTGCTCGTCATCTTCTGCCGGCACCGCTGGAACCTGGAACAGGTAAGTGTCCATTTATTAAAAGTCAGCAGCTGCAGTATTTTTGTAGCTGCGGACTTTTAAGATTTTTTGTGCAGGTGGACCACCTCTTTAAATAGAGCAGTTTTTTTTATTTTTTGCGCTATAAACAAAAAGAGACCAACAATTTAAAAAAAAAATATATATATATATATATATATATATATATATATATATATATATATATATATATATATATATATATATATATATATATATATATATATATATATATATATATATATATATATATATATATATTTTTTTTTTTTTTTTTTTTTAACTTTCTGCTCTAAAACATATCCAATGAAAAAAAAAAATCTAATTACCAAATAAATTTAGGCCATTATATGTTCTACTACAGGTCTTTGGTTTGTGCAAAAGTTATAGCGTCTACAAACGTATGGGATATATAGTGTAATTTGTATTTATTAAAAAAATATTTTATACTAGTAATGGCAGCGATAATCGACTTCTAGCGGGGCTGGGATATTGCGGTGGACAATCGAACACTGAAATTTTTTGACACTTTGTGGGAACCACTGACACCAATACAGTGATCAGTGCTAAAAAATATTCACTGTCACTGTACTAATGACACTGGCTGGGAAGGGGCATCTAGGGCAATCAAAGGGTTAACTGTGTGCCGAGCCAGTGTTGTAATGTACCGTGTTAGGTGCTTTTACTAAGGGAAGTGATGGATTTTATTCCCAGCTTTACACATTTGTCAGAATGGAACTCTGCCTTGTTTACATAGGCAGAGCTCCATTCCGTCTTTGCCCAACAAATGGCATGTGCCAGCAGACATCCAGTGCCCGACACACACATACACATACACATACACATATATATATATATATATATATATATATATATATATATATATATATATATATATATATATATATATATACACACATATACACACACACACATATTTTTTTTTTTTTTTTTTTTACACACACACACGTGGCGGCTGGTGCTCCAAATTTTTTTTGGGGGGGCGCAAACAAACTGGAACATTCAGGAAAAAAACCCATCAATTGCAGCCACTGTGCCTGAAATGTTGCCACTGTGCTCATTAAATGCTGCCACTGTGCCCCCCGCCCAACATTTACCTTGTCTCGGGTGGGCAGCGGGTGACGGCGGCAGGCGGAGTCCGGGTTTCCTCCATTTCATCCCGACCCCGATGTCTTCTCCCGCCCGCTCCTCCTCTCGTCTTCTGCAATGATTGGACACCTGGTAGGCGTCCAATCACAGCGCCTGTGATTTCAGCCAATCAGGTGACAGGTAACACAGACCCGGCAACCTTATTGGCTGAGAGGCGGGTCCATGTTAGGGAAGCAATGTATTTGCTTCTCTAACACAACACTGTAAACAGCGAACACACAGCATTACGCCCGCTGTTTACCAATTTGCCCACGGCTCTAATCAGGTGCTTCCAAAAACACACCCGCCGCTGTAATTCAGATGCCCGGTGCCCGACAAGGAGCCGGACACCTGAATAGGGGGGGCAGTGGTGACAATAGATAGATTCCTGCAATGCATGAATCTATCTATTGGTGATAGAGCGGTGCAGGAGAGGGGGCGGCGCTCCAGCGATCTCTATGGACGCACCGCCACTGATATATACACACACACACACACACACACACACACACACACACACACGTGATTCTGCGCAGCAGGGCCGCCATGTAGCAGTATACTGGTATAGGTATATAGGTGGTTAAAGGCATTGCATAGCTTCTCCAGGGCACTTCTTTCTTTGGTTTGAATGAGTGTCAGGAAGACTCCCCAGAATATTATATATCCACAAAGGTTGGGAGGTGTGAAAGTTGTGGAACCTCCTCATTCTAAATACATAACCCCATCCTTTGTGTTAGGAAATCTGTGTAAGTGTTAATTTCTCATATTAAATGGCTAAAGGTGCAAATAGTTTTCAAATCACCAAGATAGAGATGTCACAAAAGCATTATATGTGAAAAACAGTTGGTGTTGAAGGCCCTCATGCCTGTTCAGGGATGGCTGTTCCAGTTTGACATAGATGGCCTATTTACATCTCTTGTGTTGGTCCAAAATCAGTGGAGAAGCACATCAGGTTTACACAATACAAAAAGGTACAGAATAACAAAATTACCCTTTTTGGACTGTGTGTTACATATCAAGGACAGGGTGACTTGAACATTGAGGTCTACAGGAAAACTACCCACACAGACCAGTATATACTTGCCAACTACCATGAACCACTTGGGGGTTATTAGGACTCTGAAATATCAGGCTGAGATGTGAATATCCAAGTCTAAAGACAAAAGAACACAGACATCTAAGCAGTGCTTTGGAAGTCTGTGGCTACTCAGACTGGCCTTTTGGTAAAACATCAACAAGGTAAAACACAAGACTACAAGGAGAAGCAGATCACACAGAGTAATAGCCATCCCGTATGCAAGCTGGAGTGTTGAAAAGCTCAGGATCTTTAACAAACACTGCATCCCAGGGTCCTTTAAGCTCATCAATATACTGATACAGAAGCTTGCACATCCTAAAGACCCAACACCCAAATACAAGCAAAATAACCCAGCATATGCAGTGTAGCGTTGCGAGCAATGCAAAGACTTGTACACTGGGAAGACAAAGCAACCTCTTAACAAATGAATGGTGAAACAAAGGAGGGCACACTCTACAGGTCAAGACTCAGCAGTCTTCCTAAATCTTAAAGGGCCCTTTCACACATGCTGTCCCATTAGGTCTACCTGAAAAACGGTCAGGCGGACCTGATCTGACGCTCCATGCACCTCTATGGAGCGACGGATGTCAGCTGTGACATGTCTGCTGACAACCAACGCTATACAATCTGCCAAATCCAGATGGATGGAAACCCTATTTTCCATCCATCTGGTGTATCGGATGGCATCGGATGAAAATGGACAGGCAGATCAGTTTTCATCCAATCTCCCCTCCCATAGAGGACAGCGGGGCTCTGACAGTTCCGTCTCTGCACAGTGAGCGGAGAATGATCTGTCATCTGCCTGCTCAGCAGAGATCAACAGATCGATCCCTGCTGAGCAAGTGGAGTCCATCAAAACGGACAGTCCCGTGTGAAAGGGGCCTAAAAGTGAAGCAGGAGTTTAAAAAAAATTACAAATAAAACCATACCCTTATTTTTGCCTAGGTGAATGCAGCATCAATCCAATGCTCCATCAGACCCCCGCTGGATCGCTCAGATCTCCCCTCTGCTCCAAGCAGAGGTCAGCGACTGTCAGTCAGCGACACTCTGCTCTGCCCCTGCAGCGCTCACTGGATTGCCAGGCTGTGGAGGGGGAGGGAGCAGCTGGCTCAGCCTCCCAGTGGCTTGCTGGGAGGCTGAGCCATCTGCCAGTCAAGGCATCTGCCTGGATCCAAACAGTAAAAATAGGATCGAACCAGAGCCTGGACCGACTGAGTGATGTCAGCCGACAGTGGACTTTAGCCCACTGTCGGCTGAAAATGGGTCACAGGAGGGCAGAACTAAGTGCACCCCTGTGATCCATAGAAGGAGTAGAGCCAAAATAGCTTTGGCCCTACTTCTCTTTTAAGAAAAAGGGAATTATTATTTTTTTTTTTTGAGGACAGCGAAGTAAAAAAAAAAAAAAAACACATGATGGACAGAGAGGCCAACTGGACTGGTATGCAAGATGCGTGAAAAAACCATCAATGTCAAACCAGAACTCCATCCCTTAACAAGGGTAGGGGCCTTCAACACCATCTGCCTTTCACATATAATACCGTTTTAACATCTCTACTCTGGCAACTAAAATCAATTCACATCTTTAACCATGTAAATTGAGGAATTAACACCTATGCAGCCTCCCTGACATCAAGAACGGGATGCAATTCGAATAAGGTGATTCCGCAACTTTAACACCTATCATCATGTTCTTGGGCAATCAACATCAACACATCCCATGGTGACTGGATTAAGGCGTTTGTGCTACCTGTGTGGATATAAATGCTGGGGCATGTTATTGACACTAAATCACAAATGTAGAAGAGGATTGGCGAAACTTTAAAATATCTTCAGAATTACAGAACAAGTCCACTTGAATGTGATTAACTTCTACCAGCTATAAACCATCATGTATAAGAGGATTACCTGGTATACAAGAGTTCTAGAAGGCCAGGGAGATGGTCACCAAGTTCTACGACTCTGTCATGGGTTATGTCCATAGCGCGGAGCATGTTGCAGCACTCTGTAAGGGTGGCTGGAGGTCCATCAAGCTCATCACACCATTGTAAGCTATACAGCATTTCAGCAACTGGCGAACATCACAGATAATAAAGGGTTAAATTTAATATGTGCACACGTAACTGATCAAATAATTCTTAACACGTTCAAAGAAGAAGGAAAAAAAAAATAAATAAAAAAAAAAAAAAAAAAAAACTCTTCCACACTTTAAATATGGCTGTAATCAGGCTTTAGGCAGCTTTCACACTATAGCATCAGCAGTAAAATGCTGATATTTTTAGCGGCGTTTTACCATCGGATTTGCGGCACATTTCAGCCGCTAGCGGGGTGCTTTTACCCCCGCTAGCGGCCAAGAAAGGGTTAAAACCACCCGCAATAGCAGCGTTTTGCCGGTGGTACTACAGCGCTGCCCCATTGATTTCAATGGGGAGCAGCGGTGAGTTCGCCGCTTCAAAGAAGTTGCTGGCAGGACTTTTCCTGACATCCTGCCAGCGCACCGCTCCAGTGTGAAAGCCCTTGGGCTTTCACACTGCAGACAATGGAGCAGCAGTTTGAGAGCGGATTGCAGGCGCTATTTCAAGCGCTATAGTGCCTGCAAAATGCCCTCTGTGTGAAAGGGGTCTTAAAGAAGCACATGGTACCCAAATTGCATTTCATCATCCTTTACCCATTACAATTGTCATAGGAACATATAAAGAACTCACCAGAAATTCAGATACTATAGTTCAGCTTTCAGTTTAGCTCTTTAAAGTGAAAAAAAAATAATAATTAAAAGTCAGCAGCTACAAATACTGTAGCTGCTAACTTTTAATGTAAGGACACTAACCCTGTCCAGGATCCCACAATGTCGGCACCCCAAGCCAATTCGTCTATTGGCTTTGGGTGCAGACACTGGAATTGCAATAAAGAGAAACTGGGAGTAAAGCCTGTAGGCTTTACAGCTGGTTTCCTACTGCGCATGCACGAGTCGCACTGTGCTTTCTGAATGTTCCTGTCGTCTTCTGGGACACACACACACACGTCCCAGAAGCCAGCAGGGGGGAGGAGTAGGGGCCTACTCAAACACGGAAGTGGAGTACCTCGCCGCGGCGAGGTAGGACGGAAGTCAAGCTAGGTCTATTGTTCAAGACCTAGTTCAATTTCAGCCTGGAACTCCACTTTAAAGCATAACTTTACCCATGACAACTTGATAAATAATGTTCTTTAGCAAGAAACATACATTCTACATTAATACCACAAAATAGAGGGCGCACTGACCTAGTGCATTATCCTAAGAACATAGCTTATTACTGTAAAAGGTGGTAAGTATTATATACTGACAAAATAAAAATGGTATCAAAGCTTACCACAAAGAACTGCTCCATCCAGTCCGCAGTACATCATAGCGTGCGATAGGACAAAAGGTAGATCAAAAAGGCAAACGTATTTCGAGGACCAGCCTCTTCCTCAGAGCTGGCTCACACGCTATGATGTACTGGGGACAGGATTGAGCAGTTCTTTGTGATAAGCTCTGCACTGCAATCGCCCGGCGTCTGTGCGATCTGCTGCGTGTCAATGTTCTATTACCATCCCCCAAAACAGCTTATAAAATGCAGTAAGATTGCCAGAATTCCATTGCATGGGTGTAAAAACCCATGCAATGCGATTTAGGTGCAGGAAAAAAGGGGGGGGGTCCTGCATCATACAAAATGCATATCGCACAGACATCGCATGTTATGCAGTGTGCGAATCACATGCAGTGTCTGCAATGCACAAGTGTGAACCCAGGATAAAGTTCCACTTTAATTGCAGTAAGGCTGAGGATTGGGGGGGGGGGGGGGGGTAGGTCTCTCCTTTGAATCTGGACAGCAGTTAAGACAGACAGATAAAAAACAGTGCATCACTCCACCCTAAAGTGATAAATAGGTTACTCATCAAGATACATATACAAAAGACGCTTTAATGCTATGACCTAGACAAGCAAGATAAATCCTGATGAAAGGGACAACTGAGGGATTGGGTGTGGACGGCAACATGTAGAATGAAAAATACATTTCCTTTCTGGTCTAGTCTTAACCTGTTGACACAAACAGAGCCACGTGGGCCAGAAGCGTTCGGATATATTAGACAGACTGATGGAAGGAGTGAGGGCCGACTGGAAAAGCTGTCTAGCTGCTGCGTGGGTGGAACAATCCACAATGTTCCCAGGATGTTCCAGCTGGCCAATTAATAGACACTAATTGGCTTTATTCTAAACAGCCATTCCATCTTAAAATCGAGAGAAGGTTTTGGCAGCTGTGGCTTAAAGAAAAAAAAAAAAAAAGCTTCAAGACTGAAAAGAAAGCATGAAAAAACTACCCTCCATTCACCCCTATGGACTGGATGGTATAAATGGACTTGTGTCTGTTTACGCCAGTCTACCTCCAATCCGATCTAGTCCAGTAAAAAAAAAAAAAAAATCCATCCATCTATCTATTCTAGGCGGATCAGATCAGATGGTAGTCGGGTGTAAATGGTAAGGCGGAGACTATTTACACCTGGCCGCCCATAGAGCAAAGTGGGTGTTGTCTGTATCCGCTCTGATTAAACTGAGTGGACAGATCTGCTCTGATCAGCAGGGGATTGGAAGACAGATCCCCTGCTGATCTAATCAAAGGGGCCTAATTTAGGCTGGGTTCACACCATTGCGAATTGGGAGCGGTTTCTCCGCATCCAATTCGCAATAGCAGGAGAATTTGGATCTTAGACCGGCTCTCTATCTTCGCAGCAGGTCTGGTGTGTTTTGCACAAAAACGTGTGTGTCTTTTGGTCCATTTCAGGTACGAATTCAGCCCAAAATTCGGGCTGGAATCGGACCGGAAACAGTGAACCAGGATGCACTGGACTCCTGCTGTGAGCCGCATGCGGCTCATATGTGAACCGAGCCTCAACTTCTGATGGAGCCATCTGAAGCGAGGGGGGAGCAGCCACTATTTCAATTCATTCAACGTGTCAAAAGTAATAAGAGGTTAGCTTGCTGGCTGTATAAAGGAAAACAAAATATTCATATACAATGATAGAGTTAGAACTTTTTCTTATTCTGGTTAGGGTTTAAAGTGGCTCCAAGTTCAAGTTTTTTTACCTTCACGTATTCTATGCATAAAGGTAAAAAACCTTCTCTGTGCAGCACCCCCAATACTTACCTGAGCTCCCATCAGAATCCAGCGATGTGCACAAGAGCCTCAGCTCTTCGGGGACTCTTCCTCCTCATTGGCTGAGACAGCTGCTGTCAATCACAGTCAGTGAGCCAATGAGGACAGAGAGGGGGCGGGGGTATATAAATGGACATGCAGAGCAGATGCTCAGAAACCAGCCTGCATGAGTGCCCCCATAGCAAGCGGCTCTGAAGGCACTCAGCAGGTGTGAGGGCCAAGGAGCGCCAGTGGGGTTCCCAAGAAAAGGTGGATCGGGACTGCTCTGTGCAAAACCTCTGCACAGAGCAGGTAAGTGTAACATGTTTGTTAGTTTTGTTTTAAAAAAACGAATTGCCGTTAATATCACTTTAAGGGGTTAGAACCCGTGCCAGATTTTAACTGCTGTCCATGTTCTACTACGAAAAAAAACAAATGTTCAAAGCCACTATGCGTTCCCTTCCTCTGTACTGCACCCCACTTTATAGAATGACAAGATTCTTATATAGAAGAGTTATATTTTGTGTCTTTAATGGGCATAGAAGAGGTTATTCTCCATTACCGGTTATGGTGATCCTCACTTCAATCTCCCCATCTTTCCTCAGTGCGTTGTTCTCCAGGATACGAAAAGCCATTTTGCTCATTATTGCGCCTGTACACAAGTGCTGGGGCAGCCAAGTCTTTTGAAATGATTTAAGATCCGTCTCAGATGTCTCCAAATTCATACTCAACCGCCCTTCCAAAAGCGGCTTGCTTGACCACTGTAAAAAGAACAGAACTGTCAAAACACAATCACAGAGCCATTTCAGCACCTCATTTGTTGTAATGAAATCTCACAATCCACCTAACCTCCAAGTTCACAGAAAGATTACATGAACAGAGCAAGGTGTTAGAAAACGCAGCACTTCCAGTACCTGTCCGGGGAGAGCTTGGCGCATCTTCTCCCATTTCTCATCCCTCGGTATCATCAGAGACAAGTGCTCAGCCAGGAAGTGAGAGGAGGATGGACCGGAATCTAAGAGCTTGACGTATAAGTTATCAACAGCACTGATCAGTGTTTGGAGGCTAAATCACACCAAAAAAAAAAAAAAGAAGAATATATTAAGTCAGGCAGTCAGCAGACGATTCAAAGATCTCTAATCTAATTAGCTTCCCACAGTTTATATGGCGGAGGTATTTTTTGATCTTTAAAAGCACAGCTAACCCAAGAAGAAAAAAGTTTTTTTTTTTTTTTTTTCCCCCAAGCTTTTTTTTCAAAGCTTTTTTCCCCCCTCATTTTCACCTGGTGATCCTGACAGTTCTGGGGTGACAGCACTTAGGCCGGCTGCACACTGGGGCGGTGCGGGCGGCGACGGTAAAGCAGCGCTATATTTAGCGATGCTTTACTGTAGTTTTAGCCGTGGTATTCGGCCGCTAGCGGGGGTTAAAACCACCCCGCTAGCGGCCGAAAAAGGGTTAAAAACCCCCGCAAAGTGCCGCTGTAGCAGCGCTTTGCCGCCGGTATCCCCGCGGTGTCCTATTGATTTCAATGGGCAGGAGCGGTATAGGAGCGGTGAATACACCGCTCCTTCACCACTCCAAATATGCTACTAGCAAGACTTTTTTTACCGTCCTGCTAGCGCACGCTCCAGTGTGAAAGCCCTCCGGCTTTCACACTGGAGTGAAAGGACCCGCTTTTTTCAGGAGCTGCACAGGCGCTATTTTTAGCGCTGTAGCTCCTGAAAAATGCCCCAGTGTGAAAGGGGCCTAACTCACCATACAATACCTATGGAGGAGCAGCATTGAGAGCCAAGCACAGCAACCTTTCCCTCTCCTCTATAACATAGAAGGGTTCTGTAGTCTTCAAGATAAATGGAAACAATGTAACTGATAAGGACCCTTTCACATGGGGTGGATCCCTTTGATGATTGTATTTATTCCTTTGCCACCATCAGACCCACACCTCTATGATTAAGCTTCGGTGGTGGGTCCAAACTTATTGGGGGAGTGGCCTGGATGAATCAAGCTGAGACTGCTTTAACCTAAGCACTCGGGCCGGGTGAGGTGTGCGACAGCCAGGCTCTCTCTATCTCAAATGGCGCGTACACATGAGCAGATTTTCCGTCGGAAAAATCTTCAATGTTTTTTCCGACGGAATTCCGCTCAAGCTTGGCTTGCATACACACGGTCACACAAAAGTTAGCTGAACTTTTGACCGCCAAGAACGCGGTGACGTACAACACTACGACGAGCGGTGAAAATTAAGTTCAATGCTTCCGAGCATGCGTCAAATTGTTTCCGAGCATGCGTAGTAATTTTGCGCGTCGGAATTGGTACAGACGATCGGAATTTCCAATCAAAAAACTTTTTCCGACCGAAAAATTGAAAAAAAGCTCTCAATCTTTTGCTGGCTGGAATTCCGCCAGCATACACGTAGCATACACACGGTCTCATTTTCCGCCCAAAAGCCCTCATCAGACTTTTCCTGGCGGAATTTCTGATCGTGTGTAGGCGGCATAAGTCGTACTTTGGGTCTGGATGTACCTTCCCCCAGCCTGCACCCTCACTATTCAGCGGCATCCAACTCATCGGACTTTGTCAACCTGAGCGGGGCCCCTAAGCAATTTATCATGGGTCACATTCCATTGTATATTTAAAGTGGTTGTAAAACCTTGTGCTGTAGCTCTCCTCACCTCAATCTTTATGATCTCAGAGATAGGCAAAAGAACGGATCCTGCTTTTTATATTGCCTTATTGACTATACACACACAGTCTCTCAGCCTACTTCTACATGCCTTTTCGGAGGATTATCCCCCAGCACCATTTGTTATGCAACCTTTTATCTATACATGGTTATCCTCATATTCAATCCATGTTGAGTTGAATTCGCTGTGTATTTGTACCTGTTGTACCACGACCTGTAGCACTGTACTGGAACCCTTCTCTAATTTTTCAATAAAATATTTGAAGAGAAAAAAGCACAGGAGCAAGAGGCAGACGTTCTGGGAGAAAATGGGAAGCAGGCATACCCAAGACTGGGAATCGTACTCTGCCACACAGTAGGACAACACTACACCACAAAGAAGATACAGGAAGAGGACTACATATGATGTCACAGATTATACTGTTTTGAATTGAGCTTGCATACACATGCAAAAACACTTGCACAACACTACAAAAACATGTGACTATGTGCACTAAAAAAAAAAAAAAAACACTTCAAAAACACTTAGCTCAGATGTAGGGGAGAGGAGTGGTTTTTAAATCTGAACATTAATTTCTCCACAATACCTATAGCTACAGATATAAATGAGTTCTTGTTTTAAAGGGCTGTTACTGCTTGTTCAGACTATGTACAGTGGGCAAAATTATTTGATCCCCTGCAGATTTTGTAAGTTTGCCCATATACAAAGAAATGAAGGGTCTATAATTTTTATCAAAATCGGTGTATTGTAAAATGATAGAGACAGAATATCAACCAAAATTCCATAAAAAAAAACACCTAATACAAATGTTGTAAACAGAGTTCAGTGAGTAAAAAGTATTTCCTTCCCAAACAAAACATGACTTAGTACTTGGTGGAGAAACCCTTGTTGGCAAGCACAGAGGCAAGATGTTTCTTGTAGTTGGTTACCAGGTTTGCACACATCTCAGGAGGGATTTTGGTCCACTCTTTACAGATCTTCTCTAAATCCTTAAGGTTTCTTGGCTATCTCGTGGCAACTTAAAGTTTCAGCTCTCTTCATATATTTTCTATAAGATTAAGGCCTGGAAACTGGCTAGGCCACTCCATGCCCTTATGTGCTTCTTCTTCGCTCCTTTGCTGCCTTGGCAGTATGTTTTGGGTCACTGTCATGCTGAAACCCATACACAACCCATCTTGTTCTGGCTGAGGGAAAAAGGTTCTCATTCAAGTCCATTGGCCACTCAATGCAGCAAAGTCAGCCTGTACCCATAGCAGAGAAACAGCCCCAAAACATTATGTTTCCACCTCTGTGTTTGACTGTAGGGATGGTGTGGTAAGGGTCATTACTTTCATCATAGTCAGCATTTTTCTTCCTCCAAACACGGTAAGTTGAGTTAATGTCAAAGAGCTAAATTTTGGTCTCATCTGACCACAGCACTTTCTCCAAATCCTTCTCTGAATCATTTAGATGTTCATTGGCAAACTTCAGACAGGCCTGTACATGTGCCTTCCTAAAGAGGGGGACCTTGCAGGCGCTGCAGGATTTTAATCTGTGGTAGGGTATTGTGTCATCAATGGTTTGTTAAGCGACTGTGGTCCCAACTGCCTTGAGATCGTTCATAAGCTCCTCCTGTGTAGTTCTGGGCTAATGCCTCACTTTTCTCATGATTATTCTTACCTCATGAGGCAAAATCTTGCATGGAGCTCTAGACCGAGGGCGATTGATGGTTATTTTTTTTATTTTTTCTATTTGCAAATAATCGCTCCAACAGTTGTCTCCTTCTCACCAAGCTTCTTGCTGATGGTCTTGTGTGCAGGTCTACAATCTTGTCCCCGACATCCTTTGACAGCTTTGGTCTTGCCCATGATGGTGAGGTTTGAATTGAAGGAAGAGATTCTGTGGACAGGTGTCTTTTATACACATAACGAAAGAGCACCTTCTTAAATTGACAGTACTAATCTGTGTACCACATATTGTAGCCAGTCTGAGCCAGAATTATTGTTGGTTGGTAGGGGGATTAAATACTTATTTTAATCACTGAACTGCAACTCAATTTATAACATTTGTATCATGTGTTTTTTCTGGATTTTTGGTTGACGATATGTTTCCATCATTTAAAATACACCTATGATAAAACGTTAGACACTTCATTTCTATGTAAGTGGACAAACTTACAAAATCTGCAGGGGATCAAATTATTATTTCCCCCACTGTATACAAGCCCCAGTGTTAAGTAGAACTAAAAGGCAAAACTTTTTTTTTTTTTTTTCATTTTGGATAGCGTAAGGGAGGGTTACAAGCCCTGCCAGTTTGTTTGCCATCTGTGTCCCATTGGGGAGATTTACCTTCACTTCCTTTAGCTATACTTTAAGCCTGTCCCACTGGACACCACTATCCAATCTGAGGATCTTTATCAGTTGCTGCAAACCCCAAAGAAAAGAAGTTTAACATATCTGACACGCAAGAAACAGGGATAGTGTTGGCGTTACCTGTGCATTGTCAGATGCGACCCCTGAAGTTGCTCCATGATCCACTGTGCTGAGCGATGAAGAAACTTGCTTCCTTTCGGCAGAACGTGAGGCCGGCAGAGAAGTGACACTACACCACACATCCACGTGTGCTGCAATTTCAGCATCAGCGTTTCTAGCAAGAATTACAAAACACAAGTTACTCTCAGACTACAGACTGTACTAACTGAGAAAGCTGAATACTCATTGGCTACCATGCAGTGGTACCTGACAATCGAGTTTTATCAGAGGGCTGCGCACACAGCTGGAACATCGTGAGAAGCAGGTCCTCTGCCGATGGCATTTGCAGACAATCTTTCACAGAACTAAAAAAGTTGGAGGCCACATCGCAGATGAAGGACACAGACTGCTCAAGGTCACCGGCTTCTGAGAAATCCTTCGTTTTAGTCAATGTGCAGTGAAGTTCATCAATAATCTTCTCCACATAGACTTCTGCTATGAGTGTTTCTGGAAGAAAATAAAGAGATTTGTTTTCACACACAAGGGAGTAAAAACCCTTATAAGGAACCATATGCCTAACACAGGGACCAATGGCCATCGCACAGGAACCAATGGCCATCGCACAGGAACCAATGGCCATCGCACAGGAACCAATGGCCATCGCACAGGAACCAATGGCCATCGCACAGGAACCAATGGCCTCGCACAGGAACCAATGGCCATCGCACAGGAACCAATGGCCTCCGCACAGGAACCAATGGCCTCCGCACAGGAACCAATGGCCTCCGCACAGGAACCAATGGCCTCCGCACAGGAACCAATGGCCATCGCACAGGAACCAATGGCCATCACACAGAACTAATGGCCATCACACAGAACTAATGGCTTGTGGTCAATTTTTATTTTAAGGGTTTCTTTTTCAAGTTTTAAACTTGTGTTTTATAAATTCTTACTTTTTTTTTATCTTAGGCCCCTTTCACAAATGCCGACCGTTAAGGTCCGCCTGACAGTTTTTTAGGTGGACCTGAACGGACGCTCCATGCAGTTCTTTGGAGCGACGGATGTCAGCGGTGACATGTCCGTTGACATACTCTCCGCTAAATTCAGACGGATAGAAACCCCATTTTCCAGCCGTCTGGCGGATCAGATGAAAACGGACAGGTGGATCCATTTTCATCCGATCGCCCATAGTGGAGAGCAGAGATCTGACAGGTCCGACTCTCCACAGTGAGCAGAGACGGACCTGTCATCCACCTGCTCAACTGGGATAAACTGATCGATCCCCGTTGAGCAAACAGAGTCTGTGAAATGAACATTCATGTGTGAAAGAGCCCTAACGAATAAACATTTATAAACAGCATCCATGACACTGGTTATGTAGAGTGTTCTGAGCCTTCTAAACATAAATCCCAGCAGTAGCTTTAAAACTTTTTAGCAATACAGGGATGCCCCGACTTACGAATGCCCAACCTACGAACATCTCGTACTTACGAACCGGACGCTGCGGGGAACCTCTGCCATTTTGCGGGGAACCGCTGCCATTCTGCGCACACGCGGCCAGGAAAATGACGGAAAACAATCGTAAATGTCCGTAATTTGCCGCGCATGCGCAGAGCGGCATTCTACGGAGCATCGGAAATGTCCGTAATTGTCGTTCTGTGTCGTTCTGTGCATGCGCGGCTGACTTACGAACATTTCCGAATTACAAACCAGGAGGACAGTCCCTAACGGGTTCGTAACCCGGGGACCCCCTGTAAAGTGATTGTAATTCCTTACAAATAAGGATGAGCTCAGGCGTGTTCGCAAACCGCATGTGCAGAGCCAGTCAGGAAGTCGGCACTGGGGAGCGCTAATCACAGGCAGTAAGACATTTCCCAATCTCTGCAGCCGCGCATCGGGACAATGCGTCACTGTCTGATTAGCGCTGTGTGTTGGAGAGCTCCATCATCACTTTTTATTCCTACTCATGTAGATAGCAGTACAATAGGGCAGCAGACAGAAAAGACACTTGGTACTCTGGATTGAGTCAAGTACACGCTATAGAGGAAAGTGCTTTGTTCATTCTTCATGTCTGAGGTTTACAACCACTTTAAGTATCATGAAGACTGTTTTTCGAACCAAAACGCTGTGGGGGCCTACAGAACTTGAAAATAGGGGGGCCGAGGTGAGCCACCCCCCCATTCTCTGTGTGTGTAATTTGAGCTTCAGAATACTATAAACTAAAAAGAATATGCTCCCTGTGCGATAGCAATAAATAAAGTTAGGCATAAACACATTAAAAAAAAAAAAAAAAAACATTTTAAAGCTTCCCACCCCCATGTGCAAACAAATATTAACAGAAATGCAAGTGGCAGGTGCGCCTACGTATGAAAATGACAATTGCGCTACACATATTGTGTATTGCTGGAAATTCTAGAGCCATTGTTCACAGTTCACTCCAAGCTGATGAGCTGTAAGGCCCCTTTCACACTTACTGCGACTTCAATTTGCCGCGATTAGCCGCGATTAGCGTCAGCGGTTTCAAGGAATGCCTGTGTAAGTGGCATCAAAATCGGACCAAAGTAGTGCAGGGACTACTTTGAAGTCGGAACGACTTGAAGTCGTACCAATATGAATGGCTGTCATTGGAAATCATGGGGAACGACTTGTCATGCTACTTTACAGTCCCAAATCGTGGGACAAGTCGTATAAGTGTGAAAGGGGCCTAAAGGTTTTCAAACTGTTGCCTAAAAACATAGACTTGACATGTTCATCTTTTTATATTTTACAAAAAAAAATTGTAAAATATTTTACAAAAAAAGTATTATATTGCATTTGTGTGCACTAAATTAAGCTTTAAAGTACAGGGGGTCCCCGACTTACAAACGCCCGACCTACGAACATCCCCTACTTACGAACCGGGCGCTGCGGGGACCCTCCGCCATTTTCCGCAGTCTAAGCATGCGCGGCCAGACGGAGCCTCGGAAAATGATGGCAAACATCGGAAATGTCCGTAATTTGCCGCGCATGCGCAGAACGGCATTCAACGGAACATCGGAAATGTCCGTAATTGTCGGTCTGCGCATGCACGGCCGACTTACGAACATTTCCGAGTTAAGAACAGGCGGGCAGTCCCTAACGAGTTCGTAACTCGGGGACCCCCTGTATTTTTTATGGAAAATATGGGTTTGATGAAACCACTTGCACTAAATATCATTTGACAAAGAAAATTGCAACTAACACTTTTTTATTCTGCAGGCTCTCTGCTATGGGAGATATATAATTCAGACCTAAAATATACATATCTTAAACCGTATAGAAATAAAATATGCATAAATGGCTCTGGCAGCTAAAAGGTTAAAGTTAATCTAAAAAAAAAATTCAGTTCTGGATAAAATGGGGAAAGGTTACACTTCTGGAAACGGACAGAAATCTGACAGAGGTTCTTCTAGCATTACCCTCCCGAACTTACAACATAAAAAATGTTGATCCTTGTTCTTCTGTCCTCCGTCGCGTTGTCTTCTGGGTAATGGGGCGCGCTGTGTTATGGGAACTGTGTGTTCCCTAACACAGCGCGTCCCTTTCACAAAGCGCCACGCGACTCGCGCATGCGCAGTAGAAAACGGGCAGTGAAGCTGTAGTCTTCACTGCCTGTTTCCCTTACTGAGGATGGACATCTCGGCCTCCACGACCGACATTGCGGGCGCCCTGGGATGGCAAGTGTACTTCTTAAAAGTCAGCAGCTACTTTATTTTTTAGCTGCTGACTTTTAAAAAAAAATTTTTTTTAGCTGAAACACCCCTTTAAGTTTACTACAGTCAGTGTACAGTTTACAAGGCCAAAGGATTTTAAAGAATCGGCTCATTTGCCACTTTTATCTGGCTTAATTTTGCGAACACGGTTAGGCTGCATTCACACCTGAGCATTTTGTAGCTTCAAGCTACAAAATGCTCAGAAGGGAAAAAATCCATTATTCTCAATGGAGATGGTTCACATCTCCACTCCATGTCGCCTGAAGCGAACGCCTGAAGCTCAAACAAGTTCCGGACCCTTTTTTGTCACTCGAATGGGGCAGATTTGGGCGTTTTTCTTTTTACATTGGTGACCTTTTGCTCTGCACAAAATCGCGGCAAAACACGGTAAAAACGCAGCGAAATGGCGGTAAAAACTGCCGCAATTCACACGATTTTCTGCCTGAAGACGCTACGCTCAGGTGTGAATGCAGCCTTAGGCCCCTTTCACACAAGGCGGATCCGCTTGCACGGAGTCCGCCTCTGTCCACCGGTTTAGCGGGAGATCTCTCCGTTGATCTCCGCTGAGCCGGCGGATGACAAGTCCCTCTCTGCTCACTGAGTGGGGAGGGGCTTGTCGAGCGCCACTGGTTTCTATGGAGAGATCTGATGAAAACGGACAGCATGTCCGTTTTCATCAGATCTCACCCGATCCGATATCGACGGATCCGGACGTAGGGCCATCACTCTTCTTTTGGCGGATCGGGTCGGATGTCAGCAGACATGTCACCGCTGACATCCGTCGCTCCATAGACTAGCATGGAGCGCCCATTCAGGTCTGCCGTCAAAACTGACAGGTGGACCTGAACGGTCCGTCAGTGTGAAAGGGGCCTTAAACATTTTTAAAAGAAACATCTGCCAAAAAAGTTCTCCTAAAAATCTTTCAGCTAAACTGTGTCAATAACTCATCCCTAAGGCCCCTTTCACATGAGGCGGATCCGCTTGCACGGAGTCCGCCTCTGTCCGCCGGCTCAGCGGGAGATCTCTACCAGAACCTTATCCGAGCACATAGCCCGGCAGGCCATTAATTGGCTAGAGTGGATGGATTGAAAGCTGCGCAGCCATTGGCTCGTGCTGCTGTCAATCACATCCAATGACGTGGCGCGAGTCCGAGTGATACAGTGAGCGGCTATAGCCACCGGCTTTATCACGGGAGCGTGCCCGCAAGTACTCCACACCATGGAAGGGAGCTCGCATTAAGGTGAACAGTACTTGCGGGGGGGGGGGGACCCGAGACAGCCGCCGAGGGACCCCAGAAGACCAGGTTCGGGGCCACTCTGTGCAAAACGAACTGCACAGTGGAGGTAAGTATAACATGTTTGTTATTTAAAAAAAAAAATATCCTTTACAACCCCTTTAACAAATCTTGTGCCAAATTGAACTTTCACTGCTTTGGTACATATTAGAACTTTTGACTGGTTGATATGAAGAAATACCTCAGGCTTACTTAATACTCCTGGGCACACATTGATACTCTTCATTACTCACCATTCTTAACATGTTCTGAGAGCACTAAGCTCAGTAGAGACCATTTGTCCGAGCAGTAGGTCTCCGATTTTCCTGACTTGTTTGTTATGCCGCTGGTACATAAGTCATTTGCCAGAGAAATAAGTCTGTCACCGAGAACATCCCCTTTCAGCCAATCACAGATCAGGGAGTGCTTGATGGGATCAGAACAGGCCTGACACAGAGGAACCAGAAAGGTTAAGCAATTCACAAAAATAAGCCTCTCCTAGCACACAGACAGAACTTAAAGAGATCCAGTCGAAAAGAAAATAGTTTCTAAAATTATTATTAATATATTATACAGGATTTACATAGTGCCAACTATTGGCTATTCAGTTGTTTTGTGTGCAAATAACATTCAGCAGAAATGCATGGATTCCACGTCTGAGAAGGTAAGCCTGGCTGTTTAGGGTTAAAGTGGAATTTAACTATCTGAACACCCCAAAAACTGAAAACACTAGTTTAATAGATTGTTATATTCAAGGCAAACTCATCCATGACTCTATGCTTTATTTTGTCACCAAATCACCAACTATGGGGCACCATTTCTCCCATTGACACCAACAACAGAGCATTGACAATAGTGGGGCACTGTTCCTCCACCTAATACCAAATGTGATGTCTACTTTCACTGATGCCAGGAAAATTCCCACTCCCGCTGGCCACAGTCCGGCCCCCCTAAAGTCTCAAGGACAATAAACTGACCCTTTGTTTGGAAAGTTTGGAGACCCCTGATCTATTGTGTTAATATTATAGATGTCAATGTACCATAAAACAACAATGTATCCTAAATATTTACACCCAGTTTCTGATGTTATGTTATAGCCTTTACATTTCTAATAGTAACAGTGCAATCACACTTCCCTACCTCCGTTAGCTACCAAATACATCGGAATGACTGAATTCTAAAATATATTTTTCCTTCTTAAAAGGGAACTAGTGATAAAATATTTTTGACCATTCTTCTCCCCTGGGTCACAGAAGTGCACTTACTTTTGCTCTCCTGTGACCCAGAATCAGCTGTCGGCAGACTAATGCTTACTCTCAACCGATGTCACAGAGCCGCTCCAGACTCTGAAAGGATCCTGACCATATTGTCGGGATCCAGCTTGATTGACAGCTAGCTCCAGGTCTTAGCACACAGCTGAGAGCCCAAGTCAGCTGCGCCTGCCAACTCACCATACCGGTTCTCCAGTGAGCACTCGAGGGGCAGAGCAGAGAGTGGTGACTGACAGTCACTGCTCTCTGCTTTGAGAAGACCCAGAACTGAGTGATCAGCGGTCAGTGACTGCTCAGTTGTTGGTGTTAGAGTCAGTGTGGGACAGCCGCAGCACTGACGCTGCAACATTTAGGCGAGTGTGTAAATCAGTTGTCTAAACCCCAAGCTACTAATTTAATGCCAATATTAAAAAAAAAAAAAAAAGAAGAAGAACTTACCTTCTGAATGATGGACAGAAAAACATGCCACTGAACATCGATCTAAAAAGAAGGGGAAAAAAAAAGACAAAATTACCAACATATCTTGTGTTTTATTTACTACTTTGTTAAAATGTAAAACCGTTTTAGTTGGCTAACTGCTTTGTCACCTACTGAATAGTATGTATATAGATTATGTATTTCAGGTCAAGGTAGATATAAAGCACAGGTTTCCCATTGACGTCACATATGACGAAACGCGTCTGGGCTCTCTAACTTTTTTTTTTACACGCGATCCATGCAAGTTAACGCTTGTAAGTGTTTTTAATCGCTTTTAATAATAAATTGTTATATCAGAGTTACGCTATGGGCGGCTTTTTTTCTATTTGAGCACCATTGGAGTGAACTTTTGGAATTGTGTGGAGACTGAGTACTACCTAATTGGTCGAGGGTAAGATGCCAATCCAGGGGGCTGGGAGATCCATGCATCTGAGGCTGCTGAAAGACATCATTTATGCCTAATTTGCTTCACCATCTGGTAAGCCCATAACCCATTTGGTGGTCGGGTACCTCTCTTCACCATTACTGCTTTAAGTGAAGTCACCGTGGTGTACATTTCCAGCTGCGTTTGGATTTCTTCATTGTCTCCTGAAAACATGCTTACTTTTATCTCTGTATAAGTGACTGTTTAATTCAAATCTGGTATTAGCAGATGGTATCAACGTATGGACTTATGTGATTCTATCAATATTTTTTCATAATTTTCCATTTATGTGTGTATTTCTTTATGGCTATACACTGTATATTGTAGTATAGGATTTTACTTATTTGGCGCAGCTTTATAGTTCTTAGATATAAAGCACACACACCAATGTCTGTATTCATGTATATACAGTGAAGGAAAAAAAGTATTTGATCCCCTGCAGATTCTGTTTGCCCACTGACAAAGAAATGATCAGTCTATAATTTTAATGGCAAGTTTATTTTAACAATCAAATTCCAATCTCTCCACCATGGTCAAGACCAAAGAGCTGTCCAAGGATGTCAGGGACAAGATTGTAGTCCTACACAAAAGGCTGAAATGGGCTACAAGACCATCACCAAGCAGCTTGGTGAGAGAGTACAACAGTTGGTGCGATTATTCACAAATGGAAGAAACACAAAATAAATGGTCAATCTCCCTCCGTCTAGAGCTCCATGCAAGATCTCACCTTGTGGAGTTTCAATGATCATGAGAACGGTGAGGAATCAGCCCAGAACTACATGGGAGAATCTTGTCAATGATCTCAAGGCAGCTGGGACCATAGTCACCAAGAAAACAATTGGTAACACTACGCCATGAAGGACTGAAATCCTGCAGCGCCCGCAAGGTCCCCCTGATCAAGAAAGCACATGTACAGGCCGCCTGACGTTTTCTAATGAACATCTGAATAATTCAAAGGAGAACTGGGTGAAAGTGTTGTGGTCAGAGACCAAAATTTAGCTCTTTGGCATCAACACAACTCGCCATGTTTGGAGGAGGAGGAATGTTGCCTATGACCTCAAGAACATCATCCCCACCATCAAACATGGAGGTGGAAACATTATGCTTTGGGGGTGTTTTTCTGCTAAGGGGACAGGACAACTTCACTGCATCAAAAAGGGACAACGGACGGGGCCCATGTACCATCAAAGCATTAAAAATGGGTTGTGGATGAGAATTCCAGCAATGACCAAAAACACACAGCCAAGGCAACAATGGAGTGGCTCAAGAGGGAGCACATAATGTCCTGGAGTGGCCTAGCCAGTCTCCAGACCTTAATCCCATAAAAAATATGAGGAGGGAGCTGAAGGTTCGACTTAACCGGTTCCCGACCGGCGCACGACGATATACGTCGGCAGAATGGCACGGACAGGCAGGAGGGCGTATATACAAGTCCCTCCTTAATGCCGTCCGTGCCATCGGGAGCGCGCCAGGAACGGCACGCTCCCACGCCGGTCGGGACCCCCGTGAGGCCAGTCGCGGGTCCCGCGAACTCGAACGCCGCGGGGACACCCGCGATCGTCTCACGGGAAGGCTGAACGGGGAGATGCTGAAATAAACAGCATCTGCCTAGCAACTAGTGACGCCGATCTCTGCTCCCTGTGATTGGAGCAGAGATTAGAATTCACTAGCTGACAGCCACGCCCCCCCACAGTAAGAAACACACCCCTAGGCATACTTAACCCCTACACTGCCACCCCCTGGTTAACCCCTTCACTGCCAGTGTCATTTATACAGGAATCAGTGCATTTAAATAGCATTGATTGCTGTATAAATGACAATGGTCCCAAAAATGTGTCAAAAATGTCCGATGTGTCCGCCATGTCGCAGTCACAACAAAAAAAAAAAAAAAAAAAAAAAAAAAAAAGCGCTGATCGCCGCCATTACTAATAAAAAAAAAAATTATTAATAAAAATGTAATAAAACTATCCCCTATCTTGTAAACGCTATAACTTCTGCGCAAACCAATCAATCGCTTATTGCGATTTTCTTTACCAAAAATATGTAGAAGAATACGTATCGGCCTAAACTGAGGGGAACAAAAAAAAAATTATATATTTTTGGGGGATATTTATTATAGCAAAAAATAAAAAAAAGAATGCGTTTTTTTTCAAAATTGTCGCTCTTTTTTGTTTATAGCGCAAAAAATAAAAACCGCAGGGGTGATCAAATACCACCAAAAGAAAGCTCAATTTGTGGGGAAAAAAAAGGACGTCAATTTTGTTTGGGAGCCACGTCGCACGACCGCGCAATTGTCCGTTAAAGCGACGCAGTGCCGAATCGCAAAAAGGGGCCTGGTCCTTTGGCTGCAAATTGGTCCGGTCTGAAAGTGGTTAATGAAGTGGAGAGGATCTGCAAAGAGTAGTGGGACAAAATCTCTCCTGAGATGTGTGCAAACCTGGTGGCCAACTACAAGAAACGTCTGACCTCTGTGATGGCCAACAAGGGTTTTGTCACCAAGTACTAAGTCATGTTTTGCGAAGGGGTCAAAATACTTATTTCACTTATTAAAATGCAAATCAATTTAGAACGGTTTTGAAATGCGTTTTCTGTATATTTTTGTTATTCTGTCTCTCACTGTTAAAATAAACCTATCATTAAAATTATAGACGGATCGTTTTTTTTTGTCAGTAGGCAAACATACAAAATCGTCAGGGGATCAAATACTTTTTTTCACTTACCGTATCGTCACATGTATTTTGAAATCGTAAGTATCTGAATAGGACTGGATATAGACTCTTGTAGTACCTGTACAGCAGAGCCCTAACTAAGAGAAGGGAAGCAGCACAAGGCATACAATTTTAGACATGAGCTTATCGGCGTGCTGCTTTTTTTTTTTTTTCACTGTCCAATCACAGGCTGGAGAGAGACAAGACCTGTATGTGTTGAGTAACTGCAGCCAAGAAAACCTGATCTCCTGCCCTGTTAGGGATGTGATATGTGGCAGAGCTGTGTAAGTCACAGAACTGGGTGGAAATAAATACAAAACCTTTGGCAGGTAAAACAGCTCCTTTATATGTATTTTATCTGTGTATTTAGCAGTTTGCATGGATTTCAGCTTTAACTACTTAAGAATTATTCAATTCCTTCCTGCCTTGTCTGCTAGATCTGTATCCTTGTATCTCCTGTATCCCCAGGTGTTTAAGAATTTTGGGCTATTATAGTCTAAACCAGCGTTTCCCAACCAGGGTTCCTCCACAGGTTCCTTGAGCAATGATGATTTTTCTGCCTCTCCAATAACTTCCCACTGACAGCATTGATCTTTTTCGCCATCTATAAAAGGGGTAATTCTTCCCAATGACCAGAACACTAATGCATCACGATTTATAGAAATAGCCATTTTTAGCAGGATTTCCCTGACACCTTAAAGTTAAAGCAGCGTCTCCACCCCTCTGGTGCCACATTTGGGGGGGGGGGGGGGGGACAGGTACCCATTTTTGGCAGGGATGGTTCCCCAATTCCAGGAGGCGGGGCAGCAGCCCCATCTCCCGGAAGTTCAGCCCCCCTCTTACTTCCTCCGATGCCAGACCAATTAGAAGGCACAGCACGCTTCTTGCATGCGTGGTAGGGAACCGGCTGTGAAGCTGAAAGGCTTCACTGCCAGGTTCCCTTACCAGGAATGGCGGCGGCTGCACCCGACAGCCAATCCAAAGGGTGCTGGCTCCCTGGACAGGTAAGTGTCCATATATTAAAAGTCAGCAGCTGCAGTATTTGTAGCTGCGAACTTAATTTCTTGTGGGGGAGCTGGACCTCCTCTTTAATTCAAGGGTTCCTCCATGTCGGAAAAGTTGGGAAAGGCTGGAATAAAACACACATTTACCACACCGTAACCCATTTTATAACATATCTGTAGAATGAGGTCTTTAAGTGATTGTAAAGTCTCGTTTTAAAAAACAAAAAACAAACATGTTACACTTACCTCCTCTGTGCAGTCGGTTTTGCACAGAGCAGCCCGGTTCCTCCTCTTCTCGGGTTCCCCTTTGCTGCTCCTAGCCCCTCCCTCCTGACGAGTGCCCCCACAGCCAGCCGCTTGCTATGGGGCACCCGAGCAGAGTCACAGTTCCATGTGTCCATTCAGACATGGAGCCCCGACCCGGCCCCACCCTCTCCCCTAATTGGCTATCTGCCTTGGATTGACAGCCGCGGGAGCCAATGGCGCTGCTGCTGTGTCTCAGCCAAATCAGGAGGAGAGTCTCGGATGGCTAAGACACTCGTGGAAACCGCTGGAGAGAGAAGGGGCTCAGGTAAGTATTAGGGGGTGCTGGGGAGGCTGCTACACAGTTTTTTTTATCCTAATGCATAGAATGCATTAAGATAAAAAACCTTCTGCCTTTACAACTCCTTTTAGCTTTTATATACCGTATTTATCAGCGTAAAACACACACTTTTTTTCCCCTTAAACTCAGGGGAAAATCCTCGGTGAGTGTTATACGCCAATCCACTTTGTCTGTGAGGGCAGGAGGAGCGCCGCCGACATTGACCGAGCCGAGCGTACCATGTACTCGGCTCTGCTAGCAGTCACGCCCAGTCCTGCCTCCTAGCCTTTGCGTCCCGCCATTGGATCGGTGTTGTGTCCACCATAGCAGCCGGGCCAAGGGGCGGGACGAGGCGTGACTGCGAGCGGAGCAGAGCACACTCAGCTCGGCCTATGTCGGCGGTGCTCCTCTTGCCCTCAGAGACAGCGGGGAGAAGCCGAGAGGAGCCATATACACACGACATCTGTGTATCTCGGCCGTGCCAAATTTAAAAACCCATCATGCTGCAATTTTGGGCAAGGCTGCAGATGGACACTGGGGAAGTCTGCAGTTGGACGCTGATAAGGCTGCATTGATGGGCATTTAAAATGTACGTTTTTATCCTTAAACTTCCCTCCTAAACTTGGGCTGCGTGTTATACGCCGATAAATGCGTTACTCTTTTTGGCAAATTTTTATACTTTCACAATATAGTTTTTCCCTCCTTTTTCCTGTTTCTCTCTGCCATACTTTCACTCATCTGCAGACTTCATTTGTGTGTATTTATCCATGTGGTCATCCACACATTTTCTTGTCTAGCCTTCTTTTGACTACACCCTTTGTATAGACTCTAGAAGGCTTACATTGAAGTATGTCCCACAATCTCTCCTTCATGATCTGTTGCTCAAGTTCCCCAGGGAACACTCTATTAAGATGGTTTGCCAGCATGGGTGCAGACACTGTGCAGGTCCTATGCTTTAATACTATACCTAGTGACAATAGTGCATACAGCCAAGCCAAGTATATATATCACCCATATAAAAACGCAGAAACCTTCCTTGTGTTTGCACTTGGAGTTGCGTTGAATGCTCTATGGTTGCGCATGTTTTCACTGTTACATGCAATATATGAATTGGTCACACTGTTTGCAAATATCAAGCCAACTATATATGGCCATATTTCTGTAGATTATTTTTATCAAACAATGACCAATATCTATCCATTTCTATAGGCATTATTTTCAGTTGGGGGAGGGGGGGTTGGGCATGATTAAGCCACTATCCTATACATTTATATAATGTCTGAGTATTCCTAAATACAGGTTAAATAATAAAAAAAAAAAAAAAAATATGTATATCGGATAACTGTCCCTTGAGCGCTTTTCCTGTCTGATGTAATTTCAGAGTGTCTTTGACTGAATTTGTCACCAACACTGTGAGGGTGCGTTTATAATATGTAAAACATTTTTATATACATCATTGTAACAAAAAGGTTTGTTGTACTCATTAGTCATATTGCCTTTTGTAGAGATTACCCATCGCATCAACCCCCTGAAGAGGCCAACCGAAGTTGAAATGAGTTGGGTTCTCGCATCAGTGACCTTCTGGTCTCTTTTTAAAGCGGAAGTAAACCCATCGATTTAACAGTCTAAAAAAAAAGGCATGCCGTGAATGCTAACTGCACATTGGCTGTGCTCTCAACCAAACAGTCAAACCATCCAATGGCTGGTGTCATAACGGATCACATGTACAGCACTGTGGCAGTTGAAGATTAAACAGAGGCAAAGATGGCAGCTTCCTTGGCTGAAAACGATAGGGGGGTTTACTTCCACTTTAAGTCAATAGATGGGTATCCATATGTCTTTGATATGATAGCAACTTGTAGGGGGTTTGCATATTAGAACCACATTGTCTGGTTTTAACTTTTGTACAATAACCTTTTGTATTTTATTTATGTGCCCATTTTTGTTTGGTGCCTATTAATACATGCCTATGAATATATGCCCATTTCATTAAAAAAATAAAAAAAAGTACTATTCAATTTACAATTGCGTGCTATGCTTTGCTTGGGGATGTGGCACTTTTTCTTAGCATTGATTGTTTGTCTGAAGATGAATATCTATATGCACATTTAAAAGCAAGACCCCTGATTTATTTACCTTCGTCAAGTCATCCAAAATGTGCTCTCTCTCCAAAGGTTCAGAGCAGCAAAGCAGCACACTATACAAAATATCCACCAAGAAATCTGCTTCTTGTCTTTTGCATTTCTGCAGCCAGACTGTAAGTTTTTGATGGAGAAAGAGTACAGCAGGGTTAGAGGTTGATCTTAGGTCATTGTCATTGGCCTGTTCTAGAAGCACCTGGAAGACCCTGACAGAGGAAAATGCACTAAGAAGGGCGGCAAGAAACCTCAGGTGTCGGCTGGATCCCTGTTCCCCTATATAAACCATGCTCAGCTCTGCCAATTTGCAGACCAAATCTTGGAGGTGAGATTGCCTCATAGCAGTCAAGGGTTTGGATCCATCAGTGTTCAAAGATGCCACTGAAGTTTCTGGGGGCTCATGCTTAAGAATGTCACTTTCTTCATCTGTGAATCGGATTCTGGTTTTCTTCTTTTTGCTAGTCTTCAAGGAGGCGCTTGGGTTCTTCAAAACTTGGAGAAGTCCAGAAACCCCTGCGAGTTCCTTTTCATCAGCATCAATAACATCAACATGGGTCACACACACTCTTTCCAGACTTTCCCAAAAGGAAGACAACACACTGGTGTAGATTTGGATAAGGTCCCCTCCAAGCTCTGGATTCTCTACTTTTCGCTCCCATGAACGGATGGTGTCCTCTACTAGACCAAATAGTGGACTGTTGTGAAGTTTCAGATCTTTGAAGGAGGAATCGATAATAGGAATGAGCTATGAAAAGCAAAACACAGAAAGGTTGAGATAAGGCTTGAGACTTGTATACCAGGGGCAATAAATGTGAAAACATACATTTTAAATGGATTGAAATTCACAGTATAGGTTTGGCCTTAAAGTGTCCCTAGACCCACATCATAAAAAACAATCAATAGATGGTGTGTTACATGCCGTTTATACTCAGTCACTATGAGATTAGTTTTATGTATTCTGCAAAAAAAAAAAAAAAAAAAAAAAAAAAAAAAAAAACTTGTTGTTCTCCATCTCTACCTTCTATGTCCCCAATTTAGCTAGGGATTTTGCAGATTAGTGTTGGCAACTCTGCACATGCTCAGTTTTTAGAGACGCACCGAAATTTCGGCCTAAAATGGTGTAATCTGCATTTTGCCAATAAGAGAAAAGGGTGCCGATAATGCCCCAAAAACACATGCAATTTTGCCACAATTTTACTGTGCTTATGGTGTATTTTTCATGGGTCATGCACAAAAAAAAAAAAAACATCAAAATTGTTAACACAAATTGTTTCAATGCATTTAAATTGGAGGTACATTTTTGGTGCAGTTTATTTGAACTGACTAAAAATGCAGCGAGCGGGATTTTTAATACAAAACGGAAGCGCAACGGACCAATGTGAAGACATACATAGAATTTAAGGGAATACATTTTTCCTGAGATTGCACTAAAAGTTGCCAATAATGGCCAACAAATTTATATTTAAATTCATGATATTATTTTTAAAAAGTTGAAAATACTAAATATATATATATTATATACACACACATACATACATACATACATATACATACACATACACACACACAGTATATACTAGAGTATAAGCCAACCAGAATATAAGCCGAGGCACCCAATTTTACCCCAAAAAATGGGAAACTTATTGACTCGAGTATAAGCCTAGGGTGAGAAATGCGCAGCTACTGTAAGTGGAAAAGAGGGACAACAATGCCCATTTGCAGCCTCACTGTGCCCATTTGCAGCCATAGGTCCCCCGAACATCAAACTCGGTAGTTAAGGGTTCCTAGATGCCCCCTAGCTGCAGCCAAAATTTGGGGTCTCTGCAGATGGACACAGTTGACCGAATTTGGGGCCCAGTATCTCGGAAACCCCAAATTTGGTGTGCAAACCCAGTGGAACTAGCACTACAACATATCCAAAGCTGGGGTTCCTAGCACCAAGTGGCCCGGAGATACAGGGCCCCAAAGTCGGTTTGAAAAATGTCATTCTCTGCTGCAGAAAAGTGCTTGACTCGAGTATAAGACGAGGGGGGCATTTTCAGCACAAAAAAAAAAAAATATGTGCTGAAAAACTCGGCTTATACTCGAGTATATACGGTATTTGTTTTAAAACTGCCATTTTTGGTTTTCACAGTGGTAAATGACAGCCCACTCCATCCCTCCTTCATGCCCACTAACCAGCTAAACACAATGGAGGAGGAATATTACAAGTAGATTGATGGAGGCTTCACCTCCCTTTTATTCTAAGACACAGGCTGGAGGGGCATAACAGCGGGTCACTGGCAGAAATCCACCCACACCATGTTATTTCCACAAAATAATAAAGATTTGATTTCAAGTATATATTTGTATAAAAATGAAAATCATTTTATTGATATTATTTATTTTTACTCTGAATTCTTCCAAAGGCTGTTATTTTTTGGTTTTGTTTTTTTAACATGTGACCAGCAGAAGAGGACTAGAAACTCCTGCTTATGTTTCCCTATAGATAGGCTGGGGAAGAAGTGGGTCATGTGATGATTATGAAAAAAGCACTTAGATGGTTTTATTTAATATTATAATAATTACAGTGCTATCACCCATATATAGAAATAGAAGGGACAATGTAGATGAAACAGTATACATTTAGTATCACATTAATACTGTAAATCATTGTACCTGTTCATTGATGAGCATTTGACGGATTTTCTGTTCCTCTTCCTCTCCAATAGTTTCCTGCATTGTAAACCTCAGACATTCCATGTAAGCAGTTAATATGGCAGAGCTTTCTTTAGGGCTGGTCATGGCTCTTTCACTCGACAGTCTATTGGGGATGCAAACAAGTTATTTCACAAAATTAACTTATTTTTTACTACACCTTTACTAAAAAAACAAAAAATAAATAAGACTTTCATCCAATTTGCATATAACACAATCAATCAAAGTTTCAAAAATGCACATGCATGGAGTAATTACAACAGAAGTACAAAGCACTTTAAGCCTCTCATATTTACAGGGAAGAAACAGGAGTTGTGTCAAGTTTATAGACAAATAAAAAGAAAAATCTACTGGGACCATTGCCGCAATTACCAGAGTGTGCGGTCAAATTAGGACTTTAATTGTCGAAAACACAATTGTGAAGATGATTTTCAACAATCAGGGTTTTTCTGAACTGGCTGGGTGCTGTATGGGGATCACAAGGTTTTAAAGCAAACCTGTGTATTGCATATGCAAGGAAAAGCCACAGGATTGCATTGGTGCAGCCCTCTGCAAAAACAGATACCTTTCCCCAATTCCTCTGCCACTCGGATCATCTGCTGGGAACAAAGGAAATATCCAGTATTCCTGAGCATGGGGGGCATGTGTCAGCACGGGTTCTAGGTGACTGTCCCAATGCCATCACATGGTGGTGGGGAGGTGTATGGAAACAGGAGCATCACATCAGTAGTTTTAGAAGTCAAAAATGTTTATTCAAGCAAAAAGTAAGTAAATATGAATAAATAAGATGATAATTTTTTAAGATCAAATCGATCAACCTTTAAAATACTAATTTTACTTGTAAATAAATGAGAATACTGAATAAAAAAAATAAAAAAAAAGAAGGATGGATTCAGTTCTGTTGGTCCAGCAGATAATTGGAAATATGTACGATCCTGCTATTTATACATTCTAACTAAGGCCTCTTTCACACGATAGGTCTGTTTTTCAGGCGGATCAAATTGGGCCACTTCTATGGGGAGGCGGGTGCCAGCGGATGTGTGTCCATTGACATCCGCCTGCCATCCGATCAGACAAGATCTGCTCTAAACAGACGTATGGTGATACATTCGCCATCTGTCCAGCGAATCAGATCGGATGAAAAACGAACATGTGGTTCGTTTTCATCCATTTTTTTTGCAAGAAGAGTGCTTTCTTTTAGTGGAATTTGATCACTACTAGGTTTTGTTATTATATAAGCGAAAAATCTAAAATATTCTTTACCTTCTGCTAAAAACATATCCAATAAAAAAAAAAAAAAAAAAATACCAATAAGTGCACATTGATTGGTTCGCACAAAAGTTCTAGTGTCAACAAACTGCTAAAGTGGACCTGAAATAAAAACGTATTTCCTATCTTAGTCTCGGTTCGTATTGCTGCGACCCCATTGCCATGCAACTTCCAGTGCGACATCAGAGTCCATGGGACTCCAAGTCACATTGAAGTTGCATCAAAGTAGTTCAAGAAACATTTCAAAAGTCGCTGACATTTGAGTCACATTGATTGGAACAGACACCGTTAAAAAAAAAGTGTTTGTCATCCGACTGCCGCAAGTCGCACCAGTGTGAACCGGAGCTTATAGGGAACTATACTGTATGTATCTAGAAATTAAATATGTATATCTGGAGTGTGCAATCATCTAAGGCACTGCTGCCTCTGACTGCTAGTCTCAGGAGATTTGAAGTGAGATTTGGTGATGTTACTATTTTGCTACTCACTGTTCTCCTTGGGAAGGAAGCTGTACATGAAGACCTGCAATGGATATATGTGGATATGCCTTCTGTACCTTCCCATGCTGCTTTTTTGAATACACCCACCATCACATTACTGGTAATGCCCTGTACACACGGTCGGACTTTCCGACGGAAAATGTGCGATCGGATCGTGTTGTCGGAAAATCCGCGTGTGGGCTCCATATGACTTTCTCCGTCGAAATTTCCGACACACAAAAGTTTGAGTGCGGGACCTAAAATTTTCCGACAACAAAATCCGATTGTTTAAATTCCGACGGACAAAGTGCCACGCATGCGCAGAATAAATTAAGAGACAAAAGCTATTGGCTACTGGCACGTTTATAGTCCCGACGTACGTGTTTGACGTCACCTCGTTTAGAAAGATCGGATTTTCCGACAACTTTGTGCGACCGTGTGTATGCAAGACAAGTTTGGCCCAAAATCCATCGAAAAAAATCAAACTGTTTTTTTCGTCGGAATGTCCGACCGTGTGTACAGGGCATCACAGATTACTACACCCACAAGTCATCACTTTACTGGTTATACAGAGGCAGCTCTGAAGCGAGGACACAAATCCCTGTACCTCCACCAAGATGGCAGCCGAGACACAGTGCAGAGCAAAATGAGATCAGTCAGTAATGGGGAAAAAAAAGAAAGAATCAGCTGCATGGAGACCAGAAGCAATACAGACGACTAGACCATTTTCCTGGAATTTCTGGCCACAGCTTGCACAGTTCAGGTCCTCTTTGAAACCCATGCTTATATTAAAATACAGGGCTCATGGGGGTGGGCAGACAGTACAGACATGGTGGACCTTTCATGGAACAGTAAAGCTTAGTACAGGCAGGCTGAATGTCGGTCGGTTAACAGAAACTGACCAACATTCGGGCCGCGTGTATGGCAGCCGGTTTGACAGAAGCTGGCCGGCTTCTGTCGAAGGCTCATGACTGAAAAGAGTCTGCCGAACGGCTCCCGATCAGAGCTCCCAGCCAATGGCCGAGAGTGCTGACCAGAGTGTTCTGGGGCTGCCACACAGATAGAACATAATAGCTCAGCAGGAGAGACTGTTGTATTAACATTGGATTGTTAGTAAAGTGGCTCCAACCTGAGTTGCCAGTTTTTTTTTTTTTTGGAACAAAGTGGTGTGTACTAGGCGAGAGAGAGAGAGAGAGAGAGAGAGAGAGAGAGAGAGAGAGAGAGAGAGAGAGAGAGAGAGAGAGAGAGAGAGAGAGAGAGAGAGAGAGAGAGAGAGAGAGAGAGAGAGAGAGAGAGAGAGAGAGGAAAATGAACATGCTGAAGGAGGTGGGGGGGAGACATTACCGCTTAAGGATCGCCTCCTGCACATTTAGGTCGGCAGAATGTCATGGCTGGGCACATCAACTTACATGTACGTTGTTCTTTAAGTGCCCAGCCGTGGGTCTCGCTCCATGACTGTGGCCGCGGGACCCGCGGACCCGATTGCCGCCGGTGTCCCGCGATCGGGTCACAGAGCTGAAGAACGAGGAAAGGTCTGTGTAAACAAACCTCTCCCCGTGCTTCCTTGTGAGACTGTCACTGATCGTCTGTTCCCTGTCATCGGGAAAGACGATCAGTGATGTTGAATGGCAAGCCACGCCTCCCTACAGTAAAAAAAACACACAGGTCACACTTAACCCTGCCCCCTAGTGGTTAACCCCTTCACTGCCATTTACACAGGAATCAGTGCATTTAAATAGCATGGATTGCTGTATAAATGACAATGGTCCGAAAAATGTCAGATGTGTCTGCTATAATGTCGCAGTCACAATAAAAATAAATTTTTTTTTATATAATATAAAATATAAATTTTTTTTATATATATATATATATATATATATATATCAGGGCTTGACAAATTTGCTTGGAATCTAGGAGCCAGCTAAAAAAGTTAGGAGCCAGGTTCTCTCTCTCTTTTTTTTTTTAACGACATGGAGACGAGTGAGGGGAAGATGGCCCCCGCCTGTCTCCAAGTCATTGCAGGGCAGAAGTGACTTCAAATCGTCACTTCTGCCCATAGCTCTTTAAAAAAAGGAACATTTTATTTTTTTCAAATGGCAATTTTTTTTTTTTTGCATTTTAGTGTAAATATGAGATCCGAGGTCTTTTTGACCCCAGATCTCATATTTAAGATGTCCTGTCATGCTTTTTTCTATTACAAGGGATGTTTACATTCCTTGTAATAGGAATAAAAGTTACAGAATTTTTTTTTTCAAAAGAACAGTGAAAAAATTTAAATTTAAAATAAATAAGAAAAAAAAAAATTTTTAAACGCGCCCGTCCCGCCGAGCTTGTTTACAGAAGAGTAGCGCCCGCATATGAAACCGGTGTTCAAACCACACATGTGAGGTATTGCCGTGATCGGTAGAGCGAGAGCAATAATTCTAGCCCTAGACATCCTCTAACTCAAAACATGCAACCTGTAGAATTTTTTAAACGACACCTATGGAGATTTTAAAGGGTAAAAGTTTGGCGCAAGACATGTTGGGTATCAATTTACTCGCCGTAACATTATCTTTCACAATATAAAAAAAATTGGGCAAACTTTACTGTTGTGTTATTTTTTAATTAAAAAAAAAAGTATTTTTTTTCCCAAAAAAGTGCGCTTGTAAGTCCGCTGCGCAAATACGGTGTGACAGAAAGTATTGCAACGACCACCATTTTATTCTCTAGGGTGTTAGAAAAATAAATATATATATATATAATGTTTGGGGGTTCTAAGTGAAGGAGATAGGCAGGCAGTAAAAACAAAAAGCTCCATTAGCATTGCTGGGTGTCATACCAAAGGCCACCACAAGAGGACGCCACATTCTAGAAGGTACCATAGGACTGCACAAGGCCGCAAAGCCGGGGCCTCAATTACCGGCCGGCGCGGCCCTTCGCGAGATCGTGCGCGCGGCGGGGGGTGCACTATGGAGACAGGATACCCCCCAGCTGTGCTGCCCCAGGTCGCTAATTCTAGTCGCCAATGCGACCTGGCGCCCGGTATTCGTCGAGCACTGAGAGAGATAGAGAGATAGATATATATATATATATATATTAATAAAAATGCTATAAAACTATCCCCTATTTTGTAAACGCTATAACTTTTGCACAAACCAATCAATAAATCGCTAATTGCATTTTTTTTTACCAACAATATGTAGAAGAATACGCATCGGCCTAAACTGAGGAAAAAAACGTTTTTTTTATATATTTTTTGGGGTTATTGTAGCAAAAAGTAAACAATATTGCATTTTTTTCAAAATTGTTGCTCTATTTTTGTTTATAGCACAAAAAATAAAAACCGCAGAAGTGATCAAACAACACCAAAAGAAAGCTCTATTTGTGGGAAAAAAGGACGCCAATTTTGTTTGGGAGCCACGTCGCACGACTGCGCAATTGTCAGTTAAAGCAACGCAGTGCCGAATCGCAAAAAGGGGCCTGGTCCTTTGGCTGCAAATTGGTCCGGGGCTTAAGTGGTTAAAGAGAATCTGTTGCTTAACCTTGCATAGGCAAAGCACAGGTTCACTTTAAAGCACATCATGACTTTTAAAGAAAACCACATCCTGGAAATGAAGATACACATTGCTCTAGTATTTTGTTCTTCAAATATGAAGGGGTTTGCTTATTTGCTTTCACATCTGGTGGATGCTCCATGCTGTAGTCCAGTGCAAAGCACAAAAGTGCCCAAACTATCAGATGCCTGTAAAGACCCCTAAGCGACACCATTTACAGGTAAATTAAAAAAACACTAGGTATACCCATAGCATAAAATTATTAACTTCTTTTTGTAGGAACATACTAAGCCTATATGTATGGCTCCATTGGATGGCCCACACCCACCAAAACATCTTACTAGAAAAAAAGCATGGAGCACAGCGCTCAAAGTACAGACATGGGCGCTATAGCACTAAAAATAGCGCCTGCAAAGCGCCTCTCCTGTCACTCCAGTGCGAAAGCCCGAGGGCTTTCACACTGGGGCGCTGCGCTGGCAGGACACTAAAATAAGTCCTGCAAGCAGCATCTTTAAGGCGCTTTAGGAGCGGTGAATACGCCACTTCTAAAGCGCCCCTGCCCATTGAACTCAATGGGCAGCGCGGCTAAGGCATGGCATTATATTAAGTGTCACTAAACCCACATCATAAAGAACTATCAATAAATAGTGTATTCCATGCTGTTCATTCTCACTCAATCACTATGGGATTCGTTTTCTGTATTCTACAAAAAACCTGGGCAATCCTGCTGTTCTCCATCTGCCCGTTCTGTTCATATTCCCAATCCAGCTAGATATTCTGCAGCCGTGGTGGCAACTCTGCACATGCTCTGTTTTCAGTGAGTTTCTATGCTGAGCATTTCCTCCTTATCACATCTGAGCAGCCCATGTGACTATAGAGTCACACATGTGGGTGTATACACAGTGGTAAATGACAGCCCACACCCTCCCTCCTCCTACATAACAAATAACCAGCTAAACACAAAGGGGGCAGGCTATTACACATAGGTTGATGGTGGCTTCACCTCCCTCTTATTCTAAGACACAGGCTGGAGGGGTGTGACACAGCATGTGACTGGCAGAAATACACCCACACCATGCTCTTGCCAACAAATAATAAAGATTTCATTTTAAAATATATTTGAATAGTTAGAGTTTATTAACCGCTTGCCGACCGGCGCACGACGATGTACGTCGACAGAATGGCACAGGTACGTCCCCTTTAAGATGCCGCTGTGCCATCGGGCGCAGCGCGCGCGCCGGTCGGGACCCCCGTGAGGCCGGTCGCGGGTCCCACGGACTCCATCGCCACGGGATACCCGCGATCGTCTCACGGGAAGGCTGAACGGGGAGATGCGGAATAAACAGCATCTCCCCGTTCTGCCTAGCAACTAGTGATGCCGATCTCTGCTCCCTGTAATTGGAGCAGAGATCAGCATTCACTAGCTGACAGCCACGCCCCCCCCCCACAGTAAGAAACACACCTCTAGGCACACTTAACCCCTACACTGCCACCTAGTGGTTAACCCCTTCACTGCCAGTGTCATTTACACAGGAATCAATGCATTTAAATAGCATTGATTGCTGTATAAAATGACAGACAATGGTCCCAAAAATGTGTCAAAAATGTCATAATGTCGCAGTCACCAAAAAATAAAAAATGAATAAAAATGCTATAAAAACTATCCCCTATCTTGTAAGCGCTATAACTTCTGTGCAAACCAATAATCGCTTATTGCGATTTTTTTTTACCAAAGATATGTAGAATACGTATCGGCCTAAACTGAGGAAGAAAAATGTTTTTTTTATATTTTTGGGGGATATTTATTATAGCAAAATATAAAAAGAATGCGTTTTTTTCAAAAATTTACGCACTTTTTTGTTTATAGCGCAAAAAATAAAAACTGCAAGGGCGATCAAATACCACCAAAAGAAAGCTCTATTTGTGGGAAAAAAAAAAAGGACATCAATTTTGTTTGGGAGCCAAATCGCACGACCGCGCAATTGTCAGTTAAAGCAATGCAGTGCCGAATCGCAAAAAGGGCCCTGGTCCTTTGACTGCAAAATGGTCCGGTCTGAAAGTGGTTAAAATGCATTATTTATTTTTACTCCGTTTTCCAAAGGCTGGAGAAAGGGAGAGAGATTTTTCTTTTTTTTTTTTATTAAAATTAATTACAGTGCCATCATCTACATACAGAAATAGAAAAGACCATTTAAAATTAAACAGTGTGTTTAGCATCACGTTAATGTCTTTAGTTTCAAAAAAGGTCCTAAGAACCTCAAGTCCAGATCTAACAGGGAGAGGACATCATAATGGGGAACAACTGTATTTTCATGACAGATTCTCTTTACCAAAATTTACCACTTGCTTACTGGGCATATAAACCCACTTTCTGCCCAGGCCCATTTTCAGCGCTGTCACTCTTTGAGGGACAATTTCGTGGCCCTGCAACACTGTACCCATATGGCGGTTTTAATTTTTGTTAATCAAAAAAGACTGAAAATTAAGGAAAAAAGCAAAAAAAACAAAAAAAAAAACAAAACAATAGTTTGTTATAAAATTTTGCAAACAGGTAATTTTTCCCCTTTATTGATGTGCGCCGATGAGGCTGATAGGCACTGATAATGCGGCGTTGGTGGGCACCAATTGACAACACTGGTTAGCAGTACTGATGGGCACTGGTAGGCACTGGTTAGCAGCACTTGTGTTTACTGAGTGGTCCCTCTTAAAAAATAAATAAATAAATAAATACAAAAAAAAAAAAAAATGCTGGCCTCTGTTTACATAAGTGATCGGCTGCCATTGGCTAACAGCTGACCGCGCGATAAAGGGCCAAGATCGGCCCTTTACTCTGATCTGTGATCAGCCGAGTCCCAAGGACTCAGTGATCACAGAGTGTGCCACCCGTAGCCCGCGAGCACAGGAGGCCCTCCCGGCAATCTAAGCCCACGCTGTAGCCATCTTTTAGCTATAGCGCGGGCGTGAAGTTGTTAAATTTTAAAGAAATTGAGCTGAAATTCATCCTGACGGAAGACAGTTCTCTGGAACAATGTAGCGGTTGTAATGAGCTGCAATTAGCAGAATTCCACCAATCACCACTGCCAATTCTTACGGCAGAATGGATTTGCGTTTCTCTGTATAACAGCTGCTTTCTTGTAATGATCTACAAACATTGTCACATTTATGGTATGTAGAGTACGTCATTGAAAACAATACTATTTCCAGTTGCAATAGTAAGTGGATAAAATCTAGCCAATTCCAATGGGATCAATGCTCTGGATTAATCTCAGTAGTATAGGCTGTCCTGCCAAATGGAGCAATAGTATATGAATTACTGGAAATGACTGCATTTTGTCAATTCATCTTTGCTGAACGTCTGGGGGTTAATTTTAAGACATTCCATAACATTTTGTAAGCAGCACAGTTTATTTTGATATGAAAAATGTTTTATTACAACACGCTGGCATGCGTCATTGTGCACACAGAGCACTGTGCCTCCGCATTCTTGCATCAATTGTAATTGGGAAGCACATTGAATAGGTAGATTTTATTTAAACACCAGAAAAACACGAATAGATCAGCACCCAACAGTGGGCCCCTTATTTTGTTAAAGTGGTTCTAAAGTCAAAAGGATTTTTATTTTTTATTTTTAACCCTAATGCATTTTCTGTATTTAGGTTAATAAAAAAAAAAATTTCCACCAAGCAGTTTTTTTCCACCCCACCAAACACTTAACCACCGCCATCTCTCTCAATCCAGTGCTGTACCCACCTGCAGCAGCGCCCTCAAGGGACAGATTGCGAGCGCAGGAGCCATTGTTGCGGTCAGTTGAATTATGGGAAGGAGCAGAAGGCATAGCTAAGTCCCATGGTGTGCGTCTATGGACGCACACAGCCTGGCTCGGGAGTGTGTCTGCATGTGTGCCCACATAGCAGGTGCACGCAGACGAGGAGGAGCGGACAGCGCCAGCAAAGGACACCAGAAAAGAAGGTAAGGGGCAGCTCTGTGCAATATTCTTCCACAGAGTAGCATACCTCTCCATTTTAAGATGGGAATGAGGGACACCTATAAGCAAAAGAATGTAGGCATAAGAAACACCTTCCGTCATGCCACCCTATAAATAAATAATTGGCAAAACCTTTATATTGGCTTTTGGAATTAACAAATGCAGCCATTTAGAAATTGGATGAAAGGTTTAGCACTGGGGAAACACTTTTTGAAAGATAAATAGTGCATTTTATATACAACTATATAGATCAGACCAAAATGGGGGACAAACGAGGAGGAAAGAGGGACAGAGGGACTTTGTTCCAAATGAGGGATAGTCACTTAATATCAGGGATGGTTAGGAGCTATGGAGTAGATATAAAAAACGGCTTTCTTTTTATTTTAGGGGAAAAAAAATAAAATGTGAGACTTTAATATCACTTTAAATCTGAACCCCAGGCAAATCGCTAAATATATATAGATGAAACACATAAGGTTGCGGTTTTATCTGCCTGGAGATTTGCATTTATGTCCATCCAGTCCTGAGATTTCCACAGTTTTTCCACACAGCACCATCCATCTGGCAGGGCAGGAGACTGAATTTTTTTTGCGGCAGTAAAAGTGGTTGTAAAGCTCAGACATGGAATATGAAATATTATTATTAAATACAATAATAAAATAATTTAATATTAAAGTAATATTAAAGTCTTGTTTTTTTAGTTTAAAAATAACAAAACATGTTATACTTACCTGCTCTGTGCAAAACCACTGCCTAGATCCTCCTCTTCTCAGGTCCCTCACCGGCACTCCTGGCCCCTCCCTCCTGCCCCCACAGAAAGCAGCTTGCAATGGGGGCACCCGAGCCGAGCCGCAGCTCTGTGTGTCCATTCAGACACAGTCTTTGCTTGGACCCGCCCACTCTCTCTCCTCATTTCTCACTGGCTGAATACCACTTAATCCTGCTCGCAATACGGATTGGCGGGGTCTAGCGGCAGCAAACATCAACCAATCCAATTCGCCCACAGGCCAGGCAACACAGATGACAGTGTCTATGTGAGGCCATCACACTTGCTCAGTCAGCACTATGCTGGCGGAGCCTCACGGTGTGGCAGCGGTGCAGCCACCACCAAACCCAGCGAACAACACAAAGGATCACACAGCACATAGTTAGAGAAACACGGATCTAGCAGATTGTTTTTCCGATTTATGTGGTCTTGCCAAAAGCTCTGCTCTTTGTTTACGGACATATTACATTTGATAAGCAATACATGAGGCCAGAATATACTCACCCTTGGATTAAAGACTCAAACAAAGTGTTGTAGAAGTCCAGCCGGGGGCTCGTTATGTCATAGGGGACTTTGCTGAGGAAAGGCAATAGATTGGGGAAGATAACGGTTGCCAATCCTCTGCCTCCCTCTCTGAGGACTGTCCATAACTTGGGTAGAACGCCCTTCTTTGCACTTACATAATCCCAGCATTTCTAGGAGAAAAAACAAACAAACAGTCATTTAATGAGAACCTCTCGCGTCAAAAAAAATGGTCACCCCAATAATAATAATAAATAATAGACGAGTACTTAATTATGAAGTGGAAGGAAAATGGTTTAGAACATTTTTTTACAAATAAGTAAAAAGAGTAGTGTGCATCTGTATTCAGCCCTCAGAGTCAATACTTTGTAGAACCTTCTTTCGCTGCAATTACAGCTGCAAATCTTTGGGGATGTCTCTACAAGCTTTGTACATCTAGAGTGAAATTTTTGCCCATTCTTCTTTGCAAAATATCTCAAGCTCTGTCAGATTGGATGGAGAGCATCTGAACAGCACTTTAAGTCTCAACAAAGATTCTTAATTGGATTTAGGTCTGGACTTTGACTGGGCCATTCTAACACATGAATATGCCTTGATCTAAACCATTCCATTGTAGCTCTGGCTGTATGTTTAGGGTCGTTGTCCTGCTGAAAGGTGAACCTCCACCCCAGTCACAAGTCTTTTGCATACTCTAATGCCGCGTACACACGACCGGACTTTCCGGCAGAATAGGTCCGACGGAATCATTCCGTCGCATATTCCGATTGCGTGTGGGATAATCCGATCGTTTTTCTTTTTAAAAAAAAAATCAGACAGACCTAGAAATAGAACATGTTTCAAATCTGTCCGACGTACACAATTCCTATCGGGAAAACTGTCTGTATGCTGGTCCAACAGACCAAATACGACGCAAGGGCAGCTATTGGCTACTGGCTATTGAACTTCCATTTCTAGTCCCGTCGTACGTCATCACGTTCAAACAGACTTTAGTCCGTTCATGTGTGGGCAAGTCCGTTCGTTCGGAAGTCCGTCATAACTCCGTCGAAAGTCCGTCTGGAAGACCGGCGGACCTTTTCTGCTGGAAAGTCCGGTCGTGTGTACGCGGCATAACAGGTTTTCTTCTAAGATTCCCTGTATTTGGCTCCATCCATCTTCCCATCAACTCTCCCTTCTGAAGAAAAGAATCCCCACAACACAATGCTGCCACCACCATGTTTTTACAATGGGGATGGTGTGTTCAGGGTGATGTGCAGTGTTAGTTTTCTGCCACACATAGCGTTTCGCTTTTAGGCCAAAAAGTAAAATTTTGGTTTCATCTGACCAGAGCACCTTCTTCCACATGTTTGCCGTGTCCCCTACATGGCTTCACACAGACTGCAAACAGGACTTCCTATGGCTTTCGTTCAACAATGGCTTTCTTCTTGCCACTCTTCCATAATGGCCAGATTTGTGGAGTGCACGACCAATAGTTGTCCTGTGGACAGATTCTCCCACCTAAGCTGTGGATCTCTGCAGCTCCTCCAGAGTTACCCTGTGTCTCTTGGCTGCTTCTCTCATTAATGCTCTCCTTGCCCGGCCTGTCAGTTTAGGTGGACGGTCATGTCTTGGTAGGTCTGCAGTTGTGCCATACTCTTTCCATTTTCGGATGATGGATTGAACAGTGCTCCGTGAGATGTTCAAAGCTTGGGATTATTTTTTTTATAACCCAACCCTGCTTTAAACCTCTCCACAACTTTCTCTCTGACCTGTCTGGTGTGTTCCTTGGCATTCATGATGCAGTTTGTTCACGGAGGTTCTCTAACAAACCTCTGAGGGCTTCACAGAACAGCTGTATTTATACAGAGATTATATTACACACAGGTGGACTCCATTTACTAATTAGGTGACTTCTGAAGGCAATTGGTTCCACTAGACTTTAGTTAGGGGTATCAGAGTAAAGAGGACTGAATACAAATGCACTCCACACTTTTCACATATTTATTTGGAAAATAAAATGTAAAAAACATTTATCATTTTCCTTCCACTTCACAATTATGTGCCACTTTGTGTTGGTCTATCACATAAAATAAATTTATGTTTGGTAGTAACATGACAAAATGAAGGAAAATTTCAAGAGGTATGAATACCTTTTCAAGGCATTGTAATTTTTTTTTTTTTTTCTGAGGAATTGGAAGAGAAGTATGGTAAAATGTCCCCAATTGGACACAAACATAAAAAAATAAAAAATAAAAGATTAAAAAAAAAAAATTAGGACATTTCTCAAATATCTCCACTCGTTTCAAAACTAACAAGGAGGTTTGACTTCAGATATACTTTCATGCCAGTTCGTTCCCCTTTATGACAGCACTACTGACTGCAGTTTTGGGGAAACCACAGGTTTAAAAAAACCTGTGACATGAATCATGCCCTTGTAAGATGAGCAAAAACGATTTTGTAGTATAATCAGTACCTTTATACCCTAATGGGACTCTAAATTCCAGCATTTACACCATAAATTCAATATAAAAAAAAAAAGCCTGATCGGTTTTATCTTGGATACCTAATGTAAGTAATTTGTATAATGATGATGTGGGATACATTGCAGTATTGACTTGGCTTACAATGACTATAGTACGCATTTATGGATACGATTTAAGACCACCAGTTAATTTGGGAGTCCTGAGGAAGCAGATCTGCAAAATCTTAAGGAATACATTAAGGTTGGGGAGGGTAATATTTTCAATTTGAAGCAAAGATCAAAGAAAAAAGGTGATGACCTCAAACTAGCAGAAGGAATGTTCAAAAATATTCTTAGAAATTAAGAGTAGTCGATGCTCGGTACAGACTTCCAGCAGAGATAGTGAGTCAGTCAACAGTGAGTACATTCAAACGTATATAGGACATCCATACACTAGATTACCAAAAGTACTGGAACGCCTTTCTTTACACGCACATGACCTTTAATGGCATCCCAGTCTTAGTCCGGGTAGGAAGGCTGTTCACAAGGTTTAGGAGTGTGTCTAAGGGAATGTTTGACCATTCTTCCAGAAGTGCATTTGTGAGGTCAGGCATGTTGGATGAGAAGGCCTGGCTCGCCTGGCTGGGCCATCACCAAACTGTTCCCACAAAGTTGGGGGCATGAAATTGTCCAAAATGTCTTCTTACGTTGGTGCCTTAAGAGTTCCCTTCACTGAAACTAAGGGGCCAAAGCCCAACCCCTGAAAAACAACCCCACACCATAATCCCCCCTCCACCAAATGATTTGGACCAGTGCACAAAGCAAGGTCCATAAAGACATGGACGAGTGAGTTTGGGGTGAAGAAACTGACCTCAACCTGATAGAACACCTTTGGGATGAATTAGAGTGGGCACTGCGAGCCAGGCCTTCTCGTGCCTGACCTCACAAATGCTCTTCTGGAAGAAGGGTCAAACATTCCCATAGACACACCCCTAAACCTTGTGGACAGCCTTCATAGAAGAGTTGAAGCTGTTATAGCTGCAAAGGGTGGGCAAACTCAATATTGAACCCTACGGACTAATAACCCGTACACACGGTCGGAAATTCCGACGGAAAATGTCCGATCGGACCATGTTGTCGGAAAATCCGCCGTGTGTGGGCTCCATCGAAAAAAAATTTGAGAGCAGGATCTCAAATTTTCCGAAAACAAAATCCAATCTGACTTTTTCCAATAGTGTGTCGAGAATTCCGACGGACAATGTGCCACGCATGCTCAGATCAAATTACGAGACCAAAGCTATTGGCTACTAGCCTCTACATAGTTCCGTCGTACGCAACGAACGTCACCACATTCAGAATGATCGAATTTTCCGACAACTTTGTCCGACCGTGTGTATGTGCAACACCAGTGTCGGACAAAATCCGTCGGAAAAAATCAGACGGATTTTGTGGTCGGAATTTTCGACCGTGTGTACGGGGCATAAGACTGGGATGCCATTAATCGCTTGCAGGCCAGCCACCGTCATTATACAGCGGCAGGTCGGCACTCCTGCGCAAACCGCCATAGGTGTACATCAGTGTTTGCACAGGAGATAGCTGCGGAAGCATGCCCACGGGTCCGGCGGACTCGATGACGATCGCTGTGTATAGGAGGTAAAACGGGGAACTGAAAACAAGGCAGATCCCCATTCTGACAGGGGACATGCCAGAGATCTACTGTTCCAAGTTCCAACAGCGATCTGTCATGTCCCTGGTAGCCCATCCCCTTACAGTTAGAACACACCCAGGGAATACAGTTAAACCCTTGCTCACCCCCTAGTCCTTCCCTGCCAGTGTAATTTTTACATTGATCAGTGCTATAAAAATGCACTGATCAATGTAATAATGTCACTGGTCCCCAAAAAGTGTCATTTGGGGTCAGATTTGTTCTGCTGCAATGTCACAGTCCCGCTAAAAATCACTGCCATTACCAGTAAAAACAATTTAAAAAAAATGAAAAAAATAATATAAGTCCCTAAATCTATCCCATAGTTTGTAGACACGATAACTTTTGCGCAAACCAATCAATTTACGCCTGTTGGGATTTTTTTTTTTTTTTTAACCAATAATATATATACAAAAAGCACAAAAAATAAAAACCGCAGAGGTGATCAGGGGGCAAATCTTTCCGGGGCTGAAGTGGTTAAAGTTCATGTGCGTGTAAAGGCAGGCGTCACAATAATTTTGGTAATATAGGGTAGATATATACGAAGACAAAAGTAACAAATAAAATGGGGGTAGACTCGACTCGATGGACCACCTGTTTTTTTTTTTGCTGTCATTTTATGTTTTTAGGGTACTAAGTTGACTGCTATTTTTGGGGAAGGGGTTAACAGTAGTTGTAAAGACAATGTCATATGTATTTAAAAAAAAAAAAAATTATATATATATATATATATAATATATATATATATATATATATATATATGTATTTATATATATATAAAAAAAAAATATATATATATATATATAGTCAATTTACCTCTATGGTGGTTACAGTGTACAAGACTGCTTCCCACAGAGTGGGACACACTACAGCATCACTGTCGTCAATACTGAGCAAAACAGCCGGACACACCCGGGAAGCCTCTGTGTTTAAGAGTTCAGGGAAGTACTGGCACAGTGCAGAGATCAGTTCAAAGAAAGCCGAACGAATCTACAAAAAACAAAAAAAACAGGAACATGTACACAGGTTATTAACAAAGTTTTATGTTTAAAAAGTGAAACCAGGCCTACATCCACTACCTCAGCGCTTATGGAACCTTAAAAACTTTAAAACATATAAAGATTTCCAATATTTCCAAAAAGGTAGCAGGCGCCTAAAATTCGTAAACTATATACGGTAAATAAAAATAAAAAAAATAATATATAGTAAAATGTCCACAGGCACCTCAATAGGTACACACACTATACATACATACATAATATAATATAATATAATATATATATATAATATATACACACACATATATATATATATATATATATATATATATATATATATATATATATATATATATATATATATATACACATATACATATATATATATATATATATATATATATATATATATATATATATATATATATATAATATATACACACACACACACACACACACACACACCATTAATTATTACAACCAGCTTTCATACGGTATTCACATATGAGAAAAGATGTATGACAGAGGGTGATAGCCAGGCCAAAAGACACAGGTGGTGATATAAATGTGGAATTTGTTGAAGTGCACCTCACACCAGAGATTCTCAAACTGTGTGTCACACTCCCCTTAGGGCTCACACTCACCAGAGTGTTAAAAACATCAAGTGTTGGAATGTTTTTAAATGACCATCATCCTCCTTCCTGGACAGTGTCAGCGCTGCAAATATGCTGTGAACTCGTAAAAGGGAAAAAAGCTCCAAATAGCATAATTCCGTTTTTAAATCCTCTATTGCAATTTCCACTGACACACTCTAATAAAATGCTACAAACTGCAGCGTTACTCGCAACACAGGATTAACATGAGAGATACCAATACTGAGAACTGGCATCCATCGCTTACTTCTGGTTGTCTCTTCTTGGCTGTGGAACGCAAAATGTCACTTTTGGTTGCCGTAAGGTCACGCCCAGACGAGTTTCGTCATCAGCTTTTTTGCCCTTTTAGTACATGGTGGAAACGATTTGCAGCGCCGACACTGTCCAGGAAGGAGGATGATGGTCATTTAAGAACAATCCAAAGCTTGATGTTTTTAACGCTCTGGTGAGTGTGAACCCCTAAGGGGAGTGTGACACACGGTTGACTAAGACTAAGCACACTTTTTATGAAAGGACACTTATTATTTAAAGTGTTAAAGCTTGAAGGCATCCCACATACATTTCTACTTACCAATGGGAATTTGTAGGAGACCGGTTGGGGACTGACAAATTGCAAGATCTAGCAATCAGGTGGAGTGCGAGCTGGTGCAGGTATGTGCGGCCTCTAAATGATTGAACTTTATACTGGTCAGCGGATTTTGTATTCCCTTCTTTTTTGGTTAAGACATTCAGAGAAGACTTTTTTTTTAACTTAGAGATGCTTGAGTTTATACATCAGCACAGAATCCTGGGTAGGATTAAGCTAGCATAAGGAAAACAAGAGGCCATCCAAACACATTATGCAGAAAGAAGCCCTGAGGTCTTACATTTGGTGACTGGTGCTTGCTGTACTTCCAGAACTTGCTCTGTGACAGAAGGTGAGCCAACCTCTCCTGAAGGAAGCTGTTCTCTCCACTTGGCAGCATAGAGAACAGACGCTTCAGAGCCAGCAAAGAACAGGTGACAACTCGAAAGTACTTAGATTCCCTTTCCTCTGGTGGGACAGTTCTGCAAGAGGATAAAAAAAAAGGGCAAGAAAAAATAATAAAAATAATAAATTCACAAAATGCATAACCAAGTTCAATTAAAAATACATGTTTTAAAACATTTTGTATCATGTTAAACTCAAGAAAAGCATTCAAGCACACAGTACATATGAGAACAGTTGAAAAAAAAAAAAAAAAAAAAAATGTATTTCTTTGCTGCTGGGGGATGCCAAAAAACTTAGTGCAGACTTCTGGGAAAATTGGTAAGCCAATCACACAAGCAGGAAATTACATTTTTCAGGGGGGTGTTCCGTAGAACATCTGTGTATAGAACACCTCCATATTACATTTTACAGAAAGTTACAGCGCTGCAGATTGAAACGAAAGGGTAATTTTTTAATAACATTTAAAATTACAAAATGACTTGAGTCGCAATTGTATATGCTAGGTGTTTTATGTGCGCATTTTTCCCCCCACAAAAGGATGGTACAGGGGAGGTCAGAGGCTACGAGGGGGGGGGACGACAGGAGGTCAGAGGCTGCGAGGGGGGGGGGGACGGGCGACAGGAGGTCAGAGCCTGCGAGGGGGGGGGGGGGGGACGGGCGACAGGAGGTCAGAGCCTGCGAGGGGGGGGGGGGGGGGGGGGGGCGACAGGAGGTCAGAGCCTGCGAGGGGGGGGGGGACGGGACGGGCGACAGGAGGTCAGAGCCTGCGAGGGGGGGGGGACGGGCGACAGGAGGTCAGAGCCTGCGAGGGGGGGGGGGGGGGGGACGGGCGACAGGAGGTCAGAGCCTGCGAGGGGGGGGGGGACGGGCGACAGGAGGTCAGAGCCTGCGAGGGGGGGGGGGGGGGCGACAGGAGGTCAGAGCCTGCGAGGGGGGGGGGGGGGACGGGCGACAGGAGGTCAGAGCCTGCGAGGGGGGGGGGGGGGGACGGGCGACAGGAGGTCAGAGCCTGCGAGGGGGGGGGGGGGGACGGGCGACAGGAGGTCAGAGCCTGCGAGGGGGGGGGACGGGCGACGGGAGGTCAGAGGCTGCGAGGGGGGGGGGGACGACGGGAGGTCAGAGGCTGCGGAGGGGGGGGCAACAGGAGGTCAGAGGCTGCGGACGGGGGGGCAACAGGAGGTCAGAGGCTGCGGAGGGGGATGTAGGAAGAAGGCTTTACTTTTAAAAATGGCACCGCTCAGCGCCATCGTGTCACTGCGCATGGGCCCGCCTTTCTGAAAATTGCCGAGCGTGTATGGATTTCGTGACACCTCTTGCGCATGCGCAGTTGCATGTCGGCCCGGCAGCCATCTTTTTTCAGGCGGCGGCCCCAGGGGCAGCCAGTTCCTGAGCAGAGCCGATCCGCCCTTGGGGGCCCCCGCACAGCTGCGGGGCCCTACGCAGCTTGCGTAGTCAGCGTAAAGGGCGGATCGGCTCTGCTCCCGTGCATGCACACAGGAGTCACTGCATCACAGCACAGAGCGGTGCCATAAATGTATTCTGAGATGCGGCTCAGTGTACATTACCACTGACAGGCAGAAAGAAGCTATTATAACAGAAGAGACGAAGTCTCTTATCATACAAACCTGTTAACGGTTTATACATTTTTTTTTTTACTTCAATTCCACTTTAGCGCACTTCTTCAATGTTTGCTTGTTCCTCGCCTTAATATTATACAAATTAACTGAAAAAAGTCAGCAGAAAAAAAAAACAAAAAAAAAAAATAAAAAATTTGAAAAACACGTACTGCACATCACTTAGCGAGTCTGGGGTTTCTTTCAGGAGATGATCAAGTAAAACCTACACGTGGAAACAAAAAAAAACAAAAAAAAACACAGGTATATTAAATGAATTTTTACTTAAAATAAAAGGAAAATTATTAATTTTCTTTAAAATTTCATGCGAGTGTGATCAGTTATAATAAATCTTGTAAATGAGGGTTCATGGTTTAAAAACACATTCTTACGTATATTTTGTAATATAGGTGCATTGGGCGAGACATATTTCCTCTTTTCATTTGTAAATTCTGCTACCTGCTGAGAAGTGCTGCACAATGCCTGTGCCTCACCTCAGTTCCTTTTCCTTCAACCAGTAGGAATAATAATATTATTATTATTATTATTATTATTACTACACACACACACACACACACACACACACACACACACACACACACACACACACACACATATATATAATAAAAGCATAAAAATAGTGTATTTGCTATACATAGGCTACACAGAATGTGAATATGTGAGTGGTATGTGTTGCAGATATAATAAGGCCCCTTTCACACTGGGGCGGTGAGCCGCGGTGACGGTAAAGCAGCGCTATATTTAGCGCTGCTTTACCGTCGTTTTCACCGCGGTTTTCGGCCGCTCGCGGTGCGGTTTTACCCCCCGCGAGCGGCCGAAAAAGGGTTAAACACCCCCCGCAGAGCGCCGCCGTATTGCCGCGGTAACCGCGGTATTGACGCGGTTTTACCGCGGTCTCCCATTGTAATCAATGGGAAGGAGCGGTATAGGAGCGGTGAACACACCGCTCCTATCCCGCTCCAAAGATGCTGCTAGCAGGACTTTTTTTGCCGTCCTGCTAGCGCACCGCTCCAGTGTGAAAGCCCGCCGGCTTTCACACTGGAGTTAAAGGGGCAGGATTTTTTCATGCGGTGAACAGGCGCTATTTTTAGCGCTGCACCGCATGAAAAACGCCCCAGTGTGAAAGGGGCCTAATGAAAGTAACACTCTATTAACTTGAATGTAGTGAATGGATTAACCGAATGATTATAGAATCGTGGTATTCCTAAAATTAACCTTAAACTCTGTGAGATAAATAATGTAAATAACTGCAAAAAATTAAAATAAATTGGAGTGGAACCCAACAGTGAATACAAGTGTATACAGAGCATATAAGACACCTGTGTAATTAGTAAGACAATCTATTGGTATTCAATGAACTGAATGCATGACCTGCAACAGCAAAGTATAACGCCAATGCATAGATATGACCTATACTATTAAAAAAAAAAACGAGATTTGGAGCTTATCATTTCAAAACACCAAACGCAAATGGTATGTTCACTTATAAAAAATTATGTTGACTCCAAACAAAGCCTATACCCATAGGAAATGGCCCCACTGCATCGAATGAAATACAAATCGGTAGTCCTTTTATTATTAACAAAGTCCATATGGATATAGTAAAACAAACAATTGATGCAGATATGATAAACTAGCAAGATTGTATTGCATTCTTATATATCCATGGACGCTGTAACCGGAACAGGAACAAACGATATGATGAAGTGCTCCCAAAATAGGTAAAAGGTAAAGATGTGGGACTCTTACCAGAATGGGTGGACTCACAGGCCATAGGCGGTGAGTCAAACGGACTTGGACCGGAACAACCGGAGATAAATAGATATCTATCTATCTCTCTCTACGTTCATATTCCCACACACACACACACACACACACACACACACACACACACACACACACACACACACTGTAGAAGGGGGAATCCTCCCTACTGAATCCTCCCCACTGAGCTATTACATGCCGATGACGAGGGCACTTCCCTGCCATAAGAATACACTGATCAGCGTTGCAGGCTATAGCCTGCATTGCAGATCAAGCATGGAAAATCCGGCAGGGCGGCTGTACAGAAGTGGATGGGTACATTGATTAATGTACATCCACAGTGCCCATACATGGATTAATATTTGCCCAGTCCCTGCTGAACTAGCAGGTTTTCAATCCATGTATGGCCAGCTTAAAAGTGGTTGTAAACCTGTGATTGTCACTTTTACCTATAGGTAAGCCTTACCTATAGGTAGTGGAAATATGTCCTAAACGTGCGCCGTTTAGGAGATAATTACCTTGTAGTGCACCGATGTCATCGGCGCGCATTCGCTGTGAAAAGGCATAAATTCTGACTTTGATTTACATTTATTTTGATAGAGATATTAAATATTAGGTAAATGGAACACACACACACCCTTGAAAAAAGTATTCACACCCCTTGAAATTTTCCATATCTTGTCATGTTACAACCAAAAACGTAAATGTATTTTACAAAGTGGCACATAATTAAATATGTGAAAAGTGTGGCGTACATTTTTATGGCGCACCCCCCCCCCCCCCCCCCCCCCCGAGTCAATACTTTGTAAAACCACCTTTCACTGCAATTACATCTGCAAATGTTTTTGGGGATGTCTCTACCAGCTTTGCACATCTAGAGAGTGACATTTTTGCTCATTCTGCTTTCCAAAAATATCTCAAGCTCTGTCAGATTGGATGGAGAGCGTCTGTAAACAGCAATTTTCAAGTCTTACCACAGATTATCAATTGGATTTAGGTCTGTACTTTGACTGGGCCATTCTAACACATGGATATGCTTTGATCTAAACCATTCCATTGTAGCTCTGGCTGTATGTTTAGGGTCGTTGTCCTGCTGAAAGGTGAACCTCCACCCCAGTCTCAAGTCTTTTGCAGACTAACCTGTTTTCTTATAAGATTGCCCTGTATTTGGCTCCATCCATCTTCCCATCAACTCTGACCAGCTTCCCTGTCCCTGCTAAAGAAAAGCATCCCCACAACATGATGCTGCCACCACCATGTTTCACGGTGGGGATGGTGTGTTCAGGGTGATGTGCAGTGTTAGTTTTCTGCCACACGTAGCGTTTTGCTTTTAGGGAAAAAAGTTATATTTTGGTCTCATGTGACCAGAGCACCTTCTTCCACATGTTTGCCAAGAGGAATGGGCGGCTTTACCATCTGAGAAGATAAAGAGCCTCATCCACAAATACCACAAAAGACTTCAAGCTGTCATTGATGTTAAAGGGGGCAATACACGGTATTAAGAATTGGAGTGTGTAAACTTTTGATCAGGGTCATTTGGGTAGTTTCTGTTGTAATTATGATTTAAAAAAAAAAAAAAAGAGTTGTGAAACAAAACAAAATAATGAGTGAAAAATGTTTTTGTGTTATCATTCATATTCTCTGAAAAATGGACAAGAAATCAAATTCTGCCAGAGGGTATGTAAACTTATGAGCACAACCGCGCACGCACGCACACACACACACAGTGGGGTCTAAATTCCAAAATGTTATCAGAACATTCTTAAACAGTTCACACATACTAAAGGAATTATGAAGTGACATTCAGAACAAGTCCCATCACCTTGTAAGTGGATGAATTCAGTTAAACATTTGATGCAATGAGGTCAACAAAAACAAACCAAAAGAACAAACCTGACAGAGAAAATACAAACTCTGCTTCACAGGAGAAGCTGTCAAGATGTTCTAGAACATAACATACCGAGAAGAAACCCAAACAGAGATAGGAGGCAAAAAGTTCAAGTTACAGAACTTTGTGAACTTTCTTACTTTGTACCAAACAACAGACAAAAACAGCCAAAATCCAGTAACAAACCGTAATCACCATCAAAAATTAGGCCACCCAAAAAAAGAAATTCTGGATAGATGCCAGCACATACTGTACATGTATCCATACACATGCTTCCTATGTCTCTTGTACACCTACATTTATAGGTCTGTCCATCCAGCCCTGATAGCATAGCACGGTCTATGTGGCAGAGCTGTGCAACTATCAGGGGAGGGGACCTAATCTTTCTCTGCTGCAGTTTTCACTTTCACTTTCAGGTCTCCTCCCCATCCCCATCTTGTGAAGCACAAAGAGCAAGCAGAACACTTATAAACTCATCTATTTGTCACTTTACTCTCTCTTATCAAGATAGGGGTGGGATGTGTCCCTAACGCATGTACTTCATGATGGTTACAATAATCCTGGGTTTTTTTTCCCCCCCCCATCCACTGAGGGACACTGGAATTCAGATAGATACAGTTAAGATTCAAAAAGCATTCTGAGGACTGGCCAACCAGAAACAAGCCAATAAGCCAAGGAGAATCAACCCGATGCACAAGACCAAGAACAGTCAGAAGATACTCGTCACAGAATGGAGCACCACACCGTAAACCATTCAAAGGCTTGGCAACCTGAATCACCAAGAGGTGGAATAATAACTAAAGAGGGGGTAAACAAGCCACAAGCTAAACAAGGCAAGGGAACAAGTCCCTGGCACAAACAGGTACCAGACATGGGATCAGCGAAAAGTCTTTAAAAGAAAAGCCCAGCCAGTCAAGAAGGAAGGCCCTAAGCTCTTATTCACCTGAGCCCAAAAGGATCAAGAAACAAGAACTCCATACCCTGAGACATTGTAAGACAAACCATTTTACAAAAGTGAGACTCAGAGAAGCACCCCCAAATTGCATATACCGTATATACTCGAGTATAAGCTGACCCGAAAATAATTTTACCACAAAAAAAAAAAATAAAAAAAAAAAAAAATAAAAAAAAAATGGAAAAACTTATTGACTCGAGTATAAGCCTAGGGAGAGATATGCGCAGCTACTGTAAGTGGAAAAGGAGGATCAACAATGCCCATTTGCAGCCTCACTGTGCCCATTTGCAGCCATAGGTCCCCTGAAATTTGGGGTCTCTGGACCTAAAGGGTCCCGAAATGACATTGCTGCAGACGGGCACAGTTGATACGAGGCCCCAAAATCGGTTCGGTAAAATGTCAAGCAATTTTCTGCAGCAGAGAATGACATTTTCCGAACTTTGGGGCCCCGTATCTTAGGGCCACTTGGTGCTAGGAACCCCATCTTTGGATATGTTGTAGTGCTAGTTCACTGGGTTTGCACACCAAATGGGGTCGGATCGGAAAATGTCATTCTCTGCTGCAGAAAATGCTTGACTCCAGTATAAGCCGATGGGGGGCATTTTCAGCAAAAAAGCTGAAAAGCCCACAGGCATCCTCTTCCGGGATACAGTGCTGCTGACCAGCATGCACTGCGCATATCCCCGATCTCGCACATGGGCAGTAACTTTAATTAGGAGCGCCGTCAACAGCTCAGGTTGCCATCGCAACGTGGCGGCGGAAGTCCCGCCCCATTGTGATGGCAAACGGAGCTAAGCCAGGCCGGCGTACTGACTCCTGGGAACAATGACACAAGCTCCCAGGAGACAGTGCAGATAGAGGATATTACGAAATATCCGCACTAACCCCGCCCATATCCGCAATCACAAGATACAGGAACTAGACAACATGAGAAGAAGAAAAAAAAAAAAAAAAAAAAAAGAAGAAAGGCCCATTTTTGCTTTACGACATCTATTTAATCAGCTTGATATATATATTTTTTAAATCGGGTGGAGCTCTGCTTTAAATTAGCATTGCTCAGAAAAGGTATCCACCCTCCAAGGACAATAGAAGAAAAGATAATGAAGATGAAGGTTTGTAGTTCTGTCCTATGGTAACAATGCTGCTCCTCCATAGATACAGTTCAGTGAGTGAGTCACCCTCGGACAGGAAGTGTGTACCTGGCAGGATCAGCAGATGAATATATACAATAAAAACCCTAAAATAAAAGAAAACTACTGCATCCATTATATTGAAGTACTGGTAATCTGCAAAGTATTTTTCTTGGGTTTAGATACACTTTTAAGGTTTACTGGCCCCTTAAAAAAGAAAAAGTACAAACAAAACCAAATCCAAAATAAGTCCACAGAGGAAACGTTTCTCTTGATAGGATGTAAAGCAGATTAGTGCGCACTCCATCCAAGCATTTGATCTATAGGTGGCCAAACCTCAACAGATGTTGGGGTTAGGACCTCGTGTAATAACTGGCTTAACTTAATGCCAACAAAGTATAATGTGTCGTTCTGTAAAGAGATGTAGGCTGAGCAAACAAACAGATGTGTATATTATTTCATCTAAGGGTTCCTGGAAATAATAACCCAGCAGGGGTATCAAACAATAACAGTAATAACAGTGTTTTTCTTACAAATCATAGAAACCATCCTCAGATTTGTCCCCGTCATGAACTTTTTTCTGTTTTTATCACTATACTATTACTATAAAAATAATCTTGGCATATGGCAGATACTGGAGCATTCCGTTGTAGAGGAACTGTGTGCCTTATAGTGTAGGTAAACCCAATCAGTAAAATCTCACAAGGTTTATCATGCTACTGTAATTTCTTTTTTAAGATTTGAAATCTGCAGCACTCAATACAATATGTGGTGACCCTGCCATTAAGGTCCTTGTTCAGGTACTTCCTGATACAGGATGACAAATATTAGTCCCCAACTTCCATTTGTGCTCCTGCGTTGTCACTCTGCCACACGGGCTTCGGATAAAGACTACAAGTGGCAGTCGCAGCTTCAACACACATTACACAGGGATGGATCAGAATTAGTAAGCCTGCCTTATGAAGTGCCATACACCACACCATCTCTCCGAGGATATTAAAAGGGATACCATCACAACAATACAGGAGAAAAGGGGGAGAAGCAAGTAATATCTAGCCCTGCAGAGGTTGATCTGTATATAGGTTTGTCTTACCCAACGGTTAGGAGACGTAATACCACATACGGCTCCCTGATGGCTAGGGGAGCGCGATACCCTTCTCTGCTGGGTAATGCAATTTTCTTTTACCGGTAAAAATATATGTGCATTTATTTATTTTTTTAAATTGAACGTAGCCTTTTTAATGTATGACCAGCCTAACTGTCCTCTCCAGTCACCATCAAAAATTGCCCCTCAAAATACTAGCCCACCTAGCTATAAGTTTCATAATTAATAATGCAGTACCCTCAGCTCTGCTTTCAGGCCCTCAGGCAGCCATAATATAAAACTGGGATCCCCTGCATGAAATTCCAAACGCCACCCATGGTAGATTATTGATCTTGCCAGGTCATGCATTCTGTCATCAATGTGTATTTTGTGGTTAATCAGTTCCTCAAATAACTAATTGTATGATTAGGTCATTCCAGTACATTCCTTCCTCTTTTGCACATTGCCACAATGAGTTTTACTACACCAGCTTCTTCAATGCTCTTGACAGCTGCGATACAAAATACTCGCCTTGGATAATCAGGTGGCTAGGTAACAGACACCTCCTACCCTTGACTTACCATACAGGGGTCACTAAACATGCAAGTACAGTGGACTGATTTTACAGTACATTGAGCACATCACAGGTAGTATTAGCAGTAATCAGACTGACTCTACCTTAAGACTGGAATTGCAGTTTTAGGGCCCTGTCACACAGCAGGGGATCCGCTCACAGATCTCCTGCTGATCAGAGAAGAGCAGGGCAGATGACACGTCCGTGTCCACTTAGTTTATGCAATGTGGACAAATACAGACTCTGCTCTATGTGCGGCTGGGAGTAAATGGACCCCACTATCTGTTTACACCCTGCTGCCTCCGATCTGGTCTGCCCAAATGGAAGTGGATGCAGTACTCCTCCATTTTTTTTAAGCAGGCCTGATTGGACCCAAAAGGTAGGTGGGTGTAAACACACACAAGTCCATTTACACTCGCTGGTCTATCAGAATGCATGGACCATTAGATCAGGTCTGCCCTAAAAACGGACAGGCGGACCGGATCGGATCCCCCCTGTGAATGAGTAGCCGTAGACAGAAGTTGCAACTCTGACAACATATACATGCACCATCACGATGAAGCTGAACTTTTGCAGCTTCATCATCAGTGACGGCAGTGCCCCAGATATACAGACCAGGAATCAGAGAGGGTCAGCGTCTATCAGACACTTGAAATTTTGCATTACCAGCTACTAATTCACACAGAATTGTTTTAATGCTGTTAGTAGCCTGGTAATTGCATCCCAAATTCCTGATCAATTTAAAAAAACGCAGGTCTGCAAGTAAGTTGTTATTGGAGGACTTGTTTACATCTTGCTTAGGTCTGTAACCCCTGAAATGACATCAACTCACATTCAGAATTTCATCTTTGCAGAAGGCCAGGGCTTCCGGCTGTTTATGAGAAGGGAATGCAGCTTCGAAGGCGGCCCTGGCAGCACTGGCTGCCGGTGAGTAGGTGTCGCACTGTGCTATGAGCCAGAAGCCCATTAAACTCTTCAAGTGAGGAGCCAAGTGTTTCTTCACTTTCAGGATCAGCTGCTCAAAGGCTTGCTGAGTGGCCTCCCGCACTCTGCGGTCAAGATCCTGCAAAGGGATAGAAGAAACAAAACATCCGTCGTCAATGTTGGTTTGCAATAAAAAGGTTCAGAGGAGCCATAATGAGATAACAAACTAAAAGTTTACTCCAGCAAAGCAACTAAAATTAAAAACACACACAAATTGTCCTGCCAAAAAATTTGCAAGCTCTTATGATCCATCCACTGTGCTTTATGGCTTCATAGTACGAAATAGGAGAACATTTTTTTTGTTTTAGGGCCTGAAACACTGCACTCTTAATGCCTCCGTCATCTCCTGCCTCTTCTATGGCCTAGCAGTGAACACCACCACACAAGTAATGCCTGCTGCAAGTTATCCCATCAACTAAGTATCTCCCACCAGCACACATCAGCTTACAGAGCAGGAACTTTCAATGCAAGCCTGATTTCAAAGTTTAACTGGTGAGCAGGTATTCAAATTTCAAGTAATAACCTCAATTAATTCTAGGACTTTGGAAAATTACATATAAACCTCTTGTTCTCTCAAGCAACACCTGTCTTAGAAGATCAGATGCTGTAAAGCAGGTGTCTAACTTTTTAAGCAAAGAGCCAGTTTGTCGTCCTTCCAACTTTATAGGGCTGGATTGTAGTCAGCGGGAGTAATAGTGCCCCATCATTGGCGTCAGCGGGAGTAATAGTGCCCCATCATTGGCGTCAGCGGGAGTAATAGTGCACAATTGTCAATGTCAGTGATGTCCCATTGACTTTAATGCAAAAACGCCTCTCGTTGACTTCAATGCAAAATAACCGCCTCCCATTGACTCCTGTCACACATGCTACAATCATATTGTATAATTCCCTTTAGATTTACCAACAGCAATGTAATTAGAAATGCTACCCGATTTGAGGTCAGCTGAGAGTACCGCCAACAAATGCTTGGAGGAAAGTGTTCATTTATTTTCTGTATCCCCATTGGGGCCATGTCAGGCACGTAAAGTGGTTGTAAGCCTAGATTAAGGCTTACCTGTAGGTCCAAAAAATATCTCCTAAACCTACACGGTTTAGGAGATATTTGCTAAAAGACAGGCACCGCTGTGGCGATATGCCGCAAGTGGCGGCTCCCGTGCGCATGAGTGACGTAATCGCAGCTCCGCCGAATGACAGCGCTGGAGCAGCAAGACCCACCAAGAAGATGGAGGCTCCGTACACAAGGGGACAGCGGTGACTTTGCTGGCTCCTGTGTCAGGTAAGTGACACATAATGGACTACTATGTGATGCACAGTAGCCCATTATGCTTTACCTTTGCAGGGAAACTAAGAGAAAGTAAACCTATCAGGGTTTACTTCCTCTTTAAGAAGGAGGGAGTAACATCTTGCTTGTCCAGCTAGTAAGGAAGCAAGTCCAAGTAAGCGTTCTGCTGGTGATCCCATCACTGATTACACTATTTGTGTGGCATCAGCCTAAAGCTGGATCATCTTTATCATTCAGCCAGCAGGCTGAACGAAAAAAAAGAAAGAAAGAAAACAAACCGATTTGTCCATCCACACAAGTGAGGAGAATAGAGGAATCCGCCCCCGCTGCAGCCACTGATCAACAAAAGTTTTACAACATTCCTGTTTAACAAAGGTTGACCAAACGATCGAACCAACTGACTTCGGTCCATCCAAGGCCAGCTTTACAGAAATGTCCCTTCACTTCTTACCCTGGGAGGTACTCGTCACAAAGACACTTAATCAAATGCACACAGTAAATCAACATTTAATTTTTTTCCGAAAAGTGGAAGATTTTCACTTTCACAATTCTAACTATTCTTATTCAAACTAGCGCCTCTATCCTCTACCTTCACAATAGAAGGTCTATCTAGTAGTACATTATGGGGAAGATTTACCAAAACTGCTGCACTCAGAATTTGGTACAGCTGTGCATGATAGCCAATCGGCTTCTAACTTCAGCTTGTTCAATTAAAGTGGTTCTAAAGGTAGGTTTTTTTTATCCAAATGCATTCTATGCATTAAGATAAAAAAAAAATTAAAATTCTGTGTCCATCTAGATCCAGCGATGTTGCATGAGAGACTCGGCTGTCCGGGACTCTCCCTTCTCATTGGCTGAGACAGCTGCACCGCGCCATAGGCTCCCGCTGCTGTCAAAGTCAGTGAACCAATGAGGAGAGAAAGGGGGCAGGGCCGGGACACAGCTCTGTGTCTGAATGGACACAGGCAGCTGCGGCTCTGCTCGAGTGCCCCCTAGCAGCACTGCACCAGATTTTGCATGCTCCAGTTCTAGTAAATCAGCCCCCGTGAGTCCCTGCACCCGACGACCTCATCTGCGACTAAACGCATTGGGCGGATCTTAGGAGCCAACGTCATAATGCCCGCCTGAGCAAGCAGTACAAAGTAGATACTTGGATCCTTTTACGCTTGTGAGAAATATTTTAAACTTCAATAAATTGATATTGCCCTGCTGATGTACACTATGTGGAGTCCCTTTCATCCTCTTTCATGGACCATGTTATGGCATATCCACTGAGATACTTATGAGTCAGTGGAGGATTGCTGCAGAGTTGGCCCATTATCACCTATATGATGATGACACATTGTTATAAATAGTGAGGGAAAAAAGTATTTGATCCCCTGCTGATTTTGTACGTTTGCCCACCTGACAAACTATAATTTTAAAAAGGTAGGTTTATTTTAAATAGTGAAAAAGACAGAACAACAAAAATATCCAGAAAAAACGCATTTAAAAAAAAGGTTAGAAAATTGATTTGCATTTTAATGAGTGAAATAAGTATTTGACCCCCTTCACAAAACATAACTTAGTACTTGGTAGTAAAACCCTTGTTGGCAATCACAGAGGTCAGACATTTCTTGTAGTTGGCCACCAGGTTTGCACACATCTCAGGGGGGATTTCGTCCCACTCCAAGACATTAAGGCTTTGAGGCTGATGTTTGATAACTTGAACCTTCAACTCCCTTCACATACTCCTTTGCTGCCTTGGCCGTGTGTTTTGGGTCATTGTCATGCTGGAATATCCATCCACGACCCATTTTCAATGCCCTGGCTGAGGGAAGGAGGTTCTCACCCAATATTTGAAGGTACATGGCACCGTCCATCGTCCCTTTGATGCAGTGAAGTTGTCCTGTCCCCTTAGCAGAAAAACACCCCCAAAGCATATTGTTTCCACCTCCATGTTGGACGCTGGGGATGGTGTTCTTAGGGTCATAAGCAGCATTCCTCCTCCTCCAAACACAGCGAGTTGATTTGATGCCAAAGAGCTACATTTTGGTCTCATCTGACCACAAAACTTTCATCCAGTTCTCCTCTGAATCATTCAGATGTTCATTAGCAAACTTCATACATGCCTGTACATGTGCTTTCTTGATCAGGGGGACCTTGGGGGCACTGCAGGATTTCAGTCCTTCACGGCGTAGTGTATTACCAATTGTTTTCTTGGTGACTATGGTCCCAGCTGCCTTGAGATCATTGACAAGATTCTCCTGTGTAGTTCTGGGCTGATTCCTCACCGTTCTCGTCATCACTGAAACTCCACAAGGTGAGATCTTGCGTGGAGCCCCAGACCGAGAGAGAGTGTAAATTATTTTATGTTGACTCAGTTTTCGAATAAACACACCAACTGTTGTCACCCTCTCACCAAGCTGCTTGGCGATGGTCTTGTAGCCCATTCCAGCCTTGTGTAGGTAAACAATCTTGTCCCTGACATCCTTGGACAGCTCTTTGGTCTTGGCCATGGTGGAGAGATTGGAATCTGATTGATTGCTTCTGTGTACAGTGTCTTTTATACAGATAACAAGCTGAGATTAGGAGCACTCCCTTTAAGGCCTCGTACACACGATCAGATTATCAGAATCATTTTCGTCCGTTTTTGTTACATGCTAGTCTCATGTCGAAAGTGAAGAGGTTACTCACCATACGAAAATTTTTGTACAGCAGAATTCAACTTCAGAGGTGATGTAATGTGTTAAATTGTTTTGGATGCATTCTTTCGTTTCCGAGCATGCGTAGTCTTGCTCTTACGATTTTTTTCAGATGAAAACTGTACTAATTAAACAAAAATCGGACGTTGCGTTCACATACGATTCAAATTTTATAGTCTGAACATCGAGCTTTTGTCATACAAAAATTCTGAATCTGCTGTCAAAAGCACCATACTAATGCCCATTTCACACTGGGGCGTTTTTCAGGCGGTACAGCGCTAAAAATAGCGCCTGTACAGCGCCTGAAAAAAATCCGGCGGGCTTTCACACTGGAGCGGTGCGCTAGCAGGACGGTCAAAAAAGTCCTGCTAGCAGCATCTTTGGAGCGGTATAGGAGCGGTGTGTTCACCGCTCCTATACCGCTCCTTCCCATTGATTTGAATGGGACACCGCGGCAATACCGCCGCAAAGCGCCGATAGGGCAGCGCTTTGCGGGGGATTTTAACCCTTTTTCGGCCGCTAGCGGGGGTTAAACCCGCACCGCTAGTGGCTGAATACCGCGGCTAAAACGACGGTAAAGCAGCGCTAAATATATTGCTGTTTTACCGTCGCCGCCGCTCCCGCCCCAGTGTGAAATGGGCCTTACAATCCGAAAATTGGCAGATCGTTTGTCAGACAAAATTTAACTTCTGATTTTCTTATGTGTACGGGCCTTTAGCAAGTGCTCATAATCTCAGCTCGTTAACTGTATAGAAGACACCTGAGAGCCAGAAATATTGATGATCGATAGGGGATCAAATACTTATTTCATTCATTAAAATGCAAATCAATTTATAACTTTTTTGAAATGTGTTTTTCTGGATATTTTTTTGTTGTTATTCTGTCTCTCACTGTTACTATTGTTAGCCTAGGTTGACATTGATGCCATTTGGCATGCGATTTGAATGGTCAAATTGCATGCCAAAATGGCAGAATTTCTGTACTGCTTTAGGGGACTTCGGGTGCGATTTCAATAGACATCTGTGCAGGAACCCACACAGATGTCTCTGAAATCACCCCCCGAAGTCGGACTGCCATGCGGGTATGAAATTGTGCAATTTCAATCCCGCTGTCAGTGTGAACCTAGGCTTACAATTATAGACTGATCATTTCTTTGTCAGTGGGCAAACCCACAAAATCAGCAGGGGATCAAATAATTTTTTTTCTCCTCACTGTAGGAGCACACCCTCCCTAAAAGGTCACATGCTTAAGGAGGCTTGCTATATGGTGGTGGATAGCAAAAATTACTCTTGAATACATGAGTATTTTCTTCATGATTTGATGGTCAGATTTGAATGTGGACTGCTCATGAACTTAAACATTTTTTGACTGAACAACATTATAAAAAGGGGTTTATTTTGTTTTATTTATTTAATTAGGTTAGATTATAGTACATCACTTACAGGTGTAGGACAGTAAAAAAAAAAAATTATATATATATATATATATATATATATATATATATATATATATATATATATATATATATATATATATATATATATATATATATATATATATATATATATATATACACAGCTTTACAAGAAGTCAGATGTGGGGACACCCTAATTATTTACAATTGATCGATTAAACTTGAGTTTGGGGTACGGTGTTAGATTGTAAGCCTTTGTGTCAACAACCAGAAAATAGTGGTCCTCTCCTTACTGCACACGGTACTGCTGCATGTGTGTGTGACAGGGGAACCCTCACCAATGCCAAACACACTACCAGTGTGTAGCAACATTGGAAAACAAAAGGGTTTACCAGAGGAACCTGCAGTATTTGTACATTTTTTCAGCTGAACAAGCTATCCCATCATATCTAATCCTGAGCTTTTGGGATTTTTCCTACCACCATACAAATTGGACACTTTACATACCAGAGATATCTTGCAGTAGTTCCTGGGCCAATATGGTAGGACACCCCGGACTGCCTCTATCTCTCTCTCTTTACACATTGCTCCGAACTCTTGCATTGCCTGTAAAATAAAAACATACCTTGGACATCACTTCAGTTTAACAGTAATAACCTAACAGTATGAGGTTTGATGATAACTAAAAATATTCTACTTCAAGCGTCATGCACATGGGGGGCGTTTTAAACGCTGCATCTAGATGCCTGTTCCGGTTTTCTTTTCTGCCACTAAACGCCCCTCAAATTTAGCCTATGTGTCCATGCACACATGCCCGTTTACAGGTGTTTAGAGGCATCTTGAGCCTGCGTCTTGATCCAGCCGCTTGCTATAAGCGCACTTGTGTGGGCTCGCTCCCAACCTCACTCTGTGTGTCCATAGAGGCACAGAGCGTGGCTCCGCCCTATCCCTGCTCCCTCCTCACTGGCTGTGATATTGACAGCAGCAAGAGCCAATGGTTCGGGTTGCTGCCTCTCAGTGTATGAGGGAGGGAGATAGCGGAGAGAGCCGCTGCACTTGTGCACATCTCTGGATCAAGATCTGAATCCGCTAAGTATAGGAGGGAGCTTGGGAGCAGGGGGGGGGATTGGGCGCTGCACTCAGAAGTTTATTTACCTTAGTGCAAGTAATGCATTAGCTAAAAAACCTCCAGCCTTTAGAACCGCTTTAAGTAAGGACTGCGCCCATAACCCAAAGTGTCGGTGGAATAAGAAAATGAGGGATAAGGAAAGTAAAAATGTATTTTTATTGTTTCCTGAGACAAAACTAAGCATTAACCCATGCAGTGCGGGGGGGGGGGGGGGGCGGTTTGCACTGTAAAGGGTAGTTTTACAATTTCCCTGGAGTTGAACTTTAATTCTAAACCGGCACCTTCATGTGTTATTAATATAGTGCTTTTTTTTTTTTTTAAAGTATGAGACCTTTCACACCTTCATGACATTATTTTTGGTACAGGTGGCACAGTAATGCACAAAACCCATGGTTTTTGGACATTTCTTTTGAACAGTAACATACCCAACACAACAACGCACCCCAACACACGAGCTATGTTAAAAATTAAAGTGGGTGTAAAGCCTAAACATTTTTTTTACCTTAATGCATTTCTTGCATTAAAGCGGGGCTCCACTGCCCGACGTTTTTTTTTTTTTTTCAATGGTCCTTAATAAAGAAATTATTTTGTAATTGAGTAACTCACCTGTCCTGTTTCTAGCACTTGTGCCTTTCGTTTTTTATCTTCTAAAAACGACTTTATAAAAATTCTCGGTTCGTTCTCCATCTTGCCTGTGGGCATGTGAAACCTCCAGGCGTTCTCTTCCTGGATTTCATTGACGCCCATTCATTGTAATCTCGCGCATGCACAGTACAAACATAGGAGCGCCGTCAGCAGCTCCTGTTGCCATCGCAACGGCGGCGGCGAAAGTCCCGCCTCGTTGTGATAGCAGAGACCGAACGTGACTGTCGTGATGACGTCACGTTCAGTTTCAAGTCTCGCGGTATCTTGGGCCAGGCCGCCGCACTGACTCCTGGGAGCTATGACACAAGCTCCCAGGAGTGCGGGCTAGGGGATATTACGAAATAGCCGTAATATCCCCGCCCATATCCGAGGGAAGGAGAACCAGAAATGATAGATGGCAAGAAGAAAACAAGATAAGTAAAAAAAAAAAAAAAATACCTACCGTGTCGGATCGAGGAAGGTGAGTATTATTTTTTAGATCTAGGTCTTACAAATGGGTGGAGCTGTGCTTTAACCACTTGCCGACCGGCCACAGTACATATACTGCGGCAGGCCGGCTCTATTGCCCCAAAACGACATGCCTGTTTAGGTGTCAGCATTCCCCCTCACCCCTCCCCTCCCCCTCTTTTACTTACGTGAGCCCTCATTCGACCCAGCACTGTTCGTATCTGCAGCTCTTCTCTCCCCTCGCTTCCGGGTTGCGCTGGCTTTGCTGGGGCACCGGGAATAATTGGCTCCCACTGCTGTCAAAGCCAGTGACAAGGGAGAAGGGGGGTGGGGGGCAGGGCCGAGTCCCACTGTCTGTGTCAATGGACGCAGCAGCGGGGCTCGGGACGAAGCAGCTTCCCAGGTGGGCACTGGACAAGGGGGGCAAGGAGCGCCAGCGAGGGGGACCTGAATACAGGAGGTTTGCGGTGGCCCTGTGCAATTCCATCGCACAGAGAAGGTAATTATAGAAATGTTTGTTATTTTTATATTTATTTATTTTTTTACCTAAAAATCACTTGAAGCAGTCAGGTGCATTTTTAGTGTGCGGTCAGAAAAACGAATGGGTCACCTAAATGTGCATTAAATCAACACACAGATTGAAAGGGCCCTTAGCTGTATCTTCTTGATAGAAATTGGTCCTCGTTGACCTACCTTTAATTTTGTGGTGACGTCTCGCTTAGAAAGCTTGCGCAGGACCATTCGGAAATCAGCATCAACGAGGCTGTCCACCTCCTCGGCACCCTGCACAGCAGGAACATAACCTGAATCGCTCTGCGATGTTCCAAACCCGATAAAGCCCGGGACTGTGCCCCTTTCCTTAGCCAGAAGTTCTGCCGCTCTTCCACTGCTGGATGGCTGCAAACAAAAAAAACGTTAGATTAGAGGGGAAATCCACTCCATGTTATAATCGGTTTTAAGTGCATGTTCTGACCCTGGGGCACACAGCATCATTGGTTGCTAGGACACAGGTGGCAGCATCACCCTAACCAATGACGCTGTACTGCGCAGTCACTGCCAGCATCAAAGCAACCGATAATGCTGTGCGCCACCAGCGTCCTAGCAACCAAAGACACATACCCTCCCAGCTGTCAGTCACCCACTCACTGAAAAGTGATACCCTGCAGCTCGCTTTTCAGAGGGGTGGAATGGCTGCAGCATATCTGAATGCAGGTTTGAGCTTCATTCACATTGATGCACCCAATGTGCACCCCATGCGAGGGTCATGTTTAGCCGCATTTCAAAGTACAGATGTCCCGTGCATCCCTGTGTATGCAGTCCCATTGATGTCAATGGAGATAAAAAACAAAAACATACAATTCTACCCATACTTTGGGAATCGTGTGGCAGGACGCTGAGCTGTGAGTGGGAGCCAACAGGAGAATTCTTCCCACTATAGACTCTGTCCATATCGTCTCCAAGACAAGATGTGAAGAGTCATTTCCCCAATGGGATACAGACCGCAAAAATAAATAACCCGGCAATAAATAACCTGGCAGGGGGGTTTTAGATCTTCTGTACCCTATCCAAAACTAAGAAAAAAATGTTTTTTTGCCTATAAACACGTGACCTCCTGAAGGTTTTACCCCCTTCATGACCAGGCCATGTTTTGCTATTTGGCACTGCACTACTTTAACTGGTAATTGCGCCGTCACGCAATGCTGTATGAACTTTACATTTATATACATTTTTCTCACACAAATTCCTTCATAAATTTAGGCCAAAATGTATTCTGCTGCATGTCTTTGGTAACAAAAAATAAAAAAAAAATCCCAATAAGTGTATATTATTTGATTTGCGTGAAAGTATCTCTAACATTCAAATTATATTTCCTTTCTGCTGGCAACATACAGCTATAAAATACCTAGGTGTTCAAATTTCGACTGTGTAGTCTTCTACTGCTGACCTTAACTTTATTCCCTTGTTGTACACTGTTCGTTCTTGCCTTCACTCATGACAAACCTTACATTTTGTTGTTCAGCCGTATGAACGTAGTGAAAATGGATATTCTTCCGAAACTCTTTTACACGTTTCAGGCTCTTCCTCTCCCCTGGCGTTTTTCCGGTCCATCAATCAAGCCATTTGCTTATACATATGGTGGAATAAAAAACCAAGAATCAGTCACTCTATGCTTTCTTTACCTAAAAGAAGAGGAGGGGTAGTCTTGCCACAGATAGCATTATACTCTCAAGCAGCATCCCTTTGTAGAATAATAGATTGGTATCATAGCCAGTCATCCAAACTTGGGTACATATTGAGGACGCTCTACTCTCTTCGGATCTCACCTCCTTACTTTGGATTGACCCTATCCATAGACCCTTGACAGATCTTCTACTGACTGTTACCCATGCCATTCTGTGCATTTGGGACTGTTATTTGAGTAAGGGATTACTTCCTTCAAGACTGAGCCCCTTGAAGCCATTAGTGGGCAACACATCTTTTGCCCTATTAGTAGCTGTAGATTTCTCTTTTGGCTTGGAGTGATAACCCTCTATTGTGCCATACGTAGTCAGTCAGTAGCTACACTCCTCCTTCGCTCACAGGTCCTCCCAAATTGCCACAATCCATGGGGTCCTTGGTTCAAATTATACACAGATACAACACTTTCTTAGACAATATCCTTTCTCGGCTTCTCTCACTAGAACACTCACGTTTTTTGGGTCATTACGTTCCCAATGCTCCAGACCTGATCTTCCACTCTACCCGATATACCAAATCCTAGTGCAAAAATCCTTTATCACACTTATTAATGTCCAAATGGGAACAGGAAGTGTACCGGCAGATGATCTTAATTGGACCAAAATATCGGCATTCTCTTACAAACTTTCAGCATCTTCAGTTGCCAAAGAACATAATTACTGCATACCTCACCAGATGGTATCGCTGTCCCTCGATCCAAATATAAATTTGACCATCCCTAATGCCTATAGGCACTGTTTGCGGGCTGCTGGCACTATGCTACACATCTTGGGCACTTGCCCAAACATTATCTGTTTTGGGACAAAATTCTACAACTATTCATTAATGATCTAGTGGGCGACACGTAACTGAATCTGCCCCAGCTTACTGTATTTTCTCTGGTGCCGGGCTCCTACAAACAGGCCAAAGAAGTTTGATTAGGCATTTTCTGATCACAGCTCGATCTATTATAGCCAGGTGCTGGCGTCAAACTGACCTGCTTACTTTGGATGGTTGGGCTTGTGAAATGAATCAGATTGAATATTTACAAAGTATGATAGCATTGGATGATGACAAAAATCAGACTCTCCGTCTTATGTGGCATGTCTGGCATAATTTCCGGTATTCTTCAAATTTTCATACTTTTACCACTTCTACAGTTTAATTTCGTCGGTGCCTGGCATTCACCACCCACTTCCCTACACCTTTGTCCCCGTTTGCCCTCCCCCTACTTTTGTTTTCTTCTTTTTATTCCCTTCTCACCCCTCTTCTTCCTCATATTTCCTTGCTTTTTTTTTGGTCCCTTTTTTTTCCCTTTAACACATGCTTATGCTTCTAGTCTGTGCTCTAATACCCTCTGGACTAGGGTCTCCTTGCCAGTTTTACACCTACTCGTATATCTATAGATACTGTTTGTATTCCTGTTATATACTACCCGCATATGGCTTTGTTTTGCACACTGTTATTATGCTTTACGTTTTGTCTACATGTCTCGTTATACTTGCAAACTTTAATAAAACATTTTAAACATTGATAAAATAAATAAAGTGTATTTTTTCCTAAAATAATTGAAAAACTGCTGCGCATTTACCGTGTGACCTAAACTGCAAAACCCGCCATTTTATTCTCTAGGGCCTCTGCTTTAAAAATAAATATATATATATATATATATATATATATATATATATATTATTGTTTGGAGAGTAAGCACAGGAGAATCGGGTGCTCTAAAACTCTTATTTAAAAAAGAAAAAAAAAATGTATTAACAGTTGTGTTCAAAATAATAGCAGTGTGTTTAAAAAGTAGTAAAGCTCAAAATCCTTATAATAGCTTTTATTTTCATACATACAAATGCATTGGGAACACTGCACATTCTATTCCAAATCAAAACATGAAGAAAAATGGTTCAAATTTGTTATTACTTTACAGAAAGTGAAGAAAAATTAATATTAGGCTTTTCCAAAAAAATAGTAGTCTGCATTTTTCTTTACAAACTCAAACATTTACTGTATAAACTGAAAAATGCCTAAAGATTTAGCTTTCCAGAGAATCACTGAACTAATATTTAGTTATATAACATGGTTTCTGAGAACTGCTTCACATCTGTGTTGCATGGAGTCGACCAACTTCTGGCTCCTGTGAACAGGTATTCCAGCCCTGGATGATTGCACTACATTCCACAATTCCTCTGCATTTCTTGGTTTTTATATCTGAAACAGCATTCTTGATGTTCCCTCACAAGTTTTCTATTGAATTAAGGTCCGGGGATTGGGCTGGCCACTCCATAACATTAATATTGTTGGTCTGGAACCAAGATGCGGCTCTCTTACTGGTGAGTTTGGGGGTCGTTGTTTTGTTGAAACACCCATTTCAAGGGCATTTGCTCTTTAGCATAAGGCAACATGACCTCTTCAAGTATTATGATGTATTCAAACTGATCCATGACCCCTGGTATGCGATAAATAGGTCCAACACCATAGTATGAGAAATCTCCCTATAACATGATGCTTGCACCATCATGCTTCACTGTCTTCACAGTGTACTGTGGCTTGAATTCAGTGTTTACAAAAACTGTGGTTTCTAGACCCAAAAAGAACAATCTTGATTTCATCAGTCTACAAAATGTTGCGCCTATTCTCTTTAGGCCAGTCAATGTGTTCTTTGGCAAATTGTAACCTCTTCAGCACGTTGTTTTTTCAACAATGGGACTTTGCAGGGGCTTCTTGCCGATAGCTTGACTTCACACAGGCGTCTTCCAATTCTTACAGTACTCAGAGGCAACTTTACACCTTTTATCACCATGGAGCTGAGCATTGGCTGAGTCTTTACCATTTTGGCTATCCTTCAATCTATTCGAATGGTAGTTTTCCATTTTCTTCCATGTCTTTCTGGTTTTGGTTGCCATTTTAAAGCATTTGAGATCATTTTAGCTGAGCAGCCTATCAGTTTCTGCACTTTTTTTTATAAGATTTCACCTCTCCAATAAAATTTTTTATCAAAGTACGCTGTTCTTCTGAACAATGTCTGTAACGACCCATTTTACTCAAATTTTTAAAAATGCACTATACTCAGCATGTACAACGTTTGCTGCCCTCATCCTTAAAGTGTTACTAAACCCACAACAGTAAAATCAGTCTGTATATGCAGTAAAGCATGCTTGTTATACTCACCGTGGAACCTAAGGAGTTAATCCTCTGCATTGTGTAAAAAGGCTGTTTGATCCTGTATGCACAGATCCTCCCCTTGTTCCACTGACTCCTGAACATGGCTGGATAATACAGAGTCTTTGAAGTCAGGCTGCACATGTTCAGTTTGCTATGTATTGCTAGAGTTTTTTTTTTTCTTCTTGGGAGAGTGCATCTGATCAGAACAGGGCCAATCAGCACTGTCCAGACAGAGGGTCAGGGGTCCTGGATCCTGATAGGACAACCAGTGCAGTATTAAAACTCCTCCTAAAAGCTTTACCAGGAACTGATAGAAGTCACAAGACTGCTATATACCGCTAATGAGAAAAGGTATTTAGCAGTTTAGATTTACTAAAATAATTGCATTTCCATGTTCTGTGGGAGCCAAGATATAGTGAATGCAGGGTCCTGGGTTTACTAACACTTTAACCACTTCCCGACCGCAGGCCGTCATATGACGGCCTCCGGTTTGCGGGGGTATATCTGAATGATGCCTGTAGCTACAGACATCATTCAGATATTGCCGGTTTCAGCCGGCGATTCCCTGCACCATAAGAACGATCATAGCGGCTGTTCCGCCGCTTGATCGTTCTTATGGGCGGCGGGAGGGGACGCCCCCCCCTCCCGCCGCCCTCCGGTGCTTCTACCGACTCACCGCTTTCATCGGTGAGTCGGACACAGGAACCGCCGGCACCGGATGATCACTGTAGAGATTTCCGGCGGACCAGATGGTCGCCGGAGTCTCTATGATCGTTCGGAGGCCGGGCGCGATGTGATGACGTCACGCCCGGCCTCTGCATTCGAATAACGGCGCCGCCTCCGCTGGGAGGCGGTGATCGTTTTTTTTTTTTTTTTTTAATTTTAGGCTTTCCAGCCTAGAGGTGAGATGTGGGGTCTTATTGACCCCATATCTCACTGTTAATTGGTCCGATCAGGTAATATTCCTATTACAAGGGATGTTTACATTCCTTGTAATAAGAATAAAAGTAATCAATTTTTTTTTTTTTTTTTTTAAACTGTCAAATTTAAAAAAATAAAAGTCAAATTAACAATAATAAAAAAAAAAAGGTGAGGTATCGCCGCGAACGTTAGAGCGAGAGCAATAATTCTAGCCCTAGACCTCCTCTAACTCAAAACATGTAACCAGTAAAAAATGTTAAAGCGTCGCCTATGGGGATTTTTAAATACCAAAGTTTGGCGCCATTCCACGAGCGCATGCAATTTTGAAGCGTGACATGTTGGGTATCTATTTACTCGGCGTATCTTCATCTTTCACATTATGCAAAAAAAAAATTGGGCTAACTTTACTGTTTTGTTTTTTTTTAAGCATGAAATTGTTTTTTTTCTGAAAAAAACGTGTTCGAAAAATCGCTGCGCAAATACCGTGCGAGATAAAAAGTTGCAACGAGCGTCATTGTATTCTCTAGGGTCTTTGCTAAAAAAACATATATAATGTTTGGGGGTTCTATGTAATTTTCAAGCAAAAAAATTATGAATTTTACATGTAGGAGAGAAATGTCAGAATTGGCCTGGTTGCGAAGTGGTTAAATAAGGGCCACCTGTTTGACACCTGTTTTTTCACAGACTGAATGACCTCAGTAATTGAACCCCGCACCAATATTTTGAACACACCCCTTTCAATTAAGGATTCAGTTATACAGATTCAGCAGCTTGCATGTCACGACTGTTGGTTTTCTATTACTCCACTACAAGTAAATTATTTGCCATGTAGAAATATAATTTATACCAAAAATAGTGATTGATCTGGTTAGTGATGTTGGACTGCTATTATTTTGAACATAACCGTAGGGTGTATCCATTGTACCCCGAAAGTTGGCCATAGATGGATCTAAATTTGTCTGGTTCAGCAGGGACTGGCCGAATTTTGATCAATCTATGGCTGTTCAGGTTCGTGAGAAGTTGATCTAATGATCAACCTCTCACGAACGGGCTTGTTGGAAAATTTTGGTTTGATCAGCGCTGACCAGTGTATTCTGACAGCAGAGGAGTCCCTGCTGTCAGAATACAACATAGCAGAGAGAATTCCTCTATCCAACTCACTTGTGTGGATGGGGAATCTGTTCATTTTTTTTTTCTATCAGCCCGCTGGCTCTTAACAAAAGAAAAAAAAAAAATTACAGGGGGTCCCCTACTTACAAACATCCGACTTACAAACGACTCCTACTTACAAACAGAAGGAGACAACAGGAAGTGAGAGAAAATCCACCCCTAGGAAGGGAAATTCACTCCTGTAAGAGTCAATATGGGAAAAAGGTGTCTCCACTGATGCTTTATCACCAGTCCATGTTTCCCCAACAACCCAAAATTTTCAAAATCCAATTGTCATTGGGACAGAAGGTGAGGTGAAATCTTCTGAACAGGGGCTCAGACAGCAAAAAAAATGTTACAGGGGTGATAACCCTTCTCTATGTTATCTAAAAAACGTAAAAATAACTTTTTTGGCTGGAGCTACACTTAAAAAAATGTACCTGTTCCGACTTACAAACAGATTCAACTTAAGAACAAACCTACAGTCCCTATCTTGTTTGTAACCCGGGGACCCCCTGTACCCATATTTGACCAGTTTAAGACAGGATGTGCATTACTACAGAATCACCAGGTAAAAATAAATAATAATAATACCAGAAAAACTAACACAGTCGCCCGCCACCACTTTTTTCTTCATTTGCAGTAGAACAGGAAAAGCATTTTTCTTTTATTTGGCAAAGCTGACAGGCGTGGTAAAGCCAAGCACTGTATTTTACTTTCTTGATTGCAAAGTTGACATAACTAACTGCAGAATGTAATACAAAAAAGAAAAAGGCTTGTTTGTACTTACGATTGCATATAATTTATTGCATAAGTACTGATGTACAATTATCAGGGCTGATAATAAAGAGACATCTGAAATGGTCCCTCAAAATAAAATAGCTATGCTTGTGCTTGTATATACATATTTCACACATGGTTTCCACAATTGTAGGTAAATGCACCTGTCTGCTTTCAATGGAAGTTACCACTTTTGCAGGCTGGGTCCATCATATTGAGTATTTGAGGTTTGTTACA